>JACATO010002429.1:0-55347 GCA_018389105.1 Nautilus pompilius
ATAGCTTGGTCACCTTGGGACATGGCACATGGCAGATCTGGGAAAATTCTGGACTTTGGAAGCTCTTACCAGTATTCTTCCTTAAGAGCTGGCAATATACATTCATGTGTTCAAACTTGGACCAGCAGTTTTGTTATTCATTTCCCGAAAATAAAATTCTTATGGTCATCTTTTGGAATGAAATTCATTTGAATGTGAGGATAATATGATGATCAGTTGTCTTTTTCTTAATTTTGAAAAAAATTATAATTGCAATTTCTTTTTTCCTCTCTGGCCATCCTATTATTTGTTACAGTAACTGAGGTTATGGAATATCATGATCTTGCATTGTAGGTTTCCATAGAGGCTGGAGTGGCAGGAGAATACTTTTGATGCCATTTTTTGAAAAAAATTCAACAGGACCAAGGATCATTTCCGCAATGGTTCATCAAAAGGAGAGAGAAAATTGAGTCGGAAAACAGAATTTTCAATATGGAATGGAAACATTGTTTGCCTTGTCTGTTATGAGACCTTCGCCATGCAAAGTGAGTAATCTTTCTTAACAGCTTCAGAGTGAGGCAGAGCATTTTCAGGAACCGTGATGCAGAGGCCAAAGACTCCATAACAGCAAACTACAGGATAGCCAAAGTTATTGGAAAGAAAATAAAGCCATTAAATGAGAGAGAGAGAGAGAGAAAGCTTCAGTAAGTGCATTCAGATCTTTGCCAATTTTGTTTTGTCCAAGAAAGAAGTCTGCTCCTAAGAATCTTACCTGGAGTGATTGTGCTGTGACTCCTCTCAACTGGCCATCTTTATTAGGATGACTCAGTGCAAGGTTTCAAATAACAAGAGATGCTGGCCTTGAAGCAAGAGATAGATACAGGAGAACTCTTCAACATTTCCAACCCTTTGATAATGAGCTTCTAGCTTTATGCTTGTCTCATGAGAAAATGGTCAGATAACCAATGAGTGAATAGGATTTCAAGGGTGAATGATAAAGGAGCTGCAAAGTTGCAACTTTGATACACCTCCACTCTGGTGTCATTTTATCATTCATCAAGAGTCTCTTGCTGCAAAATCTATTGCTTTTGCTGATGTCATGAAAAGTCAGGTGGTTCAAGTTTATTAGGTGTAAAACTTCATTGACGCATCAGCAGCTTTGTGAACTTCTTCCAGCCCATGAATGGTACCTCCGTAAAGCAATTGTTTTGTACCTTACAGAGAAAGGAAAAGACACGAAAGAGTTTTCTGATCTCCAATGGATCTCTGATTTTGCTTTCCTGGTAGGCAACACAGACTACCTAAATGTCTTGTTCAACAAATGACAAGGAAAGAACCAACTAATTAATCAACTCTACAGAGAAATCAGAGCTTTTCAGACTAAACTGCTGCTTGTGGAGAATTAGCTTGGAACCAATGTTTTAACACATTTTCCATGTCTTCAAAGACATGTGTAAGAAAATATGATAGGGAGATGTATCCAGCTGAGATAAAAAAACTGAGTGGATTTTGAACGAAGATTCCACGAGTTGTGTGTTTATGAGTGGCAGTTTCAGTTGTTTTTCGTGTCTTTTGAAAGTCAACCTGAAGATGCTCCAGTAAAGTTTCGATTAGAGGTGATTTACCTGCAATGCAGCATGGATCTCAAACAACAATTCAGATCAACCAACGGACCTGGTGGATTTCTACAAGTTATTTCTGGCAAAAACCAAATATCCAAAGCTTTGTAGTCAAGTTTTGAAACTGATATCTGTGAGCAGTTCTGCAGCAATACAAAGTATTGCAAGTCAGGAAACAGGAATGCACTGACAGGTCAGCATCTACAAGACTCCCTGAGGATTGCTTCTACCAGCATGAGACCCAGTGTTTTACAGGATGATGACCGAAAGGTAACGTTTTCATACTTCTCATTAATGTCCTGATTGATGCAACAAGTGCGTGCAGAATACTGTTCATGCCAGCCAATTTAGCTTTCTAAGAATGGCTTCAATACGGGCGACTGTAGTGCAACCCAAGACCCTCTCTAGCCATGCAATTTGGCAGTAAGCACAAACTCCCTACTGCTGTTAAGGGGCATACAAAATCAGAAATAAGCAGCTGCTGCTATGAAACTAAAATAAAGCTATGGGTGATAAACATATACTAAAAAGGAGGCAGACAGCACTGTGTAAAGTGCAGGTTTAACTACATGTTGAACACATGAAATCCTTACCCAGAAGATACTGATTTTACTAGTTTTCATGTTTTAAAGAATTATTCATTCAGATGAGAAACTGTTACTTTAGTTGTTTGATGTGTAAGAGAACGTATTGAGTATTTAGAATTGGTGGGTTGGAATGGCTGATAGAGGAGTGTTTTCAGGTATTAATATGAAACAATTATGAATTATATTAATGAGAAATTGAATCTTTAATAAGATAAGATTGCTATACTACTAACCATTTGTGTAGATAAATATACTTAAGATGTCTCTTCAATAAGCTCTCTTGCCTCATCGTATATAGAAATAGATTAAAGTGAATCATACCCAATTATTGATGTAAAGATATGTTAAATTGTTAAGTAAGCTTAATCACAAAATTCCTGTAATTTCGTTAAATTGATTTCAAAATTTCAAAAATGCTTAATTAATTCTGGAAGATATTAGAGAGTTTCCAACAACACACAATCTAACCAAGAAAATTAAACTATTTTTTCTTGTCACTATAATCATAGTAAAGCTGTAAGAACAAACTAAATGGTTTTTTTTTAATATAGAGTTGAATCTACACAATCACAATGGCAGATATTAGAAAAGTATTGGAAGTAATGTTCATTCAGTGTTTCTTATTGTTATAAAATTTCTGTGTACTTACCAAGTTCAGGGGCAGTTCTCTCAAGGACTATTTAAAAAATATTACTAGACTTTGCAAAAATTCAATGACTGGCTCCACCAGACAGAAATCATAGTGAAAAGCTATTATAAATGGGGTTGTAGCAAAGTACTTTTGACTGCAGTTACATACTCCATTCAAAGATGATGCCAAGCATCAACTAGCTAATAAAGAGAGTCCATCTTTTGATAGGGTACATAGTAAGTAACTTCTTCAGTGTAGAAAAAATGACGTCTTTTATTTTTTAACTTTAGAATCAGGAATAATGAAGTGTTCTATGGAAAAGGATCAAAGAATAGGATTAATACACTAAGAGTTTTGTTCCAACACTGTAGATGATCTCTAGAATTTCCAACTGCTGCTTGTGGATTTCTTGTGACACATGCTTGAGGATGTTTGCATATCTCGCACAAGTGACGGTGGTCCCGGCCTTCCCAAACTGTATCACAAAGGTATTTTAGCAATCAAGAAAGATGAGTGTCATCAACACCTGTTGTCTTACTTTGCTATGAAGAATTTCTTGATTTATGTTGAAAGAGATGTTCAGATATCTTTATTCCCTTGATCATGCTGGAGTCATAGGCTTATAGAGATCTGAATAATCATGTTCTAGTGACTGACCTTTTTTGCTTCAAAGATCCTGAGCAGAGCCGTTAAGAAAGGAAATCAAAATATGTCGACATCGAACCTAACACAATAGGTATGCACAGTGTTGAGATCAGAAACATCTGGGTAACCACAATGAGTATCAGTCTAAATCAGTGAAATCAAAATGGGTCAGAGTAGGTTATATACCTGACATGAAATAATTCGATCATCTTACCTGGACCTGTTTGCACCACTAAAGAAGACAACAATGATATTTATACATCAGTATTCCTTCTCAAGTTAATCCTAATGGTGACAACAGAAGATGACTATGAAATGGGATTTTATTAGCCTGGTGTAATCATAGGAAATCTCAAACATTTTGCTATTTCAGTCATTCTATTTTTAAAAGAACAAATATACAACATATTGTGCCAACTGATACAATTTGCAACCTCTTCAAAATCATAGGCAATTGACTTCAGTAATGACTACGATTGCAAAGTTAATTAAAACAGTAAATCAGAAAACTAAAATGTTTATTAACTGAATCTTTTCAAAAGTTGAGATATATAATCGGTTCATTTACATTTATAAGCAGGAATTAATCATTAATTTGGCCTCTCTTCTCCAAAATGGATTTACTGAACAAATACTGTAATCACATCAGTCTGTATTGACCGGATTGGTCACTTTCTTTCCCCAATGGTCAAAACCCATCCTTGAACTCTGCAGAATCAAAACAAAAGCTGATTACAAAATAGTTCATTTTTATGTCCATCATAATTAAGTCAGTAAATGTTCACATCTGCTAACAACTGAAACCAATCTACAACTTGGTAACTCAATTAATTTGAGAAGATGTACCATAAACTCCCAGTTTATGAAACTTAAATAGACACGAAGCACCAAATGTCTGAAGATTTCTTAACCTAGAGAGAGAGAGATAATTAACGAAAAAAGTGATTAAAATTTCATATTTCTGTTTGTCCGTTTCTACAGACCCTTGACTGCCTGTCAAGATTCTCGTCATAATCAAATACCTTTGTCCAGGTTAAATACGTAAATATACCTGAAGCTGCTCATACAAACATATGGTGGAATTCTAAAACAGTATCACGTATTTCGTGCCATCAACTGGAAGTCAAAACAAATTTATAAAATGGTCCCACAGTTTTGACCTTTAAATACTCAGACATTTTGCACTTCAGAGCTTTAATAAACAAGTAAAATCAGTGAAATAATGGCCAAGAGTCACATTTATATGATGGAGGTCACAGATGGTCTTTGAACGAAAAGAAAATTTCAAGAGTCAAGGATTTTAATTCATGAAAAGTACAGTACTATTTCCCTGAATTTACAACCAGGAAGTAAATGCTGTCCAATGATTTGATAAAATATCGAAAAGCACTAAACAAACATGTTCATCCACATTTAGCAAAGACCCTGTCCGTGAAATTTTGGTAGCACATATTTTGCCGTGATAATGTTAATTCCCAGTACTGAGAATACCTGTGAGCCCTTACCAGATCCTCTGCCATACCCCTGTCATCAAACAAACAAGCAGCTAGCTAATGCAGTGTGCACACACAAACTGAAATAAAAGTAATTCAGCATAAGGTAAGCTGTGTCAAGGTTCATGGAACAAAAGGATTTTTCAAAAGGAAACAAACTAATTTAAAAACTTACCATCACTTTAAAATCTCTAATCCTCAACCTCCTCTTCTATAAGAAAAAAGATCACAGTAATTAATTCTTCTACCAAAATAGTATATTAAAGCTAAAATGATTTGCAGTAGAACAATCTTAATCTATTGTAACCGTCTGATGATATATTCAAATTCATAAACACTATTGTAGAGTAATCTCCCTCATTTGTTTGTCACATTGAATTTCTGCACAAGATGATAATTTTACTTCCTTTAATTTTAGATATAAGATATCAATGTAGAAGAATGTGATATCCTTGTGCATTAGAGCCCACAAAGTTGGTATTATAGCGATCACATTCCTCTTCTGAGATCAAACGATAACATAGCAGGAGAAATGACAAGTTGTGTAACTAGGAGTTAGCATATTGTTCATACTGGATACTGACTTGTTTGTTATCAAGCTACACACCAAACAAATCCATCATCGAGATCCATATCTAATTTTGTAATTCTTCCATGACTGTTGTGAACGTCTAGAAAATTTAGAAAAAATGTACATTCTTCTGACAGCCTTTTTTAATTTCAGCACCAAACTTCTGTATTGAGTGTAAACACTTGATCCATCAACAGTGGCAGCAGCATTCCCTCATCACCAGAAGACTTCACGAGTTGTTTTTTTTCCATAAACTAAGGTTACTTCAATTTCAACAACACAAAACAACAAAAGTCACACACAGTAGGGTAACATCAACACCGACTGTAGCAGTATTGTAGCTGGAACCTGGTGAAAAACCTGAAAATGCAATACGATCTACAGAATGGTCTGGGTGTCGAAAGCTTGAACAATGCATTCTACACATTTTCTGGACAGGATTTGATTAATACATGAACAAGGTACTTGTATGATTCAGAAATTACAATAAACCTCCATCAGTTGTACATGACAGTATTGCTATAATGTAGTCAATTTGCTATTCAATCATTATCAATTGATAACTAAAAATTAAAGATTTGTATACACAGACCATTCAGTTACTTCCTTATCACTCTGAATGTCTTAATGGAAAAACTATGCATACACAGAAGATCATGGAGAACAAACTGCCGAGATTGCAGAGTTTGTCAGTGGGAGATGCCACTAACACATGTAATGTGACATCTGATCTTTTTTCCTCCCTTGGTGTATAGGTTTACAGAATTGACAACACCAGTATTATCAACTTAAACTAGGCAATGGAGACGAGCTTTGCCTGTGTTACACATCTACCTCTTGATGATGTTATTAACAGGTACCAGCTGTATCAAACAAGCTTTCCATGAGACAGAATGGCTCCCATTGAGGTTTCCACTCTGTTTTTGTTTATGTGAGAGAGTCCTTCCCCTCCAGTTTATTTGGCTATTCATAAACTTTGCAAGACTGTGTGAAACAGACATTGTACAATAGTAGCATGACACTATGATGTGGCTGGCAGACTGGTCATTCTGCCTTTTGCCCTTCAAACTAAGGAATGATAAGAGTCTCTATGTTGTGATGGCGTCTTCCTCTGCTGTTAGGATGAAATGTACATAACTATTTGGCTGTACACATCTATAATGCATAAAATGGGCTAATATAGGATTTAAAGCTTCTTGTCCCTTTATCCAATTACGTTACCTTAAGATCCTAAATGGGTACAAATTAGAAAGACACTTTAAATAAACCAGAAAATCTGTATTGTAATTACCTTTGTGAAAAAGTCATTAAGAACCAATAAATCACAAGGATTCAAATATAACTTAACATACTGAATAAATGTATTATCTGTACTAGTGATTACTTATAGTCCAATACTATTAATCACAATCAGATATACTAATATTGTTTAATCATTTCTAAATGTTTTCCTGGTCAATGATTCCTCTACTCACATGTATTAAATTTATAAAAATCTCACCATGTTCTGCTATTTGCTTTAAAAGCATCCTTCTGTAAATATATCTGGTAATTACAGCAACACCTACTGTCAGAACAAGTCCAACAAAAAAGGCTGCAATAGGTATTCCAATAGGCAAGTCCAGCTACTCCTACAATTGCTTCAGGTTCTGCAAGATAAATAATTAAACATCAGTTTATATTGTGAACTGTGTTGGCCACTGAACTTTAGAGAAAACTAAATCTTCAAGCTGTATGTCACAAGTTAAGATTAATCCATTGATTCTTCTGCACTAAGCTATAGGTATCACACTTCTCATTTATACATATAGTACAGAATAATACATAACTGTAATTATTTTATAGAATCAGAGAACAGTACAATACTGATATCAGGCCAGGTTTTCTAAGTACAATATTGTCAGAAACAGCTTTCCCTTGTTGTAATGTGACTGTACAAAAACATACAGGTGAACTTTGAAGCTCTAAACAAACATAACTAACAACGCTGCAAGCTTGGAATATTTTTTTGTTTTACATTCGTAACATTCAAGTCAACTTTTGGACAAAATATAGCGTACCATATCATTTGATCGATTCTGTAGACCTTTGTGTGAAGACGAGTAATACAGGTGCTTGATTACAAGAAATAATCAAAAGGGAGAAGCTGTAACTCCCAACAAGTGACTCTTGAAAGGATTTAGACTCCTACTGTAAACCACAAACTCCATGTATAGTGTTTTACAGCTATTTCTTACCCACAATGACCTTCTTTCTAATCTCTGTATATGTCCAACATCAAAATGGGTGATCAAACCTAAGTATATACACAGAAGTAATGGAATCCATGGACGTTATTGAATATGGAACAATGGTTGTGTGTACAAAAGAAGTTTAAAACATTTCATCACTGAAAGGTAAACTAATGCTATTACACTACTACAAATTAAATTGATAGTGTCAAGACTCAAAACATTTCAGTTAGATCAGTATCAATAAAATATAATTATATTTATTCATTTTATTATTTCCATAGCTATGTGGAATCTAGATACACTGCCTCAGCCCACCCCCAGGGTTTGCTGTTCACCTGTCTAGCAAAGTACAAATGTCTGTTATCCAAACATTCAACAGCAAATTGGTCTATCGTTGGTACATCCGTGTAGACTGCTCCAATACTAGTATTTTAAGTAATTCATCAAAGGGCTGAATGTTAACTAAGCTAATTAAGCAGGCATTCATCTATGCCAGACTCATTCCTTTTACCCTTAAAAATTACAGTGAACTCCTCGTCCCCACCTCCGATAAAAATGCTGCTTTGTAAATTTCCATAGGTTTAGCATCAGAGGCTACAATCCTTCAGCTGTGGCATCAAAATCACCTGGTCATTCATTTGGTACACCTCCAGCCAAGTTTACTATAAGCATATTCACTCTGTGCTTCTGTATACATACATTCAGTTTCAGCAGATGGTAATAAAGCAGCACTGCAATGAATCTTCCACAGTGATACCCTTCCTGGGATGGCCAAGACAAATTTTCATGCTGGAATGCTGCTGTATCCATACTAGATAACCGTATCATTTTAGAAAAATTCTTGTCTGTCTGTCGTTTCATTTGCAGCAGCAATTTTGAAGCTCCACAACAGAATGTTTGAAAAGAGAAATTGTGCTGTAACCCTGAACGGTGACAAACATTTAATTACAGCTTGAACATCATTTTGTAAACTGATCATACAATTGATAGACAGCGAGTGACATTTACACCTGTGATGTGTGTGGGGTTCGCAGAATCGCCATGAAGCACAAACACTGATTGGAAATCCAAACCAACCTATTCTATGATCTGACACCTTTTAGCATCAAAGTCCAAGTTAGTTGAGCTCACAAATATAAAATAATTATAAAGGTGCTCAAATGTTAAAGAACACTAACCTTATTAACAAACCTCTTATTGTATTTAAATTACCTCTCCTTCCCAATAGTATGACAATTGGCTGTATTACCCAGCCTTCAGCATTACTAATGTTGACTCTATACGTTTCCAAAATCATCAAGACTCAGATGTTTTATAATAGCCAGAGCCTTAAAACCAGATTTTTTCAGGATATTTTTGTAGGATATGAAGGTCACAACATTCTCCTTGACAAAATGGTACTCAGGGTTGATTTTTCTGTTCACCTTCAGCCAGGTAATACTTGAATAATTAGGGTACGAATAGAACTTTAAACTCAGCAAAGCATCTGCGCCTTCAGCAGCTTTGATAGTAAATCTTTGCAAAGCAATGACTGGTTTTGCTGAAATAAACAGTAAATATGGGAGAGATTTTGAGCAAATCAGTATTAGAAAATTATCCTCAAACAGCATCCACATCACAAATAATTCTTATCTCATTAAGATGTAGATTTCAGAGTAGAACCAGCAAAGAAAATTGAAGTAGATGTAGTGAAAATCTATTGGCATAAAATGTATAAATATTTGTATCAGTTAACAGCATTCCTGAATTTCAAACAATTTTTGGGATCTGAAGTTGTCAACATTCCCATTTACTGGATACTTTCATTCTAGGATTAAAGGTCACAGATGAAGAGTTTGTTTGGCAAGTAACCGAAAAATGGATTTTAGAAGTATAAAATTTCACTTGTTACCAAACAATTCAATAGGAAATTTGAATACTAATAAACAAAAATATGAATAAAATAAACTTCTGATGTGAAATGGTGGATTGTGGATTATTGCACAAAAAAAAAATAAAAGAAAGAGAGAAATTGACATCAAGTACAAATAAATAATTTTTACTACAACAATAATCTGCAGAGAGCAAGCAAAAATAAAACAAAACTAATATTTCCATTCATTAAAATCGATACGGATATAGAAAACATTACAAATCATGTGACTTCTGCCAATTTCTTTATATTTATAAGGCAGGTATTTTGTTCCCAGACCATACATTAAAAATGTAATTATTTAATTTCCCTGGTTATAATCAACAGATTAACTGAATAAAAGTTGTCTGCATTCTTAGACACAAAAGTGACTTGTATCATTACTAAGCAGCATTATAAACATTTAGCTGTGGTAAAATTGTGCAGGAAATACTACAGATTATTCTTACGTTAAGCATGCGGAACTCAGCAGATTAGTCATGTTAACAATAAAACTAAGCTGTCAGATGCCGTGTGAGAGAGAAAAAAAATGAAAATTCACAACGTACATGGTATCTTCACTTTTAGTTCAGATGACTGAAAAAAAATGCGTCCAGTTTGTGCATTCCCATTTGTTACTGTACATTTGTAGGTGCCACTGTCTTGGTGCGTTGATGAGAAAGAAACAATTTCTGTGAATTTTGGGTGGCTGGTACCAGAGAGAGTCCGAAGATGGATTTGACCCCACCAGTGCTCCCATGGTCTAAATATGTACTCTGGTGGGTTTCCATCAGATTGGATGTAACAAGTTATGTTGCTTTGACGACGGCCCTGGATTTTTGTTGTAGATAATATCATTTTTACCACTGGTCTGACTAAATAAGAAAATAAAAAAGAAAATATTAACAATATTTACAAAATGAACAGGGCTGATTCATACTAATCACATTCTTGTCCTGAATACTAGGTTTACCATTGGTATCATACTGTGCTGTTTCTTAAAAATGTTTATCAAAATTTGTGTTACATATATTTCTCAATAAATCCTATAATTATTCCAATTTCACTTGTCCAGGTATAAATCACACAAAATTTACTGTTGTACCAATGTCATTTACCTGGACCAAAAAAAATATTGGAGAGAAGACCTGAGGTCACGTGATGTGTCAATGTTTCCAGTCAAGAAATAGGATGAACAAACAAATACATATTTGAAATTGTCTTGGAGCTGAAAGAGACAAACAACAATCTTGCAGTAAAAATAACAACAAACACAGCTAAGTAGAATCCAACATTGAGACATTAATGGAAAGTAGACGATGACATCTTCACTGAGCTGCTCCTAAACAGTCAGACATCACAGGTTTTTGTAAACCCCAAGATCAATAAAATAAAAGGGAATTTCAAAAACAGATTAACCATAAGATCTTGGTCAAAGGAAACAAACTGAAAGATGAGAGGAACAATAAAAGGTTTTTCCTCCCTGATTTACAAACGAATATGAAAGAAAAAATACAACTTCATATTAATTCAAAGATTAACTACCTTCAAATCATGGCGAGCTTCTCTGCCTCCATCTTCTCATCATGCTGTTACAAGTTGAAGCTTTGGTTTCCTGCGATGGACTTTAACAAGACAAAGCACATATTGGCTTGCTTCTTGGATAAAGTGCAAATATTGCTCAGTCAACTTTGATCATAAACATGACATTCAGAATCCAACTTTCTCTTTTTGTACAGAAGTAGAGATGTAGCCATGGAAAGAAGTGAAAGGAACCAACAATGACAATGAAACAGCATTTTAAAAAGCAGTCAGTAAATGTGGTCAAAATCAGGGAGCTACAACACACTAAAGACAAAGTTTGTGCAAATGGCCAATGGTCCAAACCGTGCCCCAATCAGAGCTGTTTTATTAGCTTCCCCAGGCAGCAGTTGCCATGTAGCACCAAAACAAAATCTATGGACAGATGTTTCATTTGTAAACCGTTTTTTGTAATGCATTGGGTTGGATTAACATATTTTCAGAGTCTATAGATTGAAGGGTGGCCACGCCAGATAGAGAACAATCCAATTGATGTTATATTAAAATTGTCAAAACCACTTTGTTTTCATCTAAATGGTTGGATGATCTCTTGTTATATCCTCTACCCTTATTCCTCAACTTTGCAAACTGCCAAAATAAACTTTTTCTAAGTCAACTTCAAGACAATGATCACTTTTGAACCTTAATTAAAAACTGAATTGAAAATCATTCGCCTTTGTTGACTGTTTGTTCTTCCATTGATGCTAAAATTCCAGTGATTAGGTTTATTCAATCACACAGTAATTTAATTTCCAAATCATTGTTACTTCCATTACCTATACTCTCTCTCTTTCTCTTTTGATTTTAAACTGACTGAAATTCAAAGAGGGAGTTTTAAAATATTTACTGAGTACATTTCAGTGTTCTGAACTAAGAAATACAGACAGACCACATTCTTGCTGAGGGGTCTCTGAAGGGGAAAGAATCCACTACCAACCACTTTTACTGAACATCTTTAATTTCAGAACCAGATGTGCACATGGACCATGGTAGTGACAAAGCAAAACAGATTCAGACAGATATAACCATCATTCTTTCACATTCTACTCTAATCCTTCAGCTACAACTACTAAGAAAACTTTCTAAACAAAATTCTGAAATTCCAAGTTAGCAGCTGAGTTTGTGTATATCTTGGGTGTTTATAAAGTATCTAAGTTAGTTAATATGTAGTAGCTGTTCAACTATGTAAGATTGAACACATTCTATTACAAAGCTATACATGGAAAATATTTGAGTGAAACAACCCAATGCTGTGTCAAATTTGCCAATATTTCAAACCATCCCTCCAGATAATTGGATATAACGCATCATATTCAATCTCCCTTTCCATATTTTATGGAGGGGTGAAAGGTGAAAGCTGAGTTTTTCTAAAATATTCCAATCTGATTTCTTTGGGTTTCCTGAAAAAGTTTCTTTGACAACTGCAATTGTATGGCGAGTGGTTTCTGTTCTACCAGAATGTGTTGTATTATCAACTGAGGCTGATTCATTTAGCTACTTTATTTAATTCAACCATTTATGGACTTGTCAGATGACGGATTCTTGTTGTAATGTGAACTAAACTTTCATTTACATCCAGCAATCAATCTGAATTTAATTCCTCCGATGAGAAGCTTTGCTTGTATCATGAATACTTCAACAAAACTACTGAGTACCTCCTTCCATTAAGTTAACCATATACATACAACTTAAAACACTGCACTATTTCCATTATTGTCTCTAAACAAATTACAAAGAATATATTAGGATTATAACATATGAAACACGATTTCTGAAAAAAACTAACTTACTTACTGAGCAACCACATTTTATTACCATGCTTCTGTCTTATATGCATATTTGAGTGGAATTTATTTTCAAACTAATAAAATCACGATAAAGCAACAAGTGAACATTGTGATAGAAAACATTTTAAAACTCAGTTGCTAAATGTGAGAAATCATTTCATTACATAATGGGAAAATCTTTGATGATGATTTCAACTACATCTAGGAGGAGCATAAAAGAAATGCTGAAAGATCAAAGCAATAGTGGCTGCACGAAAAGCATCCTTGTAAAGCAACAGTCCATACCTGGACAGATGAAGAAAACAAGATGTTAAGATAGTAAGTGAGCACAATCATGCTACTACTGCAAGAACCCTAAGAAAGAAATTGCCAACATGGAAATAGTATGAACTGTCTGATAAAATGCACCTCGATCTGACATTTCCAAGGCTTCCATTAACTTGAATGATTGTGTTCTGGCAGAATTGCTATCTATCTCTTCAATGAGTTGCAATTTTCGGAATTGGTGGCAGGAAAGAAAAATGCTCCTGCTGTTCCTAAGGAACAATATTGCAATTTTGTCTATGGTGACAATTCCTGTAGGTTGATAGTGGTGAAGATGACCCCCACACAAACTTTGATGTTTGCAAAACATGTTGGAATGGTCGATATTGAACAGATCAGGAGTTGGGCAGGGGATGGAATGTTTAAATGCAGCTCATGCATTTAGTATCAATTGTACACCCTGCATTCAAACTGACATCCTGAGTGATCCATGTTTTGCTTTAGCTCCGGACAAAAGACAAGCTACTTATGATCAATTATTTGCCAAACTCAAAGAGCTAAGAACTAACATAAGACCAGATTCCTTGATAGATTTTGAAAAATCTGTGTTTGTCAGTTTCTCTTCCCATTTGCCTGGTGCATCAATAACAACACTTGTTCCATCTTTTGAAGAATGTTTCCAAAATGTGGTCAAAATAAACATGAGGTAAAGATACCGTCAAGATTATCAATTTAATCTAAAAGTTAGATGCTAACAGAAAGGAATGCAACAAGTGCAGAGAAACGATGTAGTGGATGGTTTTGAGGTGACTGCGGAAGATGATTCTCCTCCTCCTCCAAAAAAATAGTTTCATACTTCGAGGTTTGTTACATCAGAGGAGAAGACATGATGATCCCATTTTCCGTATTACTTCCTGGAATGTTCATGAATGCACTGAAAATAGCATGTCATCCACAAACAACAACATTGAGCAGTTTGACAATGCCCTTTGTAGTACAGGAACAAATAACCATCCCAACATTTGGACTTTGATAACTGCTTTGAAAATGGAAATCCTGACAAGAACCAAATGGTACACTGTACTCCTGGAAACACTGATGCAAGGAAAGAAATACAGAGACGTTGAACAGTGTGTCAGAAATTTGTTACAGGAGATAGGAGCCTACAGATGAAATTAATTTTCTTTGTAGAATTGACTGGAGCATGAAAGAATTTCTAAAATTTGTTTTGTATTTTGATTTTAAAGCTTTGAATAATAATAAAACCGTTTTAGAATACCCTGAGAACCGTTCAAAACATCACTACTACAACGATGCTTAATGTTCTAAAAGCAAGCTCTGTTGAAGAGGTCGTTTTGGCTTAGTGAAGATGGTTGCTCCACACAACCAACCATATAACGTTCTTGAATAAAGCAAGCAGAAAATATAAATCAATAGATCCTGAAGTAAAAGATGGTAGTGATATGACCTAGTAGCAAACTAACTGGTATCAAAAATCTGTAGAACCATTTAAAATAATAAATAGGTGTAGATATATAACTTGACAATAATGTGATTGTTCATAGGGTTTGTCTTTTGAACATTTTGTCCTCTGGACTGTATTTCTCCACTTCAGGAGTAGTAGCGCCCATTCAGTATCCACACACATTTACCTGTCTAGTATCTTTGCTGATAGTTTACATCCCCACATTTATTTTCTTCTTCTCACTATGAATAAAGATTTCAATATCAAATGCTTCCTGCAAACACACACTCATTACATCTTTAAATATGTTTACAAAACCCTGTCTATTTACAGCTTCTTGGATTCTCTTGACCAAATGACAAATTGATGAACAATTGTTCTAAAGTGTAGATCTACCCATATAAAGCATCTTCGGTCTTTTCTCCCTATGCTGCTATCATGCCACAAATGGCAGCAGCTAGCTAACAGCATTAAATTGTGCACTTCCTCCTTAACCATGGTAAATACAAACATAGCAGACTTTTTAAAAATTAACATGCTTTTTCAAAATATTAAGACTATACATGCTAATAACTCAAATCAAATTTCAAACCAGGTTCCAGACTTTAGCATAGTTTTACTGTTTTCCTGATGTTTACCTCCAGTGTTTGTCTCATCCCAACCATGTATTATGAAGAGCCTTGTATTCAAAACTGTATATTCCAAATAAAATTATTTACAATAATTTGTATGCCAGCTCGTGTATTGACCAATATGATCTTATATGTAAAGGGAAAAAATGCACTCCCCTGGTTAAAATTATTGAAAACAAAAAGAAGTCAGTTTTTAATTAAAAACTAACTTTACCAAAACCAATAAAAGTGATTAAAGAATCTTACAATTTCAAAATTTCCTTTTTTGCATTTGGTTACATGAATTCAATTAATTTAATGTTTTGGAACTAATTTTCTTTATTGAAAGTATAATAAATCCTCTTTATTCCAAACATACTTTAAAGATAACATGCAAATAGAAATTATATTTAAAAACAATTTAATATTGGGATGACCAGCCTAGTTTCCATTAATTGGTCTGTAGTGATAATCATCAATCCCAGAGCACTCATGGGCTCTTGGCTTCTGTGTCATGCAGAGCATATTCTACCTCAGACACCCCTCACTCCACATCAGCTGATATTATTCCATATTGCCCACACTGGTACATTAATGTAATAAAAAGCAATTAAAAGTACAACCAACCAGGTCCTACATTTTCTTTATAATTATGTTGTGGCAAACAAGAATAGTAACTGTACAAGCAGCAATGTCCGAGTACCTTCTGTGCTGCTAAAGTCAATCCTCTGCTCTTATTACTAAAACGAGTAACTCATCGCCAGTAAATTTTGCCATTGGGTAAGAAATTTTATATTAAAAACGTGACTAATTAATGGATTAATTGAATACAAACAGCAGCCACAACCAGACAACAAATGGTAATCATTCCTCATTAAGTTCAGTTTCTTTTCCCCTATTCTGACAAATTCGATTACTAAGCTTACCAGTCAGTCATGCTAATGAGCTGCTGCAATTGTGCAGCTGTTTGGCTGCCCAACGCAGCACATCCAGATTGTTTTACCACCTTTAGTCCTTAATGGGGACACAAACTAGTAATGATGGTTCTACACTTGCTTTCAAACCAATTTACTTTCCTTGAAAATTACCACCAGCACTTTAGCAACATCTATGATGCCCTTGGCTAAATTCAGATTCCATAAATAAAACAAACAAATACCCAGCAGGTATGGCTCTCACAACAATATTTATCTCAACTTTAACGTAAAGATTCTTCCGTTTTGATAATACAAAGTAAAGGGAAGGCATGTACAAGAGAGTCCACATTTCTCTTGTTCTTTTAGGTTTATTAGATTGCTTTTCTTCTACATGCAACACACATTCAACCACTCCAAATTGAGTTTTAATGAATGTACCAATGGACTATTACAGCAGCAAAGGTATTAGACAATAAATACAATAAAAAGAAAATATTTGCATGTATGTTTCCCTTTTGCATCATATTATTTGTTGCAAACATAGTAATTACAGTTAAACAAAAATAGCTCATTGGAAAGCCAATGGCATGAATAAAGAATTATATTTATGCTACATAACAATCAATTCATCGCATTATGTTGCCGTTATGTCACAGAAACATTGTCAGGTGATTTACTTAACAGATTGATCACATTTCTTGTTGTTACTGTGGTTGTGTACTGCACTGCTTGCAATAACAGAGAGAACTTCTCAATATTTGAGGAAACCCTGCTGGAGGAGGATAATGTGTCAACTAACCATTAGAATGTGTTACCTGTCCTGCACCATAAAGAAAAGATTACTTATTTTTTCAATGAAAATTTGAAAACAGCACAGTAAAGTAGCTACAAGGAAATATATGATCTTTGATGACATTGTCCACAGGGTAAAAGATACTTGCGGTTCCAGAGACAAAAACAGGTGTACACTGTCGCTGTATGGGTGACTTTTACTTAACGATTAAAGAACAGACTATTTACCTTGGTAACTTATGACCTTCCATAATTTTGGTTGGTACCAATGAATCAAGCTGGGGAAAGACTGCCTAGAAAATGGTGCCACTGAAATTTTCTTTATTAGTGGATACACTTAATGCATATAAAACTCAATGGAAGTAGAGAAAATTGCCAGATTGTCTCATCATTTAGAGAATAAATTAGTTGGTTATTTTCAGCTGATTCAAATTTCTTAACTCCTGAGTCTTACTTTTGGGATGTTTATTTATCTAATTATCAACGTCTTTGCTGATTCACTTGGATTTCTATCTCAAATAATGTGGATAAATGGTGTTTTACTATACAAACGCATAAAGATTCTTTGACTGAACTTACAAGAAACTTTGAAGACTTGTGTCGATGTACCAATCACCTTTTATATGTGTGCGTTCCAGTGCAAATGCAATGCTTTCTATGCATCAGTTTTGATACTGTCATGTATTTACTGACTGTTAGCGTGTCTGTGGTAGGAGAGTTTCCTGGACACTTCAAAGTCACACGAGCATTGTCAGGATTCCCGCCTCTCCATGAACAATACACCTTAACTTTAGCATTCTCATAAACAATTTTTTACTATTTATTCCGGAAATCACTGGGGGATCATATGGAGCATCTGCAACAAAAGTAAAATCAACTACTGACAATTAAAGTATATATAATATTGTTAATTGACTTAAAATATAAATCACCAACAATGCAAAGTATTCATCAAGTAAACCTCACCATAAAATTTCATTAAATAAAGAAACATTTTACATATGTAAACTAAATAAAATTCTATTCATAACTGAAATGCATTTCACTGATATCAAATAATTGCATTAAAAGACCATTTGGATCACTGACAACCTAAGTGATCTTTTGTTCAAAATATATTAGCAGTGGAATAGAAGTGAAAATATCAAAATGAGGAAGGTTTGAACATGTTGAGATAATCAAACTCATTGGTATTCTCAGTAGGTCCTCCAACATTGATGTAAGCATTTTGTTTATAGATAATTTCTGCTACCAACACCTTCTCATTTTTATTAGTTTCATCTCAGCAATATTTCCCTTCCTGCATCTTCAATAATTTATTTCTATACATTAAACAAACTCCAAAGCTGTTTTCCATATGATGTCTGCTTGAAGACTTGAAATTTTGAACTATGGTCATATAAAAACAGCTTAACATTTTCTCTTCTCTATTTAGTTTGTGCACTTCTTACTATCAGATGTGGACATCTTTTGGAGAAGCAAAGTTCATCAAGAAGCTAGATTATGTTCAGTATACACAGGCTAAGAAATGACACAATCACCACAACACAGACTAATAGCTCAACATCAACACGTGAACATGCATTCTCTCGACTGTATACATGAAAGTGAGCCCCCAGCATAGTAGTAAGGTGGCCATCTGCTAGGCATTTTGACCATATGAAGGTTTGTGTATTGTGATATCATGTGTAAACAGATATCAGATAGTTTCAAATTCCTCACTAACCCTATTGAAGCCATTACACGCAGTAATTAAAGAAATACAGTGAATTTTCAAAGCAAAATTACAATGTATTTCTGCTTTCTATCTTAGCCAATAAGCTAAACCTTTTGGGCATGGCATGATCAGCTTCCAGAAAAATATTAGAGTCATGTATGGACATCAACAGTTTGTTGTTGGAGGAGGAAAAGCAAAGGAAAATCTTGCATCTTGAATGATAACCAGCTTAATTGGAAGTTAGCAAAACCAACAATATACCCTCAAGAACATTCCGTGGTAAAAAGATTGATCAAATTAACAAAACGGTCAACATATACTAACCAATGAAGGAGTGACAACAAATGGTCAATGCAGAAAACAAATGTGTAATTTACATCAGCAAGAAAGAGCAAAACTGGAAATGGACAGTAAATCAAACAAAGAGAGTTTAACCAGATTAACAAAGGCTTAGTTTATGGTAGGCTGATAAAGAAAATACTGTGCCAAGGTGCATAATTCTAAATTATCCAAGCAGGCTCTGGATAGCTGCACCATTGTATAAACATGAATCTTTCACCCATTTTGCTACTGTGGCTTAAATAGATTTAACTCTCAGAACCTAGAGTACAAATTATTTTCAAATATAAAAAAAACTATTGTTTACAAAAATTTACAGAAAGTCAAAAATACTTACGTAGAATTTCCACCACCATAATTTCTAGAATTGACACCTGGAAAATCCAAATCAGGAACAAAAATATTTCTACCATGGCAGTATATTTTAACTCCATCATCTCGTCTATCCGGAGTAATGCGTGTCATAGATACAGTGGTGTAAAGTCCGCTGTGCTTTAAGATCTTTTGCTGTATACGGCGTAGCATTTTTTGTTGTCTATTTCGTCTTACTTCCCAGAAAGTAATGATAGTTTTAGGATCAGTTTTATTTGCTGAACAGTAAATATCTGTTGCCACATTCTCTCTCACTTTAATCAAAGCTGATTTACCAGTGACATTATTTGAAATATAAACTTTATTCACTTTTACTGAAAAACAAAGATTTATTAAATACAGAAAACAGAATTTGTAAATGAAGGTTTTCACACCAATTACATCATGTTCAAAAGGTTATTTACAACTATTTTTAGAAACACAGTTCACGAAGTCCCTTTATTCATAGAAAAACTAAGTTGTAAAAAATCATTTCATTAATCACTCCATGCCGCACCTTTGATTACATAACCAATAAGTTAGCCATACTATCTAGTGGTAATAATATCGTTGTTCTGTTGAGATTTCTTCAATACAATTTATTCTTGAAATTTTGGTGCAATCCCTACTAAAAGGTGGAACCAGCCAAGTGACCTTGTCTCTGAAAAGTCTGGGTTGACATTTTGAGTTTAGAGAATTTGTTCTGCAAACTTTTAATTTCCTGTTGAAATTTCAAGATGCGCAGAGAACATGCCATAATCCATCTGTACGAAAATTATTAAATACATTTTACAGTAGGAATGTTACGATTTAAACCAGGAGGAACATATCAGTTTATCTGGTCTGATTTAATTATGCAAATCAGTTTGTGGAGAATAACTTTGTCTCAGGGAGTTTCTGTGATGGGAGAGAAGCCGACCAAGGCACTGGCTGATGTACTAACTTGTATAATAAAGGCTATTCTGCCAGATTCATTTTCTTCTCATTAGGCAAATTTGGCTTCTGGTCATAAATGTTTAAGATTTTCTTAAGTTCCAGTTGGCCTGAGATAATTTAATACACCTTCAAAAGCTTATCCAAGATAAATCAAGCAAAAAGAATTATTTTGGTCCCTAGGTGTCCAAACAAGTCCATCATGCCTGAAAAGGAGCTAAGCATTCACTCAATAGCTAAAGGTTTTACCAGTAGCTGCCATAAATAATGAGTAAGTACCATCTTTTTCTTCTTAAAAAGAAAGTGGAACTGAATAAGTTGTATAATGTTTGTTTTACCTGTCAAACTGCATGGGCTGAAAGCTAAGTATTTTCAATGGCATGAGAGGTGAAAATGTGACAATACTGAAAATTAGAGCAGTCTGTGGGCTAATGTCCTGAAAGGGCAAGAACAGATACCCAAAATTAGTGATAGGAATGTAGAAGGCACGTAAGGGCTGTGATCAACTGAATATGTCTATGGGTAAACCTTGAATAAGTGAGGTGCAACTACTGGGTAGAATGCATGGATACTCACATTAGAGCTAACTATAGGACAGATGGTGGAAAAATGGAAAGAGTTTCCAGAGTATGTAGAGTAACCAGAACTAGTGAAATTCCAGGAAACTAGGAATCTCTTGTAGGATATTTATCTAGTCCTAATCAGAATTGTATTTAACAACAACTGCCTACAAAGAATGTTGAGAACATCGGGAATTACTGATAAGATGAAAATTTGTCTGTCCATGAAAAAATAACGTAAATGTGTGAGAGGAATCAACAGCTGTGCTCATAATGAAACCTGCAGAACAAGTTCATTAAATTATCAGATTTAGCAGACGTAAATTTAATAATACCACTGTCCTATTACCAAGTAACTGCCGTGCTGCATAGATATATGCATATACTGTATGCACAAGTTGTGTGTGCTGGACATGAATAAATTAACATAATATACCTCACTGGTTCTCTTAGCAACTTTTATTTCAAAATCTATTCCTCAGGTTAGGCTGAAAATTCTAACCATTTTGATCCAGAGTTCTCACTCTCTCCTATTGACGGACACATTATCAGTTTTGCTCCCTTAGTATCTGATCCAATGAAATTTACAGGGTCCAAATTCTGGTTCTCAATTTTCAAGATGCTGTCAGATTTCACATAAACCAAAATTGACACATCATCTTCATTTGTTTGAGTTTTGAATGAAAAAGTGATTTTGAAGGTCGCTGGCACAGCCCTTATTATGGCTGGAACATTTGAAGAGAAGGGTTGATTCATTGTTATTAAGTGAGTGGATAGAAATTATGTCTGGTTTCTTCCTTTATTACATACACAAAATAAACACAAATATAAAAGCCAAAGATTAGACATGGAGCAGGGAAATCTCTATATCAGTGGTTCCCAAACAGGGTCGCGAAGTGTTTTCTGGGAGGTCACAGAACCCTGGAACTTTCAATTTTTGTCATATGACCGAGTCAAGAAGCTGTTCATGAGTATGTATTTGTTTTGTTTATATGTACCGTATTTGCTGGCTTATGAGATGCACTTTCTTCCAGAAAAAAGTATACAAAAATTACCCTGCGTCCAATACGCCGGTACAATGGGAAGCTGAGCGCTGAAGGTGTAAGGCGTGTCTCCCACGGCAGGCACTCCTGGTAGCATCACAGGCCCCTGCAGTGACATACTTGTATCACTCCTGCCCCCCACCCACCCACAGTTTCCTGTTGCTCTGCCACCCTCATACAAACATGGACAATACCCTCTGGCGACAAAGGCCAGAACTTGAACTGTTAGGACAGTATGACTGACACAATCCAGCCAAGCTCCCATTGGCTAACGCCATTGGGGTCAACAGCTAAAAGACTCTGACCATGACACCTGGGGCAGAGCACGCTACAAGAACTGGACTGTGACTTTGGCCAGATGCACGCTAGCCAGCTCGATTTTAGGCAAACTTGGGCACCAATGAACACGACACACCACACAGCTGTTCTGATGTGCAGGTGTTCTTCCCCGAAAAATCACTAAGATAATTTTCAATAAATGTATGATGACATGTACTAAAACACTTTTTTTGATATAATATACAACACATTGTTTCTGTTGCTTTTCAGTTCAGGGAACATTTACACTGATTTTTCTCCAATAATATTCAATTAAATTTGTATTGATTAAACTTTTATTTTGTAGTTTTAAATTTAAATTTTGCTTTAGTGTCCTTCATGCTTTAAGTTTCAGCTTTAATCAGTATAAATTAAATTTGTTCTTATTCTCTCCTTTTAGTCTAATGATAGACGAAGCTTAGGGTCTGGCTGTCCGGTTAGTACGTACACAGAAAGTTTTTAAAAAATTCACCCCTCCTCCAGTCTTACTCGCAATCGTACGCTTTGGCAACAGTCCTCTCCTCTCAGTGAAATTGGCTGGGTGCCACCCTACCATGCTTACTACGCCAAAGTTGAAATAACTCAAAACATTTTTAATTATTTTAAATAATTATTCTTTAAACATAATTATAATATGATTACAATATTAAAAATATAAAATCAATTTTAAAATCTGGCGCTAGTGTTGATGGAATTTGCAGTGTAATTAGAAATATTAGAACAAACAATGAGCATGAAAAGCGTTGAGAGTGAGAATCTCTTTTTCAATAGCTGGTGGTTTTGTAAAATTAACGTTCAAAATTTGGATGAAATGAAATATATATATATATATATATATATTTTATGTTCGCCCTTTCTTTAAGTTAGCTCTTTTCATTTTAAGTTTGTCTTTTTTATTTTAAGTTCTTTTCCTTGCATTTCAAATTCGTACTTTTTCACTTTTACTCCTTTTTAACCTAAAGCTCGGCTTTTTTCAGTTTGTTCTTTTTTTTTTTACTTTAAGTTCATAATCTTATATTTTTTAGCTTTGGTATATTAATGAATTATTGTGCATTAGAAAATTGGTCTTCTAATCTTTATTTATATTTTCAGAAATCCATACCCATGGTGGAAAAGCGTAAATATTCAGAAGACTATCTGAAACTCGGCTTCACCACCTTGATCAGCAATGGTGTTGTGAAGCCACAATGTGTTTTATGCAATGTTATTCTCAGTGATGCATCTCTGAAACCTTCAAAACTCAAATGTCACTTAGAGACAAGGCATCCAGAACATACTAAAAAGGATTTGGAGTTCTTTCAGTGCCATGAAACTGATCTCAGATGTCAGAAGCTTGATCCTACAGGAAGTTTTCGGCAACAGAGCACAGCAGTAGTGCAGGCATTATATGAAGTCGCATTGGAAATTGCCAAACATAAAAAAGGCCCATATGATTGGAGAAATGCTCATCAAACCCTGTATGTTGAAGATGGTGAAGTTAATTCTTGGGGAAGCCAGCGAGAAAAAGAATCAACAAATATCTCTGTCCAATAACACTATTCAGAGGTGGATTTCAGATGTGTCCGAAGACTTAAAAGAGTGGTTTTGGATGAAATCAAAGTTTCTTCGTTGTTCTCTTTTCTTCAAGTTGATGAATCAACAACAGACATGAGTTCATGTTCTCAGTTGCTTCTCTTCATGAAGTATGTTCATTCAGATGACATCAAAGAAGAGTTCCTGTTTTGTAGTGCACTTGAAACCACTACAAAAGCTGATGATATTATGGAGAAGTATCTTTTTTGAGAATGAAGGACTGCAGTGCAAAATCGTCTGTGGGGTTTGTAGAGATGGAGCGGCAGCTATGCTAGGGTCAAAGTCAGGCTTCCAGGAGAAACTGAAAGAACTTGCTCCCCAAGCAAAGGGCATTCACTGCATGATTCACCGATATGCTCTTGCCAGTAAGACTTTTCCAGCCCCTTTGCAGGAGGTACTTGATTCTCTGATCAAAATTGTGAATTAGATCAAAGCTGGGGCCCTCAACACCCATCTGTTCAAAGAACACTGCAAAGACATGAATTATGACCATGAGGTTCTTCTCTTCTACACTGCTATATGCTGGTTGTCAAAAGGAAATGTTGTCAATTGTGTCCTTTAACTGAAAGATGAAATCAGGTTGTTTCTGCAAGTGCAAGGGAAACATGACCTCATGGCTTGCATTGATGAAGAAGCTTGGATGAAAAGATTTGCTTACATAGCAGACATTTTTGACCAGCTGAATAAGCTGAACTTGAAATTTCAGGAAAAGGAAACACACATTATTCAATTTCAAAACAATCTGCAGGCATTTGTATCCAAACTGAAAAACTGGCATCGGAAAGTAAATCTTGGAAACATTACCATGTTTGAAAAACCCTGCAGTGTGGTAGGGGAATCTGAAGGTGAACTAGATGAGATCCTGGAGGAGGAGTTTACTGGGCACCTTGAATCCCTTGAAAAGGAATTTCAATGGTACTTCCCTGAGCTCACAGCTGCTGCTACTCTGGTACGGAATCCATTCTCTGCTTCCCTGGATGTAGCCAGTTCCCGATGAAGTCCAGGATGAATTCTTGGATCTACGGAACAATTACCCAGCACGTGGTCTGTTTTATGATAAATTGCTGAGTCAGTTCTGGTGTGCCATGTATCAGTCATATCCCAATGTCACCATGCTTGCCTTCCAAGTTCTGCTTCCATTTGCCTCCACCTATCTCTGCGAGACTGGATTTTCAACTCTTGTTCACATCAAAACAAAAGCAAGGAACAGGCTGAATGTTGAGGATGACATGAGGTTGGCTTTGGCAAATACACGGCTGTGAATTTCCAAGCTGGCTGCCCAGATGCAACAACAAGCATAACATTAGGTCACTAAATTTTGAGAAAGAAAGATGTGTTGAAGGATGAGTGTAAAATGTTTTCCTGGCGAGTTTCTGTCAAAACTGTCAATATATTCAGATAAAACTCTTATTTATGTGATTTCTTTTCATTTATGGAAGTGTAGCAGGAGGTTGCAGGTCTTTTGAGTATAAGAAAAAGGTTGGGAACCACTGCTCTAGACAGTGATTAATTTGACATGCAATCATTTTTATCTCAAATAAAACATTAAATATTTCAAAAGGAAAAAGTTGTGTAAACTGAAAACTATGAATTCCAGTAACATGGAAGAATCCTATTTTCTTCTATGAAAAGGAAGCATGTACTTACCTTTCAACTATATATTCTAATAAGACTAATCCATGTCATCTGGAAAAATCATGTTTTATAATTACAGCATTTTTGTTGAGTTTTCTTTGTGAAAACCAGAGTACTGCTGCTGTTGTATTTAATATTGTGCACGAATGCAAACACTAAAATGTGAATCTCTGCTATTTTACCTATCAAATTTTATTTTAGGTGCATATAAAATACTTACTCTTTTTCATTAGTCGAAGGATGTGTGGAAGTTATAACTTTTCCATAATTATAATCATTGTAGCCTCTGCAATATACTTCTCTCCTATGATCCACATTATTAAGTCTCACTCTCATTGTGCTTGTAACATTTAGAAAGCCTTTTCCTGTATAAATTTTTTTCTTTACACCTTGAGTAAGGTACACTTCCCTATCTTTGATCCAATACCACTTAATGACTGCATTAGGTTTAACATATGTTGCTGTACAACGGCAAGATCTATAATAACCTGCGATAAAAGGAATTTCTCCATAATAGTTGCCAATATATAAATCCTTGACAGGAGCTGTAAAAGATAAAAGGAGACAGGTATAAGGTTAAAATGCTAATTTGGCCAAGATAGCAAAACATCGATGTACATTACAATGTTTTTGTTCTTGATAAATTATTCTAATGAATGAGAAACCAAACATCTTAAAATAATTGGGAAGAAAATGGATAAATAAAGATAACAACTGGATCTCTCATTAAGACATTCAAATTGATAGCTAATGAGAAATGGAAAGTTAGCTAATTTATCATTTTTTCCAAAATGAACAAATAAAATATAATTACCTAAGACACAAATCTTGCTGGAGTATTTGATAAATCTGAATTTTTGCCGAATTAATTTGCTCACAAAGATACATAGATTAAGAACACAAAATTAATAGTTAGGACATATTTATATTTGAAATTAAATTAAATTGCACAGTTAATATGTAGAAGGAACTCACCGTAAACTGTCATTTCGAAATAAGTACTGGATCCACCAGTAGCACAATAGAATCGTATACCATGATCAGATCGCATGATTGGTTGTAAAATCAATCTTGCTGATACCTTAAAGTGAACCATATCTGATACTTTACATCTGCCCCAATAAGGTTGTTTCCAAAAATTACTAGTGTAGGTTTGGTAGGACACTGCAACTTTATAACCACCCACCCACCAGTTTATTTCACCACCAAAGGATGTATAACATGTAACCCAAATCTTGCTCCCCACAACTGCTGGTTCAGGTTGCCAATACATTGAAAGAGCATCTAAAAATTTAAAAGAAGTTAGAAATTAAGAACAAGTTTATTATAGTTTAGTAAAATGCATTTATCACTAAAATATTACTTAATGTCACAAAATGTCAATATTTTAAACAGAAGAAAAAAATGACCACCTGTTTCTTCTCCAGAATTACTTAACACATTGTAAAATGGCAGACAAAGGTAGAAACTGGCTCTCAGAAGAAACATTTTTGTACTGCACAGCTGTTAGGGGTATGATGAATTATTTATAGTCAAATTAACATTTATTCTTATGAAAACATAAATGTGATGCTTAATATAAGTATCATGTGTGTTCCTCCCTTGTATGGGTAACTGCACACAAGATGTAAAAAGACAACTTTGTGGAATTCTCTGCAATTTTTCTGGTAAAGGCTCTGCCAATCCAGAAATATTTTAAATCGAAGAATTCCTTTTTTCATACTCTGACAAAGATGACCAAAATAAGGCTCATAACAGACTAAGCAAAGGACTCAATCCCACTAAAGAGTGATTGTCAAAACGAGGAAAGACAAGAGATGCAAGAATGATTTCGCAACCTGTTTGACATTTATGGTTTCAGGTAAATGAACCTGTATGTTGAACGAGGCTACCCATTTAACCATTATAGATCTTGAAACAGGAAGATGTCAATTACCATTTTATTTTTACTGAGAAGCCAAATCAACAAGGGTAATTTTTCTTAACCATCAAAGCAATGAATGAACAAACTTTCATGTAATTTTATGATCAGTACTACATAAGAAACCCAATATTTGTTGAATAAAAATTGCAGACATTCTCATTAAAGAATTTTCTACCTTACATCCCTCTTATATGTGATTGACAGGTTAACAGTAAGATAAAGGATTGGGAAAGAAAATTAAGTTAGTACAGACCCTGACAATCCACTACCTCCATGATCCATGCATCTTTTGTGAAGAACGAATTTAGTCAATATTTCATATGATTAATAAATCAGAACTTTTGTTCCATAGCAGAGATTTACACTTTGCAAATGGATTTTATTTGATAATCCAACAGTAAAAGTAGAAATTCACAGTAAAATAATAGATTTCAAACCATAAAAGGTTATATGCAGTTTTCTTTCGCAAGTGTCAGCACATCTGCCAATTTTTATTAGTGAGAGCATACAAACGATACCAATCATACATTGCTAAGTACGCTTGTATTCAGAATCCAGCAGACTACATACACTTGTGACAAACAATTACGTAAAACCACGGTTATGTATCAGTGGATGCTCAGTATTGCTATCTGTTACAGTGATGCATGCATAGCACATCCATAAGTAACAAAATAGTGACAAACTAAAAATAACTGCTGGACAAAACTGGTGAAAAAAAAAGCTTGTCTGTTTACCAGTCCCAAATTTAGCAAAAATGATGAAACAGTAAATTCTAATTCTATTACATGAATGCAGACAACAATATTTTGAAACTAAAGACGAAGCAGCTGTAGAGACTCACTACAATTCTGAAGACAGAATTAACCAAGTTATTTTTAAGGTTTCCTTTGTAATCAAAAGATGATTTCATGATCTCAATGACTAACAATTTATTTTCAGATTTCGTTACTGACATAAACATAGTATTTCATTCAGATTAGATGCTCTCTCTGTCCAAACTGGAATCTCTTAAAAGTAGAAAGTCAGAGCAACACTGGAACAAACTATTTGACAGGGAACACGAGTACAAGTAGATAGTTATCCAGCGCAACCATCCACCCAGTGACATTGATGGGAAAAAACAAAAAGACTGCATGTCAAAGCAAGATAGTCAAGTACTTGAGTACAAACATACACAACAAAGAAATTCAATGACATTGAAGAAAAGAATGTCTTCTCAATAATGTCAGAATATAAGTAAGAACAGTTTGATAAAGATCAGAATAAGATAGCTTGTTGCTAGTATTATATTTCTAACCGAAGAAAGAGAGATTAGTCATGTTTTCTGCAAGAATGCCATAAATACTCCATCCAGAAAAAATGGAATCACTGATAATAATTCCATGCAAGCATCCAACATCTTCACAGGAACACAAAACCCTCTACAGCAGTTTCACAATGGGGGTCCACTTGGGTCCCTGGGAAGGAATTGGGGGAAAATCCTCATCTTTTATATCTCTTGTATTGTTGAGCCATAAAACCACAGGACAATGTAAATTGAACTATGAAATTGACTGTGTGTGATTCACACTCTTTCCTTTAAATGATGATTCAGGTTTTCTCCCTTAATTCGCGCAAATCCCCGACCGTTTGATTAACTTTTTAGCCTTTCGCTTCTTGTCAATTTGCTAATTGTGTGAAAAGGGGAGGAAGGGGGGTAGCGTTACTACTGCTACTACAATATGTCTAATTAACTCAATGTTTTCTACAAATTGCCCCCTTTTGTTAAGGCTTGGATGGTAGAAACCCAAAGTCTGGGTTTGATTATTGTTGCCTGCTTTTACGTGTGGCTTCCAATTGTTGTGCTTTAGTCGAAGCCTTCACTCCCCTAGTGCAGTGGTTCCAAACCACTGGTCTGCGGCAGACAATATTTCAAAATATCGAAAAAGGAAGACAAGTGTTAAAAAACGTGAGATGATTTTCTGACAAGGAATTGATTCCTACAAATATGTGAAATGATTGTTGCTCGTGGCAGACTGGTGTAAATCGCCGGTACCGGTCTCCCCTCTCCTGCCTCGAGATGCAGCATGACCACCCGCTCTGTCACGCCATGGGCTCATCAGACGGCGGCATGCTGAACAGATTGTTCTCACCAAAAATTCTTCTAAAGTAAAAATTTTAAATCACTTTCAAAATGAAATTTTCTCCATATTCTAATATATTTTATATATTTTCTTCCATATTTTCCCATAGATAGCCTCACAAAACAGCTTCTAATTACCCAAATAAGATATGCGTCGATTAATCTTCTAAATCTACCCACCTCTTAAGTGCATCTTTGTTCTCAATCGATATTTAAAATTTTGCCGTTTTTTAGCGCAACTTCTGGTCGGCCTACTGATTATTGTGATTATAGTGATTAAGATTGTAATTAATTAAGAGTTATAAAATCATTAGCGAGTTTACTTTTGTATTTCGACTTTTTATGATTGAATTTAAATCATATGAGATTTAAAAACTTTGTATAAGATTAGAAATGTAATTCACTTTTATAATTTCTTGATCATCGACCTTTCAAGTTTATTGACACAATTTACAACACATTATACATCCTAATTTACAGATAGCTAACATGGATAAACAAAAATCGATAGAGTACTTTTTCAGAGATAGCACAGAGCCTGCACCTGAAGCTGTAAAAAAAAAGGGACTCTACTTCAAAAAGAAATATAATTATTATATATACGGAATAAAAAGTTATTATATCGTACATTTATGCAGACTTTAAATGCTATGAAAGAGCAGATATAGACTACTTATAATCAACATAACAACTGATCTGCAATGCAAAAATGGTTGGGGACCACTGCTCTAAGGTATCATCCATAAAATGAAATTAAATAAATCCTGTAGATAATTTGGTGAGTCAATTTAGATTTCGATTAGCATTCACTTTCACTGGCTAAATCAAGATGTGGCAGTGAACTGATTGAGCCACTGTAATGTGGCGAAACCGGTTTAGCCAAGCCCATGGCCTGAATCAGCCAGTGGATGCTGCGCATAAAAGCCGGCAATAATAATCAAACCCGGACTTCGATGTTTTCTGTCTTTTCAGATTTGTATCTACAATGCCAAAAGGCCATTTTCTAAGCAGTTGGCATATGAAAACACCAACAAGAGAGTCCGCCAATGTTCAGCGGACTATGTAGTGTTTGGTTTCATTCGTGATGCTACTGATAAAACCAAACCTTACTGCTTGTTGTGCAGCAATTCCCCCTGTAATGATTCCATGAGGCCAGCGAAGCTGATAGGACACCTCAAAAAACGTACGTCCAGAACATGCAGAGAAACCCCTTGAGTACTTCTAATGCCTGGAGAAGTTGGAGAGCAAGCATAAGTTGCTTCATGCAATTTTCAAAACACAAGCCAGTATGAATGCATGTTGGCTCCAAGCTAGTTATGAACTCAGGTTTCTTCTTGCTAAGAAATCTCAACTACATACCGATGGCAAAGAGCTGCTGAAATCAGCCTTTGAGATATTCCTGCGGACAATACAAGACAACAAAAGACCTGGCCAGGAGCTTGCCACCTTACCCCTCAGCAATGATACTGTTTGCCGCCGCATCCATGAAATTGTAGTCGATGTCAAGACACAAATGACCACGATTCTCCAGATGACCAAATTTTCACTGGCCCTTGCGAAACAACCGTTCAACACGGTGAAACCATTCTACTGGCCTAGGCCAGGTTCCAGCACAACTCAAAATTCATAGAAGAGATGCTGTTTTGCGAGTCTTTTACAATCACCGCCACAGCACAAAATATCTGTAATCATGAAGTATCTGACTGATAATGATATTCCAATTGCCAACCTTGTGTCCACTGCTGCAGATGGTGCTCCAACAATGATGGGACAACACAAAGGAGTATTCAAACTTCTGAAAGATGATAATCCAGATATGATGACTGTCCACTGTATTATTCAGAGTGAGTTTGATGGCTGTAACCATCAGTCCTAAGACAGATCAAATGATGAAAAAGGTGATCAAATTGGTAAATTTGATAAAAGCTCATCCTAAACAGAGAGATTGTTCAAAGCATTGTGTCAGGACATGAACGATGACTACATGAAACGCATGTGCGATGACTCTCGATACGCAACTGTCTGGAAAGGTCCATTACTCTGTACGATGTTGGACCTTGATGGGGACCTTGAAGATTTTCAGTTCTTGAAATCTAGTGAATCCAAGGCCTTAATTTCATATCGTGCAGATATTTTTGGTAAATTAAAAGTTATAAATAACGAACTCCAGGGTGAAAAAAATTCTCATGGGTTGCAAAACCCAAATCTGTGGTTTTATAGGCAAACTAAAGTTTTGGAAGGCCCAGGTCTTGAAGAATAATCTGTCACAATTCACGCATCTCAGCAAATATGAACCATCAGACAATGTTATCCAAATTCTCTCTGAACGTCTTTCCAACTTGCATGTTGAGTTAAATTGCAGATTTACAGATCTCCAACATTTGAAATTTCCCTCTTGGATTACTCAGCCATTTCTTGTTAACTGTGAAGATAGCGAGTGTTGGGCTATGGAATCAGATCAGATCTGCAAGTTCATGGACTTACAAAATGATGACAGCATGAAATCGATCCATGCCTCAAAAAGCCAACTGATGTGTCTGGATCCCAAGTCAGTGTCAAATATAACAAACTAGCTATGCAGGCCCAGCTAGTACTTCTGCCATTTCTGACCACATACTTAGTTGAATGTGCCTTCAGTGCTCTTACAGACATTTTGAAATAAAGAAGAGGATATATCAATAGTTGTGAATGTGGTGATCTTTGAGCCAAAATTTACCTGTTTTGTTTCTCATTGAAGTTATACAATTCCAATGGAAATCTTATATCAAGTTACAATTCTGAAATCGAGATTATTTTTTTTTTCATTAATATTTGGCCAAATAATCACTTTAATACAATTATTCGTTAATTGTTTTGTTTTGTAGTAATAAAGATTGCTTTTATTTGTTCCTTCATTTTCGTCAATAATTACCTTTAATTAATTATTAGACAAGACAATAATTGCTTTACATTGTAAACTAACTGAATTTCAACAAATACTATTGTAAAAATAAAGTATAATCATGCAAATATTTATTATTCATGATGATTTAAGGATGGGGAGGAATAGGAAGAGCCTGAAATCACTAAGGGAGGAATGTGATGTGCAACATTGAGAAACACTGCTCTACAGCAAACAATCATCTATGAAGAATAATATCATCATGATCTTACAATCAAATACAAATCACTACTAGGACTATGTACAGACACTTACCAATTTTCCTTACATGTAGTAGTACATGCAACAAAACTGCAAACTGAAGTAATTTGTTCAACATCATTAGTCTGAAAACAGAAGAGGATTTAAATAAAGGATAATCAAATAATAATCACCGTCAAAATATCTTACATTTCAAGGTAATAAGTGTACAACATTTGTTCGTTAAATAATATCAAAACAAATTCGAAAACCTCCTTTCATATCATTGATTTGGAACTGTATAAACAAAAGAATTAATGAGAAATATTTATTCAAATAGCATTAATCGTTACACCTCTCCATTTTGGAAATCCACTGATGTTACTATCCGCAACATATTTATACTTCAATGGGAAAATCCAGGCATCAAATCAATACACAAATAACATTAAGAATTGTAATAATAGAAATGCAGCCATTCCATTAAATATAGGAACAGTGTGAACCAAATGTAAGAATTTATTGTAAAGTAGTAACATTTAAGATTTGCAGTGAAGAAATGTTACCTCTAAGGTCCTTACCTGGAGTTGCCACGCCCACCACAGCAACATTCTGCAGAATGTTGTACAAAAGGTATAATTTCTCTTTGTAATAATTACATTTAAAATAAGTACAACAATGCAATTCCCATTTTAGGAATTATCCGCTTCTCCATTTGTGATAATTATTTTCTGACTGGCCTTTGAAAAGTATTGCTGTGAATAAATTGCCTACAGTTGTTAGTAGTAAAGTTTAGTGAAGTATTCAAAAAACAGAATAACAAAAGCAGAAGTCAAATAAAGGGATTCCGCAATAGACAGAGAGAGAGAGAGAGAGTGCATTCAGTCATATACAGCGGGCCTGCAGTGTGATGGGAGGACCCTGATGGCTCTATTGCTGTTACTCATTTCTAGACTGTAATTGAAAAACTCAGGTACACCCGCGTAAATGTAGGAAAATATTCTGTTAGCGACATTACTGACTACATTGGAAATTCTTCAAGACAACATCATCATCATCATCATCCAATACTTACCTCTAAAAATAATAGTGCAAACAATGAAAACACATGCATTTCCAAACATATCCGGCCTGTAAAGAAAAACGGTACCAGCTCGTAAGACCGCTTGGCTACAACAGACACGAAGCGAATATCCGAGTTCAGGGTTTCCTAACAAAGGGACAAATGGCTGTAGGAATGCAGTAGTTTAGCAAATAACTTGGCGAATATATACAACAAATTCTATGCAGTTGAAGAGAAAAGATGAATAGAACTGGCATCGAAACTGTATTTGTACGCCAGGTTCTGGAATTGTACACTGAGCATTAGGATGTGGGATGTCAGGGGTGGTAAAGTTACTCAACTCTCTTCCTGTGTTAATGTCGACAGATCCACCGACCATTCAGCCTGGCACTTATTATCCATCTTTTGCTGCCTCTTCCAGGTGAGGAAAACCTGCCAAGAAAAGAGAAGGTCCACCACCGTAAAATCAAGGGAGAGAACCCTGCCGGCACCCAACTGAAAGGCGTCGTTTGTCTGCAATGAGCCCCCAGCTTCCTCTGCGACAGCCCCAGTTCAGAACAGGTCCCTGCGAGCATCTCTCTCTACCCGACCGAGGAGGGTCTGGAGGCAGCAGTGGAGACCCCGACATGGTACAGGGGAGGGAAAGTCGGACGGTGTCCTCCCTCTCTCCGTGCCGGGCCACCTGACACGGAGAAGTCAGGGTTAAAGGAAACTCTGGCCCAGAGATTGTGGAGGAGGAGGAGGAGGAGGAGGAGGGGCAGAGGGATCTGCTTCCTTACCTGTCGATGGAAGAGACCCGCCCGCCAGTCACAACGGTATTTTCTCCACCGAACGCTAACGTTCTCCCCGAGTGAATAAACGGCAACGCGGGGGCCCCGCCTTCTGTCCGTCGGCGAGGGGAAGAAAATACAGGTGGAAGCAGGCGTGGGAGAAGGGTGAAGAAGGAAAGTCTAGGAAAAGGGAGAAAGGTTGAGGCCTACACCGTTCTGGCGAGTCGCCTGCAGCTCGTTTCCACGACACACGGACACAGCGATGATGACCTTTGACCCCCCGACGCGAATAACGCACTTTCTCGTCCGTCACTCAGCGGTACATGGACGCAGGTGGGGAACAGAGATTCATCAACTCTTTCTGCTCTTGGAATGCAGACGGAAGGAGTCTTTAGTTGCTTTTCTAAGACACGGTGGCTGTGTTGTGCGAGTATGGGAGCAGAAAGAAAACAGCCCGAGCTGCTACCCATGAGAGGTGGGTGGGTGGTGACTAAGCAGGTGAAATGGAGAAGTTCAGAATCATGCAGCAGTGAGACACCAAGAGACTGGTGCCAAGACCAGAGCTACGACTGAATGCTGGTGGCCACGAGAAGTAGGTGAGCAAATTATGCTTGTCTCAGAAGCCCCAATAGGGAAACCATACAGCAAGGAGCCAGATGAAATTCTACTGTCACAGCAGACAGAATTCACGAAGAAGATCTTCCAACTACATCCTTCTGCTCCATGAAGACAATGGTGGCGACATCGAGTGGTTTGAGACACGTGAAGTGGCCCTTGGTGTGACTGGCGATTGGACGACGAAGCTGGCCATTGAGGTGATGACAGGCACTGATTGTCACATATGCTTCCTAAAAACAACAACAACAAAGATTCATCCACAAAGAAACCGCCTAGCAGAAGAAATTGGTCAAGAAATGGCTCATATAGGTGTGGTAATCTTGGCTGTGACAAACTTGTTGTGTGTGCCTCATGTTTCTGATGAGCTTGATGATGGTACTGGAGATGTTTTTGTTGATCTTCCAAGGATACATGTTCATCTACCAAGCAAGCCCATGCCGAGTGAACCAGAGTGATCACCTGGGATATCTAGGAATGACAACGCTTGAGTGATCCCAGTTTGCCAGAGGTCTCGTGATGGATGAAGCTACTGATAATCTTGCAATAAACACCGTAACGGTTAAGCTGGACATCCTAGTAAGGTAGAGTGTGCTAGTCCCTGGTGATGACCCAACCTCTGGGTCAAGCAGATTGCAGTTGTTTGAAAACAGTGGCATGCTGCGGTTATGCTTTGTTGCTGAGACTTAATGACGCCAAAGCTTTTAGCAAACTTGGTGAGAAAGAAGTGTGGGGTCATATATGGACCTGATGCAGAGTCCAGCAAGCTGACTGAAATGATTGGTTTGTTTGGCTGATATGAAGATTGCTGCTTACTTTCAAAGTAGTTGCAATAAAAAACCAACAATGTACTGCAATTTTTGTCATCTTTGAAGCAACCATCATCATGGTGATTGGATTTGATAACAATGAGGCGATTACTGATCATGACTAAAATGAAAGCTAAGCTAGCTACATGATGACAAAACTAGTGAAACAAGAAGGGGCGACACTCATGGGTGACATGTTAACCACAGGGCACCCAGGCAGATGATAAAAACATCAAGTAGAATTTAGAGATTGATTTATGTGGTGTTAAGCAATTGTGTGATATATTCAGAATCTTGAAATGATCCAGAATCAGCAGGAACTTTGCCTCAACAGAGGTTAACTGGCTGAAGTGTTGTGTGGATAATTCAACAGAGTAAGAGAACAGTGCATCTGTAGTAGCATAATTTGAATTTGCTAAGTAGATGATGCTACTAACTACATTGATAAGATGAGAAGCTGATTGAGCATGTTTGGTAATTGCTGAACAAAACTGTATTTAGATGGACACAGATTAAAAGATATCATTTTTGTGGTGTTTGAGCTAGAATGGGTCAAGCAGGACATATCCAGAACAATTATAAATCTCAGTTGCATGGTTCCTGTAAAGGAAGCTGAGCAATGCATCCAAGTGATGACAGGCTCTGATGCTGAGTTTTAGTACATGGAGGATGAGGAACTCTTTCTAGCAAATACTGTGGAAGTGTCTAAGAGTCAAGTCAGGTCTGTGAAAGTCAATACTGATCAAATGGTTGTGTTAGAAACTATCAAATAAAAGGAGACATACAGAAAATACTATATCTGATCATGGATGGCCTGAGAAAATACAATGGTATTAACAAAGGTTACTAAAAACATTGACATTGCCAGTGAGTGAGTGTGATCCTTGACGGACACAGTCATGATATGGAGAGAACTGAAGTCAGAGATGAACAGAAACCTATATGTGAGTAAAACATCATAAATTTGCAAGAATTAGAGTGGATTTTTTTGCCTAAAGATGTCAGATGAAATGAAAGAAATTGTTGACGACTGTATGATCTGTTAAGCTGGAAACTGAAATAGTTTGAAATAAACATTGAAAATTTTCATGATGATAATGGTGGAAATTCAGTCAATTATTTTATAGTATTTGGCTGCTATTTTGGTTTACTGAAGGTCACTGCATGGCCATAACACTTTAGTTTAGATCATCTTGGAATTGAAAGCTCATTTTGTTCAATAAGGCATTAATTGAATCTGATTAGTGACAATAGGTCAGATTTTAGCAGCAGAAACTTAAAAGTTTGCATGAGAACGAAAATTGGGCTTTAGATATTATTTTCTGTTTATCCAAAATCGAATGGGAATCTGGCGTGAATTTGGTGAAAAATGCCATCTATATGACAATGGAAAATTGCTATGATGTGCAATTGGCACTATTGCTGCTGAGTTACATAGGAAAGCAAGATGCTGGGGTATACCCTGCTCAGCAGATGTATGAAAGGATGACATGTTCAGCTTCTGTCCATGAAAAGAGGAGAATTGGACCAGAATAATCAGAAAACGAGTAAAGGTAGACAGTAAAGAAGCACCATGAAAAGTTGGTACATAACCTGACAAGAGCAGTCAGTTAATTTCAACATACGTTTTGATTCCAGATGGAAATAGGATGTAACGGATGTCAAACGTGACAACAGATCTTATGTTGAGAGAGATAGGAAAAGAAACACTGTAAAAACGGTGTATATACTTCCGGGTAGAAGTCCAGATGACGATGATTGTGTGGTCTCTGATGATGAAATTGAGCTTCCTGAGATCTTGATGGCCAAGAACCATTCCATGCCAATAGATTTGAAGTGAGTATGAAGAAGACAAGAAACTTACCCAACTGGATGTGAGGCTATGTCATGAGCTTCTAACCATGAAGTCCATTTTTTAGTAAGGAAAGAAAATGTTTAGGATGATGATGTACTGACCAAAACATTTAGTGAATTTCCAATAGGTTGACTACAGGACACACAGACAGAACATTAGTCATTGACCATCAATACAAATAAGGAATTTTGCACGCACTCTCACTCAACTAGACTTGACTAGCATGGTCACCTGAATGTGGATTTCTTCTGTACGAAGTATCACTTACTGATTACATTTAAGTGTTCCAGCCCCAATTCATTAACAGACAGACCAGGCGACAAAAGCTACACTTTTACTGTGGGTAATGGAATTGATGAAGAAAAAGTTACCGTCCATGGTTGTGTGCATACTGCAAAAGCCTATTGTGGATAAGGCCCAGAGTTTGAATCCTGTTGGTATCTGACTTGTTTTGATTATCTTTCTGGCGTGGTTTCTTCTTTGCCTTGTGTGCCAGTCCAACTGCATGGGTTCTTCCTTCAGTTATACAGAGGATTTATAATATGAATTTTTCAGCTACTTGTGGTGGTGTTTCTGCAAATAACTATTGACTGGCATGGCCAAACTGTACCCAGATAACTTTCTTGGTCACTAAAGCTGATGCTCTTGTTCTCCCCTTGCTAGCTCACTTTTGAAGGATTTCCTCAAGACCTTGAAGTCATGACGGGGTCTGTAGAGAAGACAGAAGATTGTTTGTTTCCCCCTTACTTAAAAAAGTATGTTGTGACTGCCAAATCCGCTTCCAGTTTCAGCAAAGGGTGTTGCAAACTGGTTTTATTCTGGAAGGAAAAATTTTGGTAGAAGCTAAAATTAAAACTACCACTGGCATGGAGGCGTTAAGTAATCCTAAAAGATGGAGAAAATAAATTGAAACAAGTAAACTTACATTGCATATTAATGGCAATTTAAAAAATAATTTACACAAGTTTTATAAATACATGAATAATTTATGATCAGGAGATTTTATTTGTAGGTTTAATGAAGAAATAACAAGCATATCTTTTTGTTCAGGAAACGAGCCACTTCACTGTATGGTTAAGGAATAATGGAAATGGATCAGAGACCATGGCATGCACCATTTTATGATACACATCATGGACAGAAGACTGCAGATTATACAATCCTGGGTATGTTTAATTTCCATGCTATGTTTTTGTTCTGCTAAACATCTTTATAGATGTAACTAATTTAACGATTCTCAAATATTCTCATGAAAGTTTTGAATTCAAATATTAAAAATTGTGGTCAGTTGATATATGGAAAATAACAGGTCCATATATGTATCTTTTTCAAAATTCATGTCATTGATCCCATTGGTTAAAGATCACATGGTCTGTCAAGTATAGTTTACCGACATTCTGAAGTATGGCTTCGAACCTTTAGGTTTTAAACTAACAAAAGTTTGTATTGTGGCGAGTTACTAAATGATAAAAGATGGCACTTGATTGTTTGGTAGAGTTCATAAAAATAAAGAATAGTATTCCTTCATTACATCCCTGTTTGTTCACCATTAATCCATTTTCCCTTTTTTCATTTAATTACATTTATCAGTTAACACTAACTTAAATGCTAAGTACAGCTCTCATGGCTTTTATCTCACTATGATGTTGTACTCTCTCTTTTCCAACTGTACAGGCAGCCATTTGTATCTGTGGGCAGCAGCCAGTCTTTCTGTATCCCAAAAGCACTTATGGGCCCCTTAGAATGGCTAGTTATAGAAACTGAAGGATGTGCCTTTTCAATTTGATTGCCTTGGGTTTGGGCAATTTAATTATTTGCCTGTGTAAGATTAGTGGGGCTGTGACTTTATGGCCTTTGACTTCAAGGGCGCTACGTTTCAGGTGGCGTTTCAGTCGTGGCCAACTGGAGGGACAAAATGAAATTCACAAAGACTTGTTTACTTTTGACCTGAGTGATTAAACGTCTCAGCCACAGTACCCTGACATTCTTCAGCTGTCGCTTATAGTAAATGAGGTGTGTTTTTTTAATGCTTTAGTAAATTGTTCTCATGCTTACATCTTATAATACTTTTTAATGAAAGTAACTTTGGTGACTTTGTGGCACCATCACGTTTTAAGAGCCAAAGGTAGCTTGCCACAGAAACTTTGCTTGAAATTGGCCACGAGAGGCAAAACGCCTGTCCTCACCTCTTGAATGGAAGTTCCAAGGACACTGCATGTGTGAAAGCACCGGGTCAGAACGAAAAGTTTCCAAAGAAGTAGAAGTTGGCTGAATGCAAATTAATAACACTTTAAGGTGTACAGCCAAAATCATTGCAACAACATGGATGGAAACTGTCGGTGAAGAGCACAAAAAACTGGAAATGAAAATATTAACCCAAACTACTGGTGCCATGATAACATAGGCTGTCACATCAACATAGTCAGTGTTGAAAGCCAACACTAAGATTTTCTGGTAAGGGAACCATCCCTCTTGGTGGTGATCAATTAGATAACATGCCTGTGGATGAAGACAGTGCAGCTATGGTAATGAAGTGCTTATCAAGGCTATGGTTTTCAACTACTGGGGTAAAAGTAGAATTAGTAAGTGGAAATTGGTATTACAGTCAGTCCTTGTATTGTCAGGTAATGTATGTTACCACTCATTCACTTCCATGTTGTATGCATGCATAATAAACAAAATAGTACAACAATTTATTTTTATATAGAATGTTTAACATCAAATATGCATGTTAGGGTAAGTTTACAGATAAAGATTAGTTCCATTAGATACATATGTTTCTTAGACTGCACTCAGAAACAATGCTTATGTAAACACACGACTGATTTGCAGTATCCTTTGTTTGTATCCTTGTGTTTGTTAATTGACCTCATACTTTCTGTGTAAGGCGGCTTTACCTGTGGAATGTGGACAGTTGGATTTCATGCAGAAGTTGGCTGTCATAGATCAGGTTGACTGCACATGCTGTTACAAGTGATTCTGTACTGGATATTACTCCTTGCTTTAAGAAACCTTGGTGAATTCATGTAGTCTTTCTGTTACCAAGAAGGTGTGGTCCTTGTGCAAGGCAGTGAAAGATGTTTTTTGTCCAGTGACAGTATTACGTCAGAGATGGCACCTCAACCAGGCTGGAGGTAAGGTTTCTCATTAGTAGAGATAAAGATACCTTTTCTTCAAAGAAGCACAATTTTCATAGTAGCAAGACATTTCTGTTAAGGTAGGTTTATTGAATATTAATGTTTGTTTATAATTTAATGGAAAGCATTGTCTATGATTTAAGAATGCTCCAGTGAAATTTTAAAAAATTTCCATTTTATGCTTACACAGAGAGGAACTGTATTAATAATTGAACATTTTCTTGAATCATACATCTGATCTCTTTTTACTATAAAGGAAATTTCATTTCATTTCTAACTTCTGTTCTTTCTGGACTAAGCTCACCTGTCATTTTACTTGTCTCTGCAGTAAGTTGATCTATACTTTCTATCTGATGATCTGAACATGTGTTTAATTTGATTGATGATCTGAAGAGTGTTGTTGTGTTTGGCTGTAACAAATCAGGAGGAGGAGTTTGTTTGCTTTTCCTGCTACTGAAAACGTGTAAACAATTTTGCTAAAATTTTGTTTTTGATAAACAGTGCAATTCGTTCTAGTAGTTTATTTAGTAGGAAAATTGAATTCATGTTTTTTTCCCTCACTATGCCCAAGGTGGAAACTTGAATCCTTAAATTGTCTTTGCCATTTGTTTGACCTGAATACTCTTCACATCATTGCCTTTGGTGAGTATCATTTACACATTCCATGATACTGATAAGTGAATAAGCAAAAAGACTGAATCCTGAGAGTGGTAATCACAGAAAATGGTGGTAGGCAGGTGAAGTGCACATCTATGCATGAATCATAAACGTTCAAGCATTGCTATGAATACTGGGAATTCTAGCAAGGACAGCGAAACCTGGAACTTGAAATGAATTCAGCAGTTTGTTGTTTGAAGAAAGCAGACCTGTATTTATCTGAATAATCTAACATCTGTGAAGAAAACTTTCCATGACTTTTGTTTTTTGACAAGCAACTTTCACAAATTTAATGTAGTTACTTGATGGGGCTCTGCTTTAGAATCTCTCTGACTAGCACTGACTGGCAAGACAACTTTTGAATTTCTTCAGGAGTCCTTGGCTCCATCTCATCTCGTGGAGAAGTACGTCCTTCTGTACACTGTCCGGTAGGTTAACTGGAGGTTCTGTAATCTACTGGGAACCACAGGTAGACAACTCTTGTAAAACATCCAGGAAACAAAACGTAATATCGTATTATAGAAATAACTAGCTGGGTGTGCAATCATGCAGATGCTTGCTGTCACAAGTTATTGGTTAATAGTTTGTACATGGTTCAGCAAATTTTATAACCCACTTTTCTCGAGAGTAATTGGTGTTGAAAAGCAGATAGGTTTCTGTATAGTGACCTCCTAATATGGATGCCAGTTTGTGCATGTTTAACATTAGAACATAATTCAGCTGTGTCCCTTTAAACGGAAATTTAGCCCATTTTATTCTCCTAATTTTACAAAGGTTCTTTGCACTACTGTCTGTTTCAATCAATAGCCTTTTGGTATTATGTTTAGTGTAATTGCTATTTGTGACAAAAAATATTTGACACGATATATTGTTAGTAAATGTGCTGGACCTCTGTAGCTTCCCTTCTTCTGCATACTGAGCGCCAACACGGGTAGATGTTTGAAAAGTGTCTGTAACATCAAAAATATTATTTGAGAATGTCAGACGTTTTGTGTTTTCTTTTATTGCAGTTAACAATTAGAATGTGTTATGTGATTATCACTTTATCACCCATGGCTGGCGGGAATGTCAAGTGCCTCAGCTTTGAGATCATAAAAATCACACTTCAGAAAACATTTCTATGAAACTATTACTTTTCATGCAAGTTCAAAGAAAAGAAATTAAATTAGATCTTTGTACCTGAAATCTTAAAGGTAACCTCACCTTTAACCAAAGGATGTTTTCTGGCTCTCTGTGACTCCATTTGTGTTGTGAATGTGTTCTTCTCTCCCAGTCATCTGACACACAGGTAGATACAAATTTAAAATACATGAAATCATCTTAATCGTATGATGAGGCAACTGCGTTTCCATTCTCATTCCTGAAGTCAACTGGAGAACAAACGATGATCAGTTACTAAATTCACTAGCTTGTCTTTCTGATAAACCCATCATTCATCAGTGGAAGCTTTGAAATCTTGCCATATTTAGTATATATTATGTTTGAAAATTTCTAGACAATGCTACAGGTAGAATGATTTTAACAATCATTCGTAGGTTGAAATGTACTGTCAGTGTGTAATATATTACATGTTGTTAGTCCGATGGTTTACATGATGCAACCTAGAAATACAGGTATTCTTTGTATTTTGATTTTACCCTTAAGCATTGTAATTTCAAGAATTATTTGTATTCTTATAGCAAACACAAAGCAGATAAATAATTTAAAATGCTTGAAAAATCAACTACCAATGAAAATGTCTAATATTGTGTTAACAAATATCAGCGAGATTACTTCTAGCTTCTTATCATTTAACCACCAGAACAGGGTCTTTAGAATTTAACAATATCTTTTGGAAAGGTAGCACATCGAGGAATTTTAGCAGTAACTCGTTGAAAATCAAAGGATGACAGGCACCTACTGCACTTCAGTATAAACCTGAGAGAAAGAATGCTGGGGTAGGATTCCATAGTAAAGAGAGAAACCTCAATATTTAGGCAGATGACAAGCAGTCTGGCTTTCTTGGAGCTTTGGCAATGAAGGGACTCCATTGTTTGGAACCTACAATCATTTTGTACCTGACTGACCACGAGTTACCCAGAAGTAGGCATTTCGCATGTTTTGATTTAACACAGCCTCTCAACGCTGCCCCCCCCCCATGGTATTTTCGTTGGGTTTCTATGATTAAATTTTAAAAGATCATGTTCAGTAATCACTAGAACATGGGAGATATTTTTCTGTTCTGTTAGATCACAGGTACACAAACTACTTACCTCATATGTATGGTGGTGGTGGTGGTGGCTTGGAGTGAAATCAGTAGAAATGGAAAACAGCAAAATATTTCATTCTTTATCAACAACAACTGATTTTGGCCATTGAATGATGCTGGATGAAAAATGAGCTCCCCAATCACTGAGTTTAGTGCGATGGAGACAACTGAGAAAATATCCTGTGTTAGTAATAATGATCAATTCAAGATAGAGTGCAGTAACATCGCCTCAGGGATGCAGCTGAGACCTGTAATACGTCTTACTGCCTTTTGAATGAAAGTTATCTGCGTTTGAAATGTACACGCGTTTATATATTGAGACCGACTTGACTAATATTGTAATGAAAATACACAAACAGGACAATAATTAAAGTCATTTTAAATAATACAGTTTACCAGAAAATTCAATGACGACACAGTTTCATCATTGTCATCTCGATGAGAGCACTCCATCAATTCCTGTTGTCAACCTGATTAAAGATTTATTTTGTTATTTCTTTCACAAATCAACCGACATTTGGACATTGGTAATAAAAGGTTATTCATATTTGGAAAACACATTATATTCATCATATGGGGAGATGATTATTTATGGCAGTGGTAGGCAATAGACAACCCCTGAAGCATTTTTAAAGCATAATGTTTTAATTGAATAGGTAGTATCAAAACAATCAAATATAGCTTGGTCACCTTGGGACATGGCACATGGCAGATCTGGGAAAATTCTGGACTTTGGAAGCTCTTACCAGTATTCTCTTAAGAGCTGGCAATATACATTCATGTGTTCAAACTTGGACCAGCAGTTTTGTTTATTCATTTCCCGAAAATAAAATTCTCATGGTCATCTTTTGGAATGAAAATTCATTTGAATGTGAGGATAATATGATGATCAGTTGTCTTATTTCTTAATTTTGAAAAAAATTATAATTGCAATTTCTTTTTCCTCTCTGGCCATCCTATTATTTGTTACAGTAACTGAGGTTATGGAATATCATGATCTTGCATTGTAGGTTTCCATAGAGGCTGGAGTGGCAGGAGAATACTTTTGATGCCATTTTTTGAAAAAAATTCAACAGACCAAGGATCATTTCCGCAATGGTTCATCAAAAGGAGAGAGAAAATTGAGTCGGAAAACAGAATTTTCAATATGGAATGGAAACATTGTTTGCCTTGTCTGTTATGAGACCTTCGCCATGCAAAGTGAGTAATCTTTCTTAACAGCTTCAGAGTGAGGCAGAGCATTTTCAGGAACCGTGATGCAGAGGCCAAAGACTCCATAACAGCAAACTACAGGATAGCCAAAGTTATTGGAAAGAAAATAAAGCCATAAATGAGGGAGAGAGAGAGAGAGAGAGAGCTTCAGTAAAGTGCATTCAGATCTTTGCCAATTTTGTTTGTCCAAGAAAGAAGTCTGCTCCTAAGAATCTTACCTGGAGTGATTGTGCTGTGACTCCTCTCAACTGGCCATCTTTATTAGGATGACTCAGTGCAAGGTTTCAAATAACGAGAGATGCTGGCCTTGAAGCAAGAGATAGATACAGGAGAACTCTTCAACATTTCCAACCCTTTGATAATGAGCTTCTAGCTTTATGCTTGTCTCATGAGAAAATGGTCAGATAACCAATGAGTGAATAGGATTTCAAGGGTGAATGATAAAGGAGCTGCAAAGTTGCAACTTTGATACACCTCCACTCTGGTGTCATTTTATCATTCATCAAGAGTCTCTTGCTGCAAAATCTATTGCTTTTGCTGATGTCATGAAAAGTCAGGTGGTTCAAGTTTATTAGGTGTAAAACTTCATTGACGCATCAGCAGCTTTGTGAACTTCTTCCAGCCCATGAATGGTATATCCGTAAAGCAATTGTTTTGTACCTTACAGAGAAAGGAAAAGACACCAAAGAGTTTTCTGATCTCCAATGGATCTCTGATTTTGCTTTCCTGGTAGGCAACACAGACTACCTAAATGTCTTGTTCAACAAATGACAAGGAAAGAACCAACTAATTAATCAACTCTACAGAGAAATCAGAGCTTTTCAGACTAAACTGCTGCTTGTGGAGAATTAGCTTGGAACCAATGTTTTAACACATTTTCCATGTCTTCAAAGACGTGTAAGAAAATATGATAGGGAGATGTATCCAGCTGAGATAAAAAAACTGAGTGGATTTTGAACGAAGATTCCACGAGTTGTGTGTTTATGAGTGGCAGTTTCAGTTGTTTTTCGTGTCTTTTGAAAGTCAACCTGAAGATGCTCCAGTAAAGTTTCGATTAGAGGTGATTAACCTGCAATGCAGCATGGATCTCAAACAACAATTCAGATCAACCAACGGACCTGGTGGATTTCTACAAGTTATTTCTGGCAAAACCAAATATCCAAAGCTTTGTAGTCAAGTTTTGAAACTGATATCTGTGAGCAGTTCTGCAGCAATACAAAGTATTGCAAGTCAGGAAACAGGAATCTACAAGACTCCCTGAGGATTGCTTCTACCAGCATGAGACCCAGTGTTTTACAGGATGATGACCGAAAGGTAACGTTTTCATACTTCTCATTAATGTCCTGATTGATGCAACATGTGCGTGCAGAATACTGTTCATGCCAGCCAATTTAGCTTTCTAAGAATGGCTTCAATACGGGCGACTGTAGTGCAACCCAAGACCCTCTCTAGCCATGCAATTTGGCAGTAAGCACAAACTCCCTACTGCTGTTAAGGGGCATACAAAATCAGAAATAAGCAGCTGCTGCTATGAAACTAAAATAAAGCTATGGGTGATAAACATATACTAAAAAGGAGGCAGACAGCACTGTGTAAAGTGCAGGTTTAACTACATGTTGAACACATGAAATCCTTACCCAAGAAGATAGTGATTTTACTAGTTTTCATGTTTTAAAGAATTATTCATTCAGATGAGAAACTGTTACTTTAGTTGTTTGATGTGTAAGAGAACGTATTGAGTATTTAGAATTGGTGGGTTGGAATGGCTGATAGAGGAGTGTTTTCAGGTATTAATATGAAACAATTATGAATTATATTAATGAGAAATTGAATCTTTAATAAGATAAGATTGCTATACTACTAACCATTTGTGTAGATAAATATACTTAAGATGTCTCTTCAATAAGCTTCTTGCCTCATCGTATATAGAAATAGATTAAAGTGAATCATACCCAATTATTGATGTAAAGATATGTTAAATTGTTAAGTAAGCTTAATCACAAAATTCCTGTAATTTCGTTAAATTGATTTCAAAATTTCAAAAATGCTTAATTAATTCTGGAAGATATTAGAGAGTTTCCAACAACAAACACAATCTAACAAGAAAATTAAACTATTTTTTCTTGTCACTATAATCATAGTAAAGCTGTAAGAACAAACTAAATGGTTTTTTTAATATAGAGTTGAATCTACACAATCACAATGGCAGATATTAGAAAAGTATTGGAAGTAATGTTCATTCAGTGTTTCTTATTGTTATAAAATTTCTGTGTACTTACCAAGACTACCAGGTTCAGGGGCAGTTCTCTCAAGGACTATTTAAAAAATATTACTAGACTTTGCAAAAATTCAATGACTGGCTCCACCAGACAGAAATCATAGTGAAAAGCTTTTATAAATGGGGTTGTAGCAAAGTACTTTTGACTGCAGTTACATACTCCATTCAAAGATGATGCCAAGCATCAACTAGCTAATAAAGAGAGTCCATCTTTTGATACGGTACATAGTAAGTAACTTCTTCAGTGTAGAAAAAATGACGTCTTTTATTTTTTAACTTTAGAATCAGGAATAATGAAGTGTTCTATGGAAAAGGATCAAAGAATAGGATTAATACACTAAGAGTTTTGTTCCAACACTGTAGATGATCTCTAGAATTTCCAACTGCTGCTTGTGGATTTCTTGTGACATGCTTGAGGATGTTTGCATATCTCGCACAAGTGACGGTGGTCCCAGCCTTCCCAAACTGTATCACAAAGGTATTTTAGCAATCAAGAAAGATGAGTGTCGTCAACACCTGTTGTCTTACTTTGCTATGAAGAATTTCTTGATTTATGTTGAAGAGAGATGTTCAGATATCTTTATTCCCTTGATCATGCTGGAGTCATAGGCTTATAGAGATCTGAATAATCATGTTCTAGTGACTGACCTTTTTTGCTTCAAAGATCCTGAGCAGAGCCGTTAAGAAAGGAAATCAAAATATATCGACATCGAACCTAACACAATAGGTATGCACAGTGTTGAGATCAGAAACATCTGGGTAACCACAATGAGTATCAGTCTAAATCAGTAAATCAAAATGGGTCAGAGTAGGTTATATACCTGACATGAAATAATTCGATCATCTTACCTGGACCTGTTTGCACCACTAAAGAAGACAACAATGATATTTATACATCAGTATTCCTTCTCAAGTTAATCCTAATGGTGACAACAGAAGATGACTATGAAATGGGATTTTATTAGCCTGGTGTAATCATAGGAAATCTCAAACATTTTTGCTATTTCAGTCATTTCTATTTTAAAAGAACAAATATACAACATATTGTGCCAACTGATACAATTTGCAACCTCTTCAAAATCATAGGCAATTGACTTCAGTAATGACTACGATTGCAAAGTTAATTAAAACAGTAAATCAGAAAACTAAAATGTTTATTAACTGAATCTTTTCAAAAGTTGAGATATATAATCGGTTCATTTACATTTATAAGCAGGAATTAATCATTAATTTGGCCTCTCTTCTCCAAAATGGATTTACTGAACAAATACTGTAATCACATCAGTCTGTATTGACCGGATTGGTCACTTTCTTTCCCCAATGGTCAAAACCCATCCTTGAACTCTGCAGAATCAAAACAAAAGCTGATTACAAAATAGTTCATTTTTATGTCCATCATAATTAAGTCAGTAAATGTTCACATCTGCTAACAACTGAAACCAATCTACAACATGGTAACTCAATTAATTTGAGAAGATGTACCATAAACTCCCAGTTTATGAAACTTAAATAGACACGAAGCACCAAATGTCTGAAGATTTCTTAACCTAGAAAGAGATAATTAACGAAAAAGTGATTAAAATTTCATATTTCTGTTTGTCCGTTTCTACAGACCCTTGACTGCCTGTCAAGATTCTCGTCATAATCAAATACCTTTGTCCAGGTTAAATACGTAAATATACCTGAAGCTGCTCATACAAACATATGGTGGAATTCTAAAACAGTATCACGTATTTCGTGCCATCAACTGGAAGTCAAAACAAATTTATAAAATGGTCCCACAGTTTTGACCTTTAAATACTCAGACATTTTGCACTTCAGAGCTTTAATAAACAAGTAAAATCAGTGAAATAATGGCCAAGAGTCACATTTATATGATGGAGGTCACAGATGGTCTTTGAACGAAAAGAAAATTTCAAGAGTCAAGGATTTTAATTCATGAAAAGTACAGTACTATTTCCCCTGAATTTACAACCAGGAAGTAAATGCTGTCCAATGATTTGATAAAATATCGAAAAGCACTAAACAAACATGTTCATCCACATTTAGCAAAGACCCTGTCCGTGAAATTTTGGTAGCACATATTTTGCCGTGATAATGTTAATTCCCAGTACTGAGAATACCTGTGAGCCCTTACCAGATCCTCTGCCATACCCCTGTCATCAAACAAACAAGCAGCTAGCTAATGCAGTGTGCACACACAAACTGAAATAAAAGTAATTCAGCATAAGGTAAGCTGTGTCAAGGTTCATGGAACAAAAGGATTTTTCAAAAGGAAACAAACTAATTTAAAAACTTACCATCACTTTAAAATCTCTAATCCTCAACCTCCTCTTCTATAAGAAAAAAGATCACAGTAATTAATTCTTCTACCAAAATAGTATATTAAAGCTAAAATGATTTGCAGTAGAAACAATCTTAATCTATTGTAACCGTCTGATGATATATTCAAATTCATAAACACTATTGTAGAGTAATCTCCCTCATTTGTTTGTCACATTGAATTTCTGCACAAGATGATAATTTTACTTACTTTAATTTTAGATATAAGATATCAATGTAGAAGAATGTGATATCCTTGTGCATTAGAGCCCACAAAGTTGGTATTATAGCGATCACATTCCTCTTCTGAGATCAAACGATAACATAGCAGGAGAAATGACAAGTTGTGTAACTAGGAGTTAGCATATTGTTCATACTGGATACTGACTTGTTGTTATCAAGCTACACACCAAACAAATCCATCATCGAGATCCATATCTAATTTTGTAATTCTTCCATGACTGTTGTGAACGTTTAGAAAATTTAGAAAAAAATGTACATTCTTCTGACAGCCTTTTTTAATTTCAGCACCAAACTTCTGTATTGAGTGTAAACACTTGATCCATCAACAGTGGCAGCAGCATTCCCTCATCACCAGAAGACTTCACGAGTTGTTTTTTTCCATGAACTAAGGTTACTTCATTTTCAACCACAAAACAACAAAAGTCACACACAGTAGGGTAACATCAACACCGACTGTAGCAGTATTGTAGCTGGAACCTGGTGAAAAACCTGAAAATGCAATACGATCTACAGAATGGTCTGGGTGTCGAAAGCTTGAACAATGCATTCTACACATTTTCTGGACAGGATTTGATTAATACATGAACAAGGTACTTGTATGATTCAGAAATTACAATAAACCTCCATCAGTTGTACATGACAGTATTGCTATAATGTAGTCAATTTGCTATTCAATCATTATCAATTGATAACTAAAAATTAAAGATTTGTATACACAGACCATTCAGTTACTTCCTTATCACTCTTAATGGAAAAACTATGCATACACAGAAGATCATGGAGAACAAACTGCCGAGATTGCAGAGTTTGTCAGTGGGAGATGCCACTAACACATGTAATGTGACATCTGACCTTTTTTCCTCCCTTGGTGTATAGGTTTACAGAATTGACAACACCAGTATTATCAACTTAAACTAGGCAATGGAGACGAGCTTTGCCTGTGTTACACATCTACCTCTTGATGATGTTATTAACAGGTACCAGCTGTATCAAACAAGCTTTCCATGAGACAGAATGGCTCCCATTGAGGTTTCCACTCTGTTTTTGTTTATGTGAGAGAGTCCTTCCCCTCCGGTTTATTTGGCTATTCATAAACTTTGCAAATAACAGCTAGAGACTGTGTGAAACAGACATTGTACAATAGTAGCATGACACTATGATGTGGCTGGCAGACTGGTCATTCTGCCTTTTGCCCTTCAAACTAAGGAATGATAAGAGTCTCTATGTTGTGATGGCGTCTTCCTCTGCTGTTAGGCATGAAATGTACATAACTATTTGGCTGTACACATCTATAATGCATAAAATGGGCTAATATAGGATTTAAAGCTTCTTGTCCCTTTATCCAATTACGTTACCTTAAGATCCTAAATGGGTGCAAATTAGAAAGACACTTTAAACTCAACCAGAAAATCTGTATTGTAATTACCTTTGTGAAAAAGTCATTAAGAACCAATAAATCACAAGGATTCAAATATAACTTAACATACTGAATAAATGTATTATCTGTACTAGTGATTACTTATAGTCCAATACTATTAATCACAATCAGATATACTAATATTGTTTAATCATTTCTAAATGTTTTCCTGGTCAATGGTTCCTCTACTCACATGTATTAAAATTTTAAAAATCTCACCATGTTCTGCTATTTGCTTTAAAAGCATCCTTCTGTAAATATATCTGGTAATTACAGCAACACCTACTGTCAGAACAAGTCCAACAAAAAAGGCTGCAATAGGTATTCCAATAGGCAAGTCCCCAGCTACTCCTACAATTGCTTCAGGTTCTGCAAGATAAATAATTAAACATCAGTTTATTGAACTGTGTTGGCCACTGAACTTAGAGAAAACTAAATCTTCAAGCTGTATGTCACAAGTTAAGATTAATCCATTGATTCTTCTGCACTAAGCTATAGGTATCACACTTCTCATTTATACATATAGTACAGAATAATACATAACTGTAATTATTTTATAGAATCAGAGAACAGTACAATACTGATATCAGGCCAGGTTTTCTAAGTACAATATTGTCAGAAACAGCTTTCCCTTGTTGTAATGTGACTGTACAAAAACATACAGGTGATCTTTGAAGCTCTAAACAAACATAACTAACAACGCTGCAAGCTTGGAATATTTTTTTGTTTTTCATTCCTAACATTCAAGTCAACTTTTGGACAAAATATAGCGTACCATATCATTTGATCGATTCTGTAGACCTTTGTGTGAAGACGAGTAATACAGGTGCTTGATTACAAGAAATAATCAAAAGGGGAGAAGCTGTAACTCCCAACAAGTGACTCTTGAAAGGATTTAGACTCCTACTGTAAACCACAAACTCCATGTATAGTGTTTTACAGCTATTTCTTACCCACAATGACCTTCTTTCTAATCTCTGTATATGTCCAACATCAAAATGGGTGATCAAACCTAAGTATATACACAGAAGTAATGGAATCCATGGACGTTATTGAATATGGAACAATGTGTGTACAAAAGAAGTTTAAAACATTTCATCACTGAAAAGTTAAACTAATGCTATTACACTACTACAAATTAAATTGATAGTGTCAAAGACTCAAAACATTTCAGTTAGATCAGTATCATTAAAATATAATATATTTATTCATTTTATTATTTCCATAGCTATGTGGAATCTAGTAAATCACTGCCTCAGCCCACCCCCAGGGTTTGCTGTTCACCTGTCTAGCAAAGTACAAAATGTCTGTTATCCAAACATTCAGCAGCAAATTGGTCTATCATTGGTACATCCGTGTAGACTGCTCCAATACTAGTATTTTAAGTAATTCATCAAAGGGCTGAATGTTAACTAAGCTAATTAAACAGGCATTCATCTATGCCAGACGCATTCCTTTTACCCGTAAAATTACAGTGAACTCCTCGTCCCCACCTCCGATAAAAATGCTGCTTTGTAAATTTCCATAGGTTTAGCATCAGAGGCTACAATCCTTCAGCTGTGGCATCAAAATCACCTGGTCATTCATGCGGTACACCTCCAGCCAAGTTTACTATAAGCATATTCACTCTGTGCTTCTGTATACATACTTCAGTTTCAGCAGATGGTAATAAAGCAGCACTGCAATGAATCTTCCACAGTGATACCATTCCTGGGATGGCCAAGACAAATTTTCATGCTGGAATGCTGCTGTATCCATTCTAGATAACCGTATCATTTTAGAAAAATTCTTGTCTGTCTGTCGTTTCATTTGCAGCAGCAGCAGCAGCAATTTTGAAGCTCCACAACAGAATGTTTGAAAAGAGAAATTGTGCTGTAACCCTGAACGGTGACAAACATTTAATTACAGCTTGAACATCATTTTGTAAACTGATCATACAATTGATAGACAGCGAGTGACATTTACACCTGTGATGTGTGTGGGGTTCGCAGAATCGCCATAAAGCACAAACACTGATTGGAAATCCAAACCAACCTATTCTATGATCTGACACCTTTTAGCATCAAAGTCCAAGTTAGTTGAGCTCACAAATATAAAATAATTATAAAGGTGCTCAAATGTTAAAGAACACACTAACCTTATTAACAAACCTCTTATTGTATTTAAATTACCTCTCCTTCCCAATAGTATGACAATTGGCTGTATTACCCAGCCTTCAGCATTACTAATGTTGACTCTATACGTTCCAAAATCATCAAGACTCAGATGTTTTATAATAGCCAGAGCCTTAAAACCAGATTTTTTCAGGATATTTTTGTAGGATATGAAGGTCACAACATTCTCCTTGACAAAATGGTACTCAGGGTTGATTTTCTGTTCACCTTCAGCCAGGTAATACTTGAATAATTAGGGTACGAATAGAACTTTAAACTCAGCAAAGCATCTGCGCCTTCAGCAGCTTTGATAGTAAATCTTTGCAAAGCAATGACTGGTTTTGCTGAAATAAACAGTAAATATGGGAGAGATTTTGAGCAAATCAGTATTAGAAAATTATCCTCAAACAGCATCCACATCACAAATAATTCTTATCTCATTAAGATGTAGATTTCAGAGTAGAACCAGCAAAGAAAATTGAAGTAGATGTAGTGAAAATCTATTGGTATAAAATGTATAAATATTTGTATCAGAATACAGTTAACAGCATTCCTGAATTTCAAACAATTTGGGGATCTGAAGTTGTCAACATTCCCATTTACTGGATACTTTCATTCTAGGATTAAAGGTCACAGATGAAGAGTTTGTTTGGCAAGTAAACGGAAAATGGATTTTAGAAGTATAAAATTTCACTTGTTACCAAACAATTCAATAGGAAATTTGAATACTAATAAACAAAAATATGAATAAATGAATAACTTCTGATGTGAAATGGTGGATTGTGGATTATTGCACAAAAAAACAAATAGAAATAGAGAATAAATTGACATCAAGTACAAATAAATAATTTTACTACAACAATAATCTGCAGAGAGAGCAAGCAAAAATAAAACAAAACTAATATTTCCATTTCATAAAATATACGGGATATAGAAAACATTACAAATCATGTGACTTTGCCAATTTCTTTATATTTACTTATAAGGCAGGTATTTGTTCCCAGACCATACATTAAAAATGTAATTATTTAATTTCCCTGGTTATAATCAACAGATTAACTGAATAAAAGTTGTCTGCATTCTTAGACACAAAAGTGACTTGTATCATTACTAAGCAGCATTATAAACATTTAGCTGTGGTAAAATTGTGAATTGTGCAGGAAATACTACAGATTATTCTTACGTTAAGCATGCGGAACTCAGCAGATTAGTCATGTTAACAATAAAACTAAGCTGTCAGATGCCGTGTGAGAGAGAAAAGAAAATGAAAATTCACAACGTACATGGTATCTTCACTTTTAGTTCAGATGACTGAAAAAAAATGCGTCCAGTTTGTGCATTCCCATTTGTTACTGTGCATTTGTAGGTGCCACTGTCTTGGTGCGTTGATGAGAAAAAGAAACAATTTCTGTGAATTTGGGTGGCTGGTACCAGAGAGAGTCCGAAGATGGACTTGACCCCACCAGTGCTCCCATGGTCTAAATATGTACTCTGGTGGGTTTCCATCAGATTGGATGTAACAAGTTATGTTGCTTTGACGACGGCCCTGGATTTTTGTTGTAGATAATATCATTTTTACCACTGGTCTGACTAAATAAGAAAATAAAAAAGAAAATATTAACAATATTTACAAATGAACAGGGATGATTCATACTAATCACATTCTTGTCCTGAATACTAGTTTTACCATTGGTATCATACTGTGCTGTTTTTCTTAAAAAGTTTGTGTTACATTTATTTCTCAATAAATCCCACAATTATTCCAATTTCACTTGTCAGGTATAAATCACACAAAAATTTACTGTTGTACCAATGTCATTTACCTGGACCAAAAAAAAAAATATTGGAGAGAAGACCTGAGGT
>JACATO010002430.1:0-42585 GCA_018389105.1 Nautilus pompilius
CATTACTTGAAATTTCAGAAATACTGTGAATCATAATCTGTGATTGTCTGATCATGGAAAATCTGTTCAACAAGTTGCTAAAAGTCTGTTCAGGAGCAGCTGGACAGCAAAAGGTGTACTGAAATTGTCATGGCATTCAAGCAAGCTGAGACAAATGTCATTTAAATAAATTCAAGAACAAACTAGAGCACAAAATTAAATTTAGAAAATATTAAATGAACGTGTGTATTTTAAATAATACATCTGTCAAAAACAAAATAAGTCATTTTTTCAAAAGTATTCTGCTAAAGGGTAGTTAATATTATTTAAGGTTTTGTTTGATTTTAGTTTCCTAACATAAAGATTTTTAAATAGGTGGATATCTTGACAATTTTCTGAACCTAGTTAGACAGACATAAAAAAAGAAAAGAAATGAGAGGGTGTTACCTGCTCCTGCTTGATTTTCCTGATACAGTCTAAAGCCTTAACATAGCGTGTGGCAGCAAATGGCATCAAATTTATCCCTCAGGCTTTTCCTTCACTAAGTGGCCTACAAAAAAAACAGCGAACAAAAGATTAAAGTCTATTTAAACAATGGAGAAATTTTATAAAATAAATTTAACAATAAATGAATATATTCATATTAATAAGGATCAAATAATATTTCTTGCTTCAGTACAATCTTTTGTAAAGAATATAGTCTCTGAAATTACCTCTGTCAGAACATTCTTCTGGGTGGCAAAAACTTAAAATCATTGATTTTCACAGAAGTCTGAAAAGATTGCTGTTGAAAGGGTTAAATCTCTAACAGTCTGTAAACTACATTAGAAAGAATTAAAGATCTGATCCCGTTGTGGATTTAATATGGAAGTAAAAGATGTCATCTTCTAAATGGTTTTTCTGTAAAGTCGGAACATAAACAAATGAAAGCATAAATGACAAATTATTAGATTTTTTGCTAAATAATCCTGTCATCCACAAAGAAAGCCAGACCTCAGCATAAAGACATTTGGATGATTGATAGAAACATGAAAAATTAACCAGAGTCCAAAAGACACAGCTTTAAGACATGGTTGTTGTTACCCTTGCACTTTTTATTTCTACTTGAATGTAAGTTATACAATTAAATTTCTGGCATAAAGAAATTGTTAAACACTTTTATCTGTATGGAAAATCATCCACACATTCAGACAAACGGCAGATTTTCATTTTTTTTAACCCAAATGTTTACAATGTGCTTTTGTGCAAATGTTTTTTGTCAAATTTAAACTTTCTAAGAAGAATTACAATTTTGCTGAAACTGCTATGCCATGCATTAGTTCTTATCAAATTCTCAGGTTAGAAATAGCAGAGTCATGAAAATGCCTTGCTTAAAAAATGTTCATTCTAAAATAATTGGTCTCTTGCTAGAAATGGTAAAAATCTGAATTATTGTCTCTGACAAGGTTATTTAAAAAAACAAACAAACAAAATTAGTATTTATTCATTCTGTACAGCATATTTACAAAATTCTTCTAATTCTAACTTCCACATTAAATTATTTGTGTATCAAAAAAATTACAGCAGCAAATGGTTATCATAAAAATTAGAAATCAAGTATCTAGTGCTTTAAGTCAGTCAGATACATGTTTACAAAATGTTATTTATCTTGTGCTAAACCATTTTTCAGGTATTTAGAGAGTGTTGGCTGCAGAAACTACTTGGCCTAAAACAAATTATTTTTCAAATACTATTGAGGATAGTACTTCACATTTAAGGACAGTTCCCCCACTTAAGGTCTCATGTAGTTTACTACATTAAATGTTGAGACTATAGTTATACATAGATTACACTGATAAGACCAATCTATGAGAAGGTTTGTTTCTCTTTTGTCTGTCAACCCTGATTCTGCCTCACTTAACCATGTGGGCTGGCAGTTAATAGACATAGGTAATTCAGGATTTCAAAGTCAAAGTTAAAATTCATGGAATTCTTTTTCCTACCCTGAATAATCACTTTTCGATTCCTTTTCTTATCAAATAGTTTTTATTCCTCAACTATGATGTTATTAATTTGTATACTTCCATTCACACACTATACATTATGTATCCTGTCAGTCTGATTGTGAATTTCCCTTTTGTATATGTTGGGGAGTTTTGATTGTTTTTCTGTAACAATGGATAATTTACACCCCCAAAATGCCACTGCCATCCCCTTGTTTCTTTCAGTTATACTTAAATTTAAGATGTTCATTCTGAATATATGTGAAGAATTAATCCAGTCATGTCATGGAGCTCTGCCGAAAGCATTCATGGACTCTCGCAGCATCGGCTCTTCAATATGAGTAATTTTCTTGAGATTTTAGTACAATCATTCACAATGAGGTGGAAGATACTACCTGCATGGTTTGGAAAGTAGTACGCAAGCAGATATGGAAGCATCTGAGCATTAGAAATCTGCAAGGTGAAAGCATCCAGCATTAATGAGCACACACCAAAGTGTAATGTTTTCTACAAGGGCCTAGTGCTGAAGCAGTCATTTAAAAACAATTTATCCAAAGTGAATTGCTAATTAGTAATCATCTCCAAATCATTTGTCCAAAACATTCAACTAATAGATCCTCAGTTAAGACATACTGTCTGTTTTTAACAGAAGTTCTTTCACAAGTATTAGTTATAATAAAATTTAATTAAGTTTCAATCAGTTTTTCTGACATTTAGAAAGGCAGCTGCCAATTTTAAAAAAAATTAATATGAAAAAATAAATTTATTTTCACTTACATCTGTATCACTTAATTATTTAAAAGAAAAAATTTGAATTGTAATCATGTTCATTCATAGTTAATTAGGCTGGTATTTAAGGAAATGCTTGGACTTTACCTTTGGAAAAAATACACTGTTCAACATCACAATCATTGACCAACATGTACATAAACAGTCCAGGTATTTTCTCTGCAAAGTTTGAATGATTCAATTCAGACTTATAAAAGTTTAACAACCCGCATTTGTATACAAGAAATTAGAATTACTGCAGAGAATAAAGACAGGTTGTTGATTTGGGCAGGATTCAATGTCAGGCACATGGATGTAGTTATCGCATGAAGTCACTGAGAAGTTCAGCAAAACTAGATTTGTTTTGACCTGTTATAAGAAAAATTAACCCATACTTCTTTCTCTGTAAGTTAATGTTAAAATATTTTAACATTTTATGACTATAAACCCTATAGGCATCTTTAATACCCCGCAACATATGTGCATTAACTGAGCAATTAATTTACCTACCAGTTTGAATCGTCCTGATGGAAGAATATCACCTTTTCCAACACTGGCTTAGAAACTACAAGAGCTGTAACCATCTAAAAATAAAATAAAATAAAGAAAAAATAAAATATGTATGTAAAGGAATAAATTATTTATTTCTACTGTTAGTTGTATAGCTTTTAGTTATTATATCAGCTTGGGACCCAGAAAAAAAGGAGGAGGAGGAGGAATTGTGTGAAAACATGACTAGTACAACTTTCCTGATCCAGCCACAACAATGAAAAAAACAAAAACCCATAATCTTCTGACTGGAAGTGAAGGAAAATCACAGAGGCCAGCAGACAGGGTGACAGAATCCCTGCTACTGGCTACAACAGTATAACAAAAGTACCACCTTGTCATCGTTCATGGTAAGCTTAACTAAATCTTAAATACAATAATAATAGTAGTAATTTAAAATGGGAGATAAACTACACAACTACACTGGAGAAGTCATCCTCCCCTCGATAATTTGTACATATATTAGTGTGTTTGAGCATCATCATTGGTATACACAGGGCTACATCATCTCTGCTTTACAGAATGTGTATTTTAAACACAGATGAATCAAAAAATGCAGATTTTGGAGTTGGACAAATAAACGAAAGAAAACATCATTCATTGACAGAAATTCTATATCACAATCTATACAAGCAAAATTCTCCATATTATCATTTTTATTTTTAGTATAGTTATGGCCTTTTCTGATGACCTCAGGAGACTCCCTGGTGGTCATATACTATGATTAATCATTATTTCTTTCAAAATGGTCAAGAAGGCAAAAAATCATATATACAAAGCAACACCCTTTTATGCCCTAATATGAATAAACTTGCTCTGAATAATTAAATGTAAATACTAAGAAAGCCACACAAATCATGTTTTTTTTTTAAATTTAGCTTAAAAACTCCCCACAACCAGCTCTGTAACCTCGCTAATGCTTGTCTACAAATTTAGGAAAAGAAAAGCTGAATAAAAATCCCAGCACACCGCAGGATTTCAAGAGCCGTACAAAATGAGTTATTAAGGGGATTTTTCTAATGCAAAAAAAAAAATAAAAATAAAAATCTGTTGAGCAAGAACAGCATCAGGATATAAGAGTTCTGTCTTGGTGGGATGAGTCTCAGAGCTGGTTAGAGTTTTAACAAACCAGGCGGCAAAATAAATTAATGGCAAAGATCAATGCATTTAGCAGTTACTTCACTTGAATAGACACAAACTTAAGTATTAATTTGATATTAATTAGTATAAACAATTTGTTGCTTAATCTTTCTCCCATTACCTACTTTTAGAAAAACATTCCAAAGCAAAAATTAATGTCATCACCTCGTATGGCAAAGATACCATTGTTCATTTGGATGGATACTAACAAAGATCATTATAATAGACATGCATGATGAGCTGAGGTTGTTTCAATTATGATGATTGCTCTACATGAAATATTATTGATTCTAACCAAGTTGACATTTGAAATCTGTGAAACCTGAATACCGTCTACCTCTCTGTCAACGTCACCACATTTCTGAGTAATGCTTTTATTTTCCTCATCTGGTCCACAACATGCGATGATGCCGTCTAGTGTCCGCATTTCGACTTTCTTTGGCTGAAAAGCTGAACATTGCTGTGAAATGAAACATACCAATGTGTATCTACACAAGGGAAACAAGATTCATTGCGCACCATGGTGACTGTTTCTCACAAATACATACATATCATTTTCAGGAATACTTTCATTAATAGTAAATCCATGGAAAACAGACTAGATTCACTTTTCATTATTCTGTTTAATTCACATGAATAATTCTAATGAAATGTTGCCAGCCATTCACACACCTTAGAACGTATACAGTAGTCATGACCACCAGGCACAATTAATATAAATTCACCTCAAATGGTTCTTTACCTTGCATGGCCCTAACCAAATCGGCGGGAATGTCTACCTGATAGGATACAATCTTCAGGCTTTGCTATATTATTACCACTGCAACATCTTTAAATGCTGAATTCGGAAAAGTGTCCGGATTTTCTCATGTAGAAGTCATTTTTATCCAGATCCGTTACGATTTCTTTTTTACATCAACAGAACTTTGATTTTGCAAGATTTTAATTTGATAATCACAGCCAGCAGACGGTAATACACGGGCTCTCATATTTTAGATTGTAGTCGGTACAGTACAGTACAGTACATTGTATTATTGTATGTCTGCATCATCATCATCCACCGAAATTTTGTGTAACATCTACAAAAGATCATCAGGAAATTGGACAGTGACTGAAGTCAGTAGCGTACAGTATTTCTCAACTCGAAGATCGCTGAAGGATATTATCTCTAATTCAGGGAGATCAGTTTAAAAATTATTCCCCGAGAGACGACAGACGGTTAAATTCGGCCCCTTGTGGTGGGTGGCCACTCCGCCATCGAGAAGCCGCTGTTTATTAGATTAACCTCGCTGTTGTGGCCGACTACTTAGAGCCTCGGGAAACTGGTTCTCGGGTCGGGGAGCCCTAACCCAACAACTGTCTCGCTCTTCCATCGCCCGAAGAAGCTTTAATTCATCTCCTCTCACCACCTGTCCGACTGCACCGAGGAGCTCCAGAGCACGAGACACCAGACACCCAGTCACAGTCGGTCTCCCGGCCGTCAGTTAACATCACCAAATTACTCCGTTATTTCACTTCACAAACCAACGAGATAATTAATCTACCTGTGAGGAGAGACAGACAAACCTGAATAGAAAGAGACAGACACACACACATCTCCCTCCCTTCATTCATTCCATCGCTGGTCCCACCGCCATCGGAGCAGACGACCCAACTCGGCGCCATTTCCGAGCGGGAGACATCCTTGCGGAATGTGTGCTCTGAATGGTATCCGTCCTGTTTTGGAGGAGATTTTAAGCCAGAATGTTATTAATGACGGATTAAAATATGCAAACATCTAAACCAAGATATTAATTAATCAATCATCATTAATTTACCGACATCCGAGGTCGGCCTTAAATTTTTATGTTCAGTCCACATTTCGTTCCAAAATCATTTTGGCTAAAACCCTGTGGCTCCAGCACCCGGGGGACCGTTCGTGTTACCGGGGAGGGAGGGAGGGGTTAGGCGACGGGGAACAGAACAACATCTTAATGCATTGAAACAGTTTCTTTTGTTTGTTTGTTTGCAAATATCAGTCTTCAGTGTCATTGTAGGGGGAATAGAGACTGATTCTGCTCAACCGAAACGATGGCGGCGGCAACGACAGTTACATAGCTGTAAAACGAGATAATAATAATAATAATAATAATAATAATAATAATAATAATAATAATAATAATAATATAATGTAGGTGCTGCGAGGTCGCAGTGCTTGGTAGTTGGGTGGTAGGAGATAGATCTTTAGGTAGGAGTCGATAGCTGGGAGATGGTTAGTGTTTGGGGAATAGGGGTTAGGGGTGTTAGGAGTCGTAGGGGTTGCAAAGCGGGGTAACTTATGCCATAGTGGTAGTTAGTGTAGGTAGGGCGAGATCCATCGTTACCAAAGGGTTAATCGTGACGAATCGATGGCGGAATCAACGGCGGTTCTAACGACACCGACGGGGACTCGATGTCACCCACCCACCCACGCGGAGGAAAAGATTTTCCGTCCCGGGGGGGGGGGGGGGAGGGAGAGGGAGAGGGTGGGGGTGGTGCCCTCGAATTCTGAAATTTGCGTAATGTTATGATTTCAACTTTTCTCGATGAAGACGTTCTGGTGGGGTTAGGGTTAAGGGTTAGGTTTGGTTTCAATGTACACGATTAACAATTAGAGGGTCGTCCGGCTCAACTGGACTTACAGATATCCAAGGAGATTTGATTATGGATGGGGTGGAAAGCTCTTGTGGCAAGTCTCATTATTATGTCCAGGGGTCAGGGGTCCGTTCTCCATGATCGCTAGCACTCTTAAGGAACCCATTACCAGACCGACTTTTGGCCTATCGGAGGCCCACCAAACCTCTCTAGACCTAATCAAATCCCCCATATTAATGAAGAGCCACACATGCGCCGTTGAACAAACATGGTGACTCTAGTTTCAATGATTACCTCCCCTGGCTAGGTTACCTCCCAACCCATCTACTAATTCCAGTATTTCCCTAGATTGAAAATATTCTCCATGATCCTGGGCAGCTTGTTCAAGTTATGAAATACCTGCAAGGATGTGCAATCCATCCCTGCTTCTGTTACAAAATAAATAAATATAATTCTTAATGCAGGTGTTAGCTCTACATCTACATGCTAACAAATATTTGTTTCACACACATACATCTTCAAAAACAATGTTTAGAATAAAACATCTTCATTTTAAACCAACTGTAGTACATAAAGATATAATATTTGTTGAATTATGAGACCAAAAGCCAAGAGAAATGACCCTGGTTTAAAATAAATAATAAAAAAAAAGAATGGGGATACGGGGGATACATTCCATCATCTCCAAATCAGTCATTTCTAGAAAAATTCTTGAAAACTATTCATCGTTAAGTAAAAACTCCTAATTTTAAAATAACTGTAATAACAATGAAATAGAAATAACATATTTGTATATTATTATAAAATAAACAAATAAATGTGGTTGTGGTTTACTGAATAAAAACGGAAGCATCCTACAAAGAAAATAGTAAAGAAGATCACAGTGACAGAGTAAGTTTTGATGGTTAAAAGATAGATAAGTAAATCTCCAAAAATGAATATTGAAGAATTAAATATAATTGAGTCTAATTTGACTAAAATTTAGTTTCTATCATCATCAGAAATATGGAGTTTTTTCATAGACAAAATTAGTACTGTTGTTGTAAATGTGGCTAATTGATTTCCTTTTCAAACAACAGCTAAATTTTAATTTGGTCTGTTTGTATTGAATTTGTCTTCTTTCAGCCATAGGCTGAAGTTGATGCATAAAGCAGGATCATGAGATTGGGTAAAAATAGTAAACGATTAACAAGTTTAGTGAACTGATTTAAGAATAATCTTTTGAAATTTCCATTGTCGTTTTATAAAGGAAGGAAGGCAGGATGGAATGGATGCATGGACAAATGAATGAGAAAGTGAGAGGACCAAAAAGGAATTAGATAGCAAGCCCAGTAATGATTATAGCTTGTTTGTTCTAACTGTAAATAGCATTATTTCCAGATCTGTGTTATAGAAAGCAGACCATTTGATGCTAACCACCATGGTTTTGGAATATGAAATATTTTTCAAATACACATTTTGTTAAATGATTGTTTCCAAAAAGATAAAAAGGACAGGAAGTTTTGAAACACTTATTTAAAGCTCCTTTCATTAAGAAATTAATTTTTTTTAAAACAACATTCAAACATTGTTTTTAGTACCATCTTTATAAAGCATTCCACACGTAGATACAACATGATTATTAAGAAAAATTAAATAAATTCTAATATAGACTGATTCTAAGGGTAAATTTTTTGGTCCATGGTAGCTTTATATAAATTAAAAAACCTCCTGCACTTTTGACTCCCTAGGTATATTTTTGATTTAATAAACTTATTATTTTAAGAAACCATCCACAATGGATGACCTAATCTGCATAATAAAATGGGTCTAATTTCTTAATTTTCCTTAATTTTATAACCATTAGATATGTCTTTGTTTTTTTTCTCTCTAAGAAGAGATAAGGAGGTTCTCACTGTACCTTCCAATAGTTGCACCCTTTCTCATGCAGGCATTTTTCATTACTTAAATACTGCTACTTCATTTCAGTCTCTGTCTTCTTAACCACCTCATAAATTTTAAAAAAATATTACTTGTTTACATATTTGTACTGTACAAAACCTATTGAAGGTCTAACAATCAACAATACATATATAGTTCTTGTCCCATCACAAGTCAAAACTACCGAGTTAAAAGGTCTTAATTCATTTGTAAACCATTAACCATTAGGTTTAATTTATTGTTGCATAAATGTCATCCTAATGAGAGAGAGAAAATTTAAGAAGTTAATAACCTATTTTTAAAAACAACAATAAAAATGGCCTTAGGAATTTCATGTCAGTTATGGTAAAAGTCAATAGTATGTAGTCCTATAACCCTTTAATAGAAACTTTTTATAACACATCTAATTAAAATAATACCCTAAAAGATTTTCAGCAAGGGTTCCAAGCTAGAATATCTTGCCTAACAAATTTTCTATAAATTCTTGAAGAACTAAGCTAGTTGATAGCGAAATTAAAGTCGATGTTAATTTATTTCGACATTTTGTCTTTTGAAAAAATTCCATATTTAAAGATGAGTGTTTAGTACACTTTTACTGCAGGTAGAAAATAGTATGTAGTAATTAATAGAATATAACTGTCATATCAAGAAGCCTCTATTGAAGTGTCATAGGGTTTTGTTTATTGGTTCACTGTTGTTAATATGCAGAGATAAATTATGTTGAATGTATAATATATATTATTATTATTAAAAACTTTCCAGAATTTACTGGTGCTAATTCTGAAGACTGAAGTACTCTCCAAATAATTTACTTTAAAATGGTTAGTTAAGTGGAAAAAATAATTTAATGCTAGAGAAAATTATCATTATCAACTGACTAACTCTAAACTAGTACAATTTAAAAATAATGGTTAACCAAAATCTTAAATATAAAGAGTAATGTATTTCAACAGCAAGAAAAGTAAATAGAAAGGTGGAAATAATTAACCAAACTATAAAATATAAAAGTAAAGAAGTTTTAGTTATTTCGTGTCCACATCTGGTATATGATGTGCAAGTATAGTCTTTATTGACAAATGATACTGAGTTACTAGACTGTTGCCATGACTGGCAGAGGTACTAAGGTTGACTTTTTAGTAATTTAAGAGGTGATGTCTGTCCTAGAGCCGAGCTGGCTAGTGCGTATCTGGCCGAAGTCACTGTCCAGTTCTTGCCGCATGCTCCCCCCAGACGTAGTCGTCGAGTCCTTTAGCTGCTGGCCCCAGTGGGAGCGCGGATAGATTACGTCAGTCCCACTGCAGTAACAGTGGAGTTCCGGCTCCCGTCACCAGCGTGTATTGTCGCGCTTCCATTATGGCGGCGGAACGACAGGAAGCCGCGGGATGTGCGATGATGCCACTGTGAGTGAGTTACCACAGAGGCCTGTGACATAACTGGGAGTGCCTACCGTGGGAGATAAACCTGCGGGGCGGCAGTTCATTGAAGGAGTGTGAGGGCGAAGTAGAGGAACAACGGGAAGAGAACGTGGATGAAGCTGCTCTTAGTGCCAATGGGAATAGTGTTATCGATGCACTGTCAGAAAAACGGGAAGAGGAATCATGGAGTGAAATATATATATGAAAAGGGAGAGCAGTGTCCAGTCTCTCTATTTATAGAGTTGAACTATTCTCTCTCATGGAGGTGAAGGGGTCAAGGAGGCTAATCATTTCAGATGGCTGATTCAACCACAATAATGTATCCAAAACATGAAAACAACTAAACAAAACAAAGATTGTAAAGTTATTTGCCATCCCTCCCAGTCTTTCATATAAAGTCTCATGGAACCACCACAAGCTTTTACAGAACCCTGGGGTTCTGCAGAACAGAGTTTGAAAAATCCTGAGTCCTAAGTTACTTTAAATACATCAACATAACTTACAACCTTTTCCAGCTTCCCAGTCAACTCATTCACTTTGCACTCAGATGTGTTAGCTTCATCAAGCTTCTGGTTGATGACTGATTTTATCATCATTTTTTCTCTGAAAAGAAACAAATCAAGAAATATTAGAATGAAGTCTTTTTATTTTCATTTTTGCAAACTAAGGGTGAATTCATTCTCCTCAAAAAGAAATAAGCAATTCCTAAGATCAATAATAGTAACAAAACCAAAGTGGTTATACACATAAGCAACAGTAGCCAGACTTTATGCCACCGGATGTTATGCTGACAAACAGATAAAATGAACAGAAAATCATATTTTACACGTTTTCTCGGGTGAAATATTTTTGTCGAATATTTTAAATATATTTTTTTAAACGTTACAACTTCCCATTTCACTTCATTCATACAAACAGACAACAAGACTATAAATCCCTGTTATATGTCTGCTAAAAATAATGACAGCCCATCATTGAAAGCTGATGGAACGGCGTGTCAACGTGCTGATGTAATAGTATCATTGTCCAGAGCCATTTGGAGACTAGCTGATGAAATAATGACATCACCCATCTTGCCGCTATTGATAGACAGTTTGTTGTCTGCTAGGGTCACTCTGACTGCTGCTTGCTGGCTTGCATAGAAATTCTTCCTCATCCGGAGTCCACTCACTTTCCATGCTGGTTGGCACAACACAACAAAAGCATGGAGTTTGTTGAGACCAGCAAAGATGGCAAGAAGCTTCTTTATGAAGGCTCCGCCTATGTTATTGACAGAGAAAGAGATGGGCAAACTTACTGGAGATGTGAAAAGCAGAAAGGCTGCAGTGGGAGGCTGAAGACAATTAATGCTGTCATTCAGAGTATTCCATCAGAACACACATCCACCAGATACAGCATGCATTTATGCTCTAAAATCTGTACACAAAATGAAGCAACGAGCTGGACAATCTGAGGAAGCTACTAGTGGCATCATACACAATTGTACAGAAAATTTCCCTCTGAGCACAGTTGGCTTGTTGCCTAAAAAGGAAACATTGGCACGAATAATTAGATCTTAGAGGACAACCCCTGATAGTGATGATATAAGCAAAACCTAAAACTCACCACCAGAGGGAACCATTTTTGGCATTTGAAAATGAACAAGTGATCATTCTAACATCATCTAAAAATCTAGATCTCTTGTCCACCAAGCCACACTGGTTTTGCGATGGCACATTAGACAGTGCACTTTTAGGAACCCAACTGTACACAGTCCACGCTATTATTAAGGAAACCCACACTCTGCCCTTGGTGTACCATGTAAAGAAGAACAAAAACGAGGACACACACAACATCATATTCAGTTACACGAAGAACGTTTGAAACACAAATCCTGGGTCAATTACAAATGACTTTGAATGAGCAGTACTAAATAACATCAAAAGCATTTTCCAACCACCACAGATTTTGGATGCTTTTTCCACTTTGCGAAAAAATATTCAGTCTCTTGAACTGCAATGGAAAACACTCAACTGATTAGAAGTATACAGGCACATGCATTTGTTTCACCAAATGATGTCACTGACACATTTAATGCTATGGCGGCCTCTTTCAATAAAGCAGATGAAAGAATAGCAGACTTTTTGGCCTATTTGGAGAGCACTTGGCTCAGTACTATTACTTGAGGGAGATCAAGGTAACCCACGTTTGAGATTGAAATGTGGAATGTCAAAAGCAGAGCTCCAGACAACCTGCCCCAAACCAATAATTCTCTGGAGAGCTGGCACCAAGCTTTCAACCAATGCATGGTGATTACACACCCATCAATTTGTAGACTAAATGAACAAGCCAGTAATGAAATTTTGACCAAGCAGGCTGCAATGGGATTGAACACAAGACCACAAGACAAAAGGTACAACCTCATTAATAACTGCCTGAAGACACTAGTTGCCAACTATGCCAATGAAGACAGACTTGCATATCTGAGGGTGTCTGCTCATAATTTGTGACTGGTATGATTTTAATTCTCTATGATTCACTGCACTAAATTTCAATCATTAATTTACTACATTTCTATGGTTGTTTTAGATCATTTGTGTTGATGTGTTTGTAATAAACTACTTATGTATTATTATATTATATTTCTTATTATTGTCAGCATAATGTCCGTCGGTATATTATCCACACATGTAAGTAACACAAAACTTAAAAAACAAATTAAATTATTCTTTCTGGACACAGTCTGTATTATAAACTCGCTTTCACAGCTTATTTCTGAAATGGTATTCTTTTGCTTTGCTTAAGAGATCCAGCCAACAAATTCTGCCAAATAAAAATTAAGCAATTTTGTACCTTTTTGCTGTTTTTTTTAACTAGTTTTTATAGGGTTTCAGATAAAAGTGCACCTCCTCAGCAAAAATGAATGGATTTTTGTTAGATCATTCAGGGATTACTTACAATCCTCTCCTGCTTCATATCTATCTTCTGCTCAATCTTTGTTTTCCTGTCTCGCACATCATCAATCTCCTGCTGCAGATTTTGCTCCAGGTCCTCAAACTCAACTACTAGCAAGCGATGATAAAAAATAAAAATAAAAATAAATAAATAGTTACAAAAAAAGGTAAAAGTAATTTGTATTCATTTTCAGGCTTTTGCCATTACCACATTAGTAGCAGCAGAACTTAATGTTTTGGTAATCACCTGGCACTGATCACCAGGGTTATTTAGCACACCAAAAATAATCTTTCAGTACTGTTAGCAACAGAAAGATTGCTGGAATCTAAGTACATTAACTACTTCTAGTAATGAAAGCAAACTGGTAAAAATAAAGTCCAAATAACCTTATTTCTATATATGTAGCAAAAATCTACAAGACCTCATTCAAATGTGACTACACACGCTGTATAATAGATGTTTTAACAATAGTGCAGATTCAGACACACCAACAATTTTTTAAAAACCCCAAAACCAATGGGCAGGAAGTGCACACCCCAAACCCAACATTCATCATCATGTTTTCTCTATTTTTTAATATCGGGAGATTTTAGAGCCAGATTTGGAGATTTTCTTTTACCATCTAAATATATTGGTAGCCTCCTGATGAATATGGGGCAGCTAACATGTATCAAATGTGTAAAAGTTTTCAAGAACCAAGATCATTCTGAGGATAAAGTTGTCACAAAAGCAGTGGGAAAGGCAAAGACCCATGTATAACTGTGCTGAACTATATACAGGTATTAAAACCTTGTTTGTTTTTTTCATTTTTGTTTATATTATTATTTTAACAAATGAACAATCTGCTTTTAGTATGTCAAACACTCACAATAACAGAAAGAGTTTTAATTAATTAACCAATTCACCCTTAGCTTAGCCTCTTGGGCATTTTTCATAAAGATTTCAAACTGTTTGTTAAGTTTATTAAAAAACTGCTTATAGGTTCCGTCAGTGAAAGGACCTCAGCAGAACCCTACAAACAAATAATTCATTTAGTTTACAGACAAAAAGATATGGATATCATAATAATTTGAACATTATAGGCTTCACACATGCATGTTTATTCCACGACAAGTGTACAATAAATGTATTAAAAATCAGTTTCAGTATTTTGCATGAGCAATTTCTTGCAATGTGTAGACATTCCTTTTGTGAAATTAGCTTTGGTCCTTTGACTCTAAACTGTCTATCCAGATGCTCCCTACATGGGTGCTCAATAAGGTTTGCTGCAATCCATTCCAAATCTTCCAAGATGTAGCGGATATGCATACATTGTTATTCTATCCATCAATAAATGTAAGATCCAACTTACTTCCTACCAAATACCTGCACAAATCATTGCTCCAAATTGACCATATTTGGCTCAAATGTGACACAAACCTGTCTCCAACAACTGTATGTCCAAAAGTGAACTAGTAAAAGTTTTAGACTTGTCGGTGAAGAGTATGAATGGCACATACACAAAGAGCATGCCAATATACATATTGCACCTGTTTATGTACATCTGTCACTAATGGTTTTGTCAAACAATTTTCCAGTATACCCATTTTATGCAGGAACCATGCCATGGCAGTGATGTTGGTGCTGCAACAGCTGAAACAAAATGTTGGCAATTGCTGCAATTCTGCTGAATGTAATACAAGCAGATTTGTGTTCAGTGATTACTTACACCTTCCTCCCTACACACATTTGGTCAAATCACAATATGTATGAATGGCAAAAACAGATGAGTAAATATCTTGGCTAACATGCATTTTTGGTAGCACATTTTATAGTGGTGATAATGTGGTTAGATAGATAAATCACAAAACTAACCCATTTCTTGAAGCTCTGTTTTGGAAAGGCATTCTTATTGTTATTATATATGGCAAAGACCTGCATACTCTGTCTGTGAATATGAATGAATGAATGAGACAGATAATAACCAAAACTGCTTATGATTTATAACATTATCAAAGTATTAAAATTATATTGAGAAATCAGTTGAACAGTAGCAAAACAGCAATATCAGAAATGTGTGGCATCATAATTACATAGCAAAATTTCAAGCATGGTTAAAACATTTACAAATTAGTTATCTTGTTCCAAAAAATGTCTCTATTGTTGACAAATGTGTCCAATGTAGGAACCAATATCTAAAGTCCAAGAGAAGTTATGCACTTGATGCGTAGTAGCTCTGTGTGTAAGAAAGTTTGGATTTGATCATCACTAAAAGCAGTGGAAAAGAAAATGCCATCAAAATGTGAACTTTCCTAAATAATAATTGCTTGTGCATTATAATTAGTGTGCAATTTTATTGTACCGAATACTGAAAAGGTATCATAATATTCCTGGTATACATATGTATGAAGTCTTATTTGGTGGGTGTTGCTACTGTACTGGAATTTCTCAACTAGTGATTTTTCAGCAATATTTCCTGACACTGATTTAAACATAGTCCTGGAAATTGTCTGCTAGTGTTAGTTCCATCAGTAAGATTCTACAAATGTCTTGAAAACTGCTACATCAGTCAATCAGAGCTAATCATCTGCTCCACTGGCCAAGATTTCTAATGGAATGCAGATCCAAAACAATTCTGGATTATCCTGGGTGGCATAAAGTGTTCTGTCAAATTTGGATAAAAGACATTTTCAATGGTGCTAAAACCTATATAATTGTGCTTTATACAAAACTTTGAAAATTTAAGGTAACTGTTCAGGCAAATTCACATATGTAAAATTGGATCACTGTAGTTTCAAGCTACACAAATATGTGATAAATGTAGCTGAGGTATACATATGCACATTTATATCAGATTAAGGAGAACAAAATTCAAATTTTAACAAAATCAGCAGCAGGACATTAAACAAAATAGAGATTTTCAAACAAAGCCTAGTCAAGGATTAGTCTAAAAATTTCCATTTGGTTTGAAGTTATGTCTCTTATTCAAATATATATTATAGGAGTCAAACCATCCTCTGGTCATTTAGATCTCTCACATGTCTGTTAATATTCTAAACTGTCAAAATACAGAAACAGATTAACTAAATTCGTCACACACCTTACCATTCTTTTAGTGATAAAATCTAGGTATATTTTCATTCTCTTTCTATAAAAAAAAACATTTACCAAGTAACAATATTTGGCTTGGGTTGCTTAATTTGTTCAAAATTTAAGATTTGTTAGTATGTCCACAGAAACACTACTCTAATATTTTTACCTGCAAATTGATACTCTCCAGCCAATTTTCTTATAAGTGAATCTCTCTTCTGAATATTCTCTTTATTTACCTGTTGAAAGAGAAGTTTTTATTTTTTGAACTTGTTATTCAGGAAAATCAATTAGTAAAAAACAACAAAGGTTTTCTAAACTATCTAAACTTTAAATTTAGTGCCAGTCAAACAACTTATTGTAACTAAAATTTCATTTATTCGAGTCACCATCTCAATCTACAGACTAACACCAATGTGGAACCAGTCAGTATCATATATTGAAATATTGTCTTTGTTGAGCAACTACTGGTGAACAGAATTTCTCACAACATTCTCACACTGTCCACTAGTCTCTGATGTTCTGAGGCTTATGTGATCCCACCATGCGCAAACTTTACATTAATCAAGTTATTACTAATCATCTTTATGGGTTAACTCTCACTCAACTCAAACTGTATCCATTTGCCAAATAAGTTCAACCTTCTGTGTACTGTTTTCATTAACAGCTCCTGCCAGTTGCCCATGGCAAGGTCTATCTCAGAGTTGTTTCTCCACTTTTCACACAATTCATACAGCACTAATCATCAATGCATGTGTCCATACAGATTCATCACACAATGATGAATCTCAATCAGTAAAATCTACTCAGCTGTGAGATGCTCAAATTACTAATCTACTTAACATATGGATCAAGCATTTTAAACTGCTGTAATATGTTATCTCCAGGTGAATAAGAAATGAAACTTTCAGAATAGTAGCAGCATAAAAAACATTTTGTGTATGATTTTTATTACCATATCACTCAACATTTTTCACAAAATAAATAGGTATTATTAGGTCGTTACAAACATTTTGTTGGTTTTTTATATTATATTAATTTGGGGTTCATTTTTTGCATGCTTGAGGTTTATATAGATAGGTTATATATTGTTTTGTAGCGTGTGCTTTGGCATACATTTGGCAAAGCCTACCTTCTTTAAAATTATACAATGGATATTTGTTTCGGGGTTCTTTGAATGAACAACAACAAAATTGTTGACTGGAGATCTGCTCTTCACTTGTCATGAGATACAAAATCCATCACAGCTGAAAGGTACTGTCATGAATTAAATGTTGTTCATCAGAAAATTTCCCATCGGCAGCTGGCATTGTTGAATCAAAGAGGCCCAATCCTGCTCCACGACATTGCTCATCCTCATACTGCATAAGTGACTCTTCAGAAAATGAACATGCTGAGGTACAAAATTCTCACTCACCCAGACTATTTAACAGACCTTTCTCTCAACTTTACAAGCAACTCGACAGCTTCCTTTGTATGAAATCCTCCAACCAAGCAGCAAATGAAACAGCCTTCCAACAGTTTATCAACTCCATAAATCCAGATTTTTTTCAAAATGTTATAAATGCGCTTGCACAACTGCACTGATTATAATGGAACTTACTTTGATTAATAAAGTTCACGTTCAGAAACGATACAAAGTCTCATTATTGCAATAAAAAGAAAAAAAAACCAACAAAACTTTTGGAACAACTTAATACCTTTGGGTGCCCATTGTATGTATATATATAGAGAGACTATATGCAAACTTGATGTACCTGGATGAAATGTTAATATTTTAGTTTGTCTTCTGATTTACTGGAAAAAGATCCACAATGAGAAAATAATTTCTGGATCTCTAATATTGATTAAAATCAAATCGGACATTTGCTTGTAAGACATGTAAAAGCAACAAATATTTTCACATGTTATCAGAAATTTGAAAGGTACTGGGTAAGACAAATTTGTAATTTCGTGTGATTAAATCTGGACTTTGGTTGGAATGTCATGCATTTGTTTTGTTTCAATCTACTCAAATCATAAACATTACCAATAACAACAAAACAAAAAAAAGTGTATAATAAATGGAAAGACATGGATCGCATATCCACTAAACAACTCACCTCACACGCCTTATGCTTGTACTTCTTCAGGTATTTGATATCACGCCTGTACAACTTCACATTGGCATCCTGAAAGATGTACAAAAAAATACATTAGCATAAAAAGGGCAAAGACAGGATTAAAGTTATTACGTTTAAATTGCCTTATCCTCAAGCAAACTTAGATTTCCTCAGTTTGAAAATTTAGGTAATAACTTTCTTAGAAATATAGAAAGTGGAAAACATTAGCATTATTATATGCAATAAGGTAAATGAAAAGTGAAAGTGAGCATAGTAAAACCAAGAGGGGCACAGGTATGTTAAACTATACAAACAGTTATGGTTCTGGTTCCTCTGTACAAATCACTACTCAGATCCATCCTGGAGTAGGCAGACCAGACACAGAATCCTCACCACTTTGTTTCATTGAATATTCAAAGACAATTTTAATAGAATGATCTGATGTGTCAGCAGTTATAGTCAAGAAAGAGTACAAAAGTCTGGAATGTCTGGTTTGAAATAATAGCATTTTAAAAGAGACATGACAGACAAATTCAAAATCTTCTTCAGGTGAAAAAGCATCTATTAAAGGAATTAGTTACCTCTGGCTGATGCTCAAGGTGATCATGCACAAGCAGGCGAACACACACACAAATTAGATTGTGTTTTAAAATCTTGTTTTTAAAAGTTTTGAACGAGTTACAGTTTGACTCTTTTTCAGGAGAACATTACCTTAACATCTCAACTTTGAGTTACAGTCACTTAACTTTTGCTAAAACAGACAGAGAATAAACCAGAGCCATACCAAATTAACACATAATGGATGTCTAAAAACTAAAATGAAAAAAAAAACTTTTTTAAAATTCATAGTTGACAAAATCAGATTACTATTTACTATTAAACTAACAGTTTTGCATACTATTATACACTGGAACTTTATAATGTTAATTTTTGTTTGAGTTCCATCTTTGTATGGCAAAAAGTACCCTTCACTTTGCTTTCTTTTTTATTAACACTAGTGCAATATTCGCAGTTCGGTCAGTCTCATTTTCCAGAATATTCTCTTATCACTGCTTATGAGGCATAGGCTCAGTTTCATATTCTTCTGTAGTTATGAGCATCTAACTATGCCATTCATTGTTGAATAGATATGTTGTTGAGTTTCTGTAAGTTGAGAACTTGGCAACGAGGATTTAGACTTGTTTACGGGAGAGGAAGCAGAAAAAAACTTATAGACACATCCAACAATCCAGCCAATCTGTTGCAGAAGGTGTTGCATCTTTGTGCAAGAAATTCCATTACTGCAATTTTAGAAATACTGTGAATCATAATCTGTGATTGTCTTATCATGGGAATCTGTTCAACAATGATTTGCTAAAAGTCTCTTCAGGAGAAGCTGGACATCAAAAGGTGTACTGAAATTGTCATGGCATCAAGCATGCTGAGACAAATGTCATTTAAATTCAAGAAAAAACTAGAGCACAGAAATTAAATTTAGAAAATATTAAATGAACATGTGTATTTTAAATAATACATCTTTCAAAAACAAAATAAGTCATTTTTCAAAAGTATTCTGCTAAAGGGTAGTTAATATTATTAAGTTTTTGTTTGATTTTAGTTTCCTAACATAAGATTTTTAAATAAGTGGATATCTTGACAATTCTGAACCTAGTTAGACAGACATAAAAAAGAAAAGAAATGAGGGTGTTACCTGCTCCTGCTTGATTTTCCTGATACAGTCTAAAGCCTTAACATAGCGTGTGGCAGCAAAATGGCATCAAATTTATCCTTCAAGGCTTTTCCTTCACTAAGTGGCCTACAAAAAAGCAGCGAACAAAAGATTAAAGTCTATTTTAAATAATGGAGAAATTTTAAAAAATAAAATTTAACAATAAATGAATATATTCATATTGATAAGGATCAAATAATATTCCTTGCTTCAGAACAATCTTTTGTAAAGAGATAGTCTCTGTAAATTAACTCTGTCAGAACATCTTCTGGGTGCAAAAACTTAAAATCATTGATTTCACAGAAGTCTGAAAAGATTGCTGTTGAAAGGGTTAAATATCTAACAGTCTGTAAACTACATTAGAAAGAATTAAAGATCTGATCCCGTTGTGGATTTAATATGGAAGTAAAAGATGTCATCTTCTAAATGGTTTTCTGTAAAGTAGGAACATAAACAAATGAAAGCATAAATGACAAAATTATCAGATTTTGCTAAATAATCTGTCATCCACAAACTGAAGCCAGACCTCAGCATAAAGACATTTGGATGATTGATAGAAACATGAAAAATATAACCAGAGTCCAAAAGACACAGCTTTAAGACATGGTTGTTGTTACCCTTGCACTTTTATTTCTACTTGAATGTAAGTTATACAATTTTAAATTCCTGGCATAAAGAAATTGTCAAACACACTCTTTATCTGTATGGAAAATCATCCTACATTCAGACAAACTGCAGATTTTCATTTTTTACCCAAATGTTTACAATGTGCTTTTGTGCAAATGTTTTTGTCAATTTAAACTTTCTAAGAAGAATTCCAGTTTTGCTGAAACTGCTATTGCCATGCATTATTTCTTATCAAATTTCTCAGGTTAGAAATAGCAGAGTCGTGAAAACGCCTTGCTTAAAAAATGTTCATTCTAAAATTAACTGGTCTGCTTTGCTAGAAATGGTAAAATCTGAATTATTGTCTTGACAAGGTTATTTAAAAAAAAACAAACAAAATTAGTATTCATTCTTGTACAGCATATTTACAAAATGTTATTAAATTATTTTTATCAAAAAAATTACAGCAGCAAATGGTTATCCATTAAAATTAGAAAATCAAGTATCTAGTGCTTCAAGTCAGTCAGATACAGTGTTTCCAAAACGTTATTTATCTTGTGCTAACCGTTTTCAGGTATTTAGAGAGTTTGGCTGCAGAAACTACGTGGCCTAAAGCAAATTATTTTCTCAAATACTATTGAGAATAGTACTTCACATTTAAGGACAGTCCCCCACTTAAGGTCTCATGTAGTTTACTACATTAAATGTTGAGACTGTAGTTATACATAGATTACACTGATAAGACCATCTATGAGAGGTTTGTTTCTCTTTTGTCTGGTCAACCCTGATTCTGCCTCACTTAGCCATGTGGCTGGCAGTTAATAGACATAGGTAATGTCAGGATTTCAAAGTCAAAGTTAAAATTCATGGAATTCTTTTCCTACCCTGAATAATCACTTTTCCATTCCTTTTCTTATCAAATAGTTTTTTTTCCTCAACTATGATTGTTATTAATTTGTATACTTACCATTCACACACTATACATTATGTGTCCTGTCAGTCTGATTGTGAATTTCCCTTTTGTATATGTTGGGGAGTTTTGATTTGTTTTCTGTTAACAATGGATAAATTTACACCCCAAAATGCCACTGCCATCCCCTTGTTTCTTTTCAGTTATACTTAAATTTAAGATGTTTCATTCTGAATATATGTGAAGAATATAATCCAGTCATTCATGGAGCTCTGCGCAGCATCTGGCTCTTCAATTTGAGTTAATTTTCTTGAGATTTTAGTACATCATTCACAATGATGTGGAAGATACTACCTGCATGGTTGTAAAGTAGTACGCAAGCAGATATGGAAGCATCTGAGCATTATAAATCTGCAAGGTGAAAGCATCCAGCATTAATGAGCACACACCAAAAGTGTAATGTTTTCTACAAGGGCCTAGTGCTGAAGCAGTCATTTAAAACAATTTATCCAAAGTGAATTGCTAATTAGTAACATCTCCAAATCATTTGTCCAAAACATTCAACTATTAGATCCTCAGTTAAGACATACTGTCTGTTTTTAACAGAAAGTTCTTTCACAAGTATTAGTTATAATAAAATTTAATTAAGTTCAATCAGTTTTTCTGACATTTAGAAAGGCAGCTGCCAATTTAAAAAAATTTAATATGAAAAAAAAAACAATTCTATTTTCATTTACATCTGTATTGCTTAATTATTCAATAAATATTCAATGCAAATTATGGAGAAAGACTCTATTCACTATTTTCTATCTAAGAGTTTTGTGGCTTCAACAAAATGTATAAATATGAAACTCTCTTTTACTCGTTCTACCAGTAATAGGACTGTAAAAGTTGTTTCCCACTAGGATATCACCATATTTCTTGCGATTACTCGTAACCTAAAAATTAAATTAACACCACAGAGATAAATGTTAAATACGAAAGATCTAGTTTTCACAAATGACACATCAAACCCGCATATAATCACAGCTTTCAGTTTTGTGAGATCTTTCTTTTCCTTTCCAAATTCATTTTGGTACAATAATTTTCTTCACTATCACCACAAATATATTTCCTCATTTATTAGCACAAGTAATTAACCACAACATCAACAAGTATTGCTTTTCTAAATCAAAAATACTATAAAACTAATTCAGTTCAAACCCCAGAAAATCTAACTTCAGTATTTCATTGTCCAAGGTTTTTTTTTTTTATTTTTCAAAATTGCATCTATCTAAAAGCAACCAACACAAATTTCTATATGATTGTATTTGCATGTGTGGGTGCATGCTGACTCAGATTCAGTTACCTCCCTTAGATCTCTGATACAGAGTAGAGTTGGATGTAGATATTCAGGGTAAGGAACTCTGCAAAATTCAGAGATATAAGCATTATTGGACTATTACTGTAAGGCTGCTGAAAAAAAAAAGGAGAGATTTTTCACAAACTAACTGTTTAACAGCTGGTAAAGACGCAGCGTCTATGGTATTTCTTTAATAATTAATTGTCAGATGCATGCTACATTTAGGTTCTTATAATTAAAAAAAATATGTTGTACTTCTGAACTTAAAAGAAGAAAATTTGAATTGTAATCATGTTCATTCATAGTTAATTAGGCTGGTATTTAAGGAAATGCTTTGACTTTACCTTTGGAAAAAATACACTGTTCAACATCACAATCATTGACCAACATGAACATAAACAGTCCAGGTATTTTCTCTGCAAAGTTTGAATGATTCAATTCAGACTTATAAAAGTTTAACAACCCGCATTTGTATACAAGAAATTTAGAATTACCACAGAGAATAAAGACAGGTTGTGTTGTCTTGGGCAGGATTCAATGTCAGGCACATGGATGTAGTTATCGCATGAAGTCACTGAGAAGTTCAGCAAAACTAGATTTGTTTTGACCTGTTATAAAGAAAATTAACCCATACTTCTTTCACTGTAAGTTAATGTTAAAATATTTTAACATTTTATGACTATAAACCATATAGGCATCTTTAATACCCCGCAACATATGTGCATTAACTGAGCAATTAATTTACCTACCAGTTTGAATCGTCCTGATGGCAGAATATCACCTTTTCCAACACTGGCTTAGAAACTACAAGAGCTGTAACCATCTAAAAATAAAAAAAATAAAGAAAAAATAAAATATATGTATGTATGTAAAGGAATAAATTATTTATTTCTACTGTTAGTTGGATAGCTTTCATATCCTGTAGTAGTTCACTGTAGTGTTGTTATATCAGCTCGGGACCCAGAAAAAAAAAGGAGGAATTGTGTGAAAACATGACTAGTACAACTTTCCTGATCCACCCACAACACACACAACAATGAAACAAAAACCATAAATCTTCTGACTGGAAGTGAAGGAAAATCACAGAGGCCAGCAGACAAGGGGGACAGAATCCCTGCTACTGGCTACAACAGTATAACAAAAGTACCACCTTGTCATCGTTCATGGTAACTAAATCCTAAATACAATAATAATAATAATAATAATAATAATAATAGTAGTAGTATAATTTAAAATGGGAGATAAACTACACCAGAGAAGTCATCCTCCCCTTGATAATTTGTACATATATTAGTGTGTTTGAGCATCATCATTGGTATACACAGGGCTACATCATCTCTGCTTTACAGAACGTGTATTTTAAACACAGATGAATCAAAAAATGCAGATTTTGGAGTTGGACAAATAAACGAAAAACATCATTCATTGACAGAAATTCTATATCACAATTTATACAAGCAAAATTTCTCCATACTATCGTTTTTATTTTTAGTATAGTTAAGGCAGAAAATCTATTATACAAAGCAACACCCTTTTATGCCCTAATATGAATAAACTTGCTCTGAATAATTAAATGTAAATACTAAGAAAGCCACACAAATCATGTATTTTTTTTAAAATTTAGCTTAAAACTCCCCACAACCAGCTCTGTAACCTCGCTAATGCTTGTCTACAAATTTAGGAAAAGAAAAGCTGAATAAAATCCCAGCACACCGCAGGATTTCAAGGGCCGTACAAAACGAGTTATTAAGGGGATTTTTCTTATGCAAAAAAAAAATAATAAAAATCAGTTGAGCAAGAACAGCATCGGGATAATAAGAGTCTGTCTTGGTAGGGATGAGTCTCAGAGCTGGTTAGAGTGTTTAACAAACCAGGGGCAAAATAAATTAATGGAAATTAACATCTGTTTATGGCTATGATCAACGCATTTAGCAGCAACTTCACTTGAGTAGACACAAAATTAAGTATTAATCTGATATTAATTAGTATAAACAATTTGTTCCTTAATCTTTCTCCCATTACCTACTTTAAAAAAAAACACACATATTCCAAAGCAAAAATCAATGTCATCACCTCGTATGGAAAAGATCCTATTGTTCATCTGGATAGATACTAACAGAGACTACCACCATCACCATCATCATCATCACAGACATGCACGATGGGCTGAGGTTGTTTCAATTATGATGATGACTGCTGTACACGAAATATTACTGATATTCTAACCAAGCAGACATTTTAAATCTGTGACAAAACTGCATAGTACCCCATCTCTCTCTGCCTCCCCCTCTCTTTCTCTCCCTGTTGATGTCTGTCACCACATCCCTGAGTAATGCTCTTATTTTCCCCATCTGGTCCACGACCTCTGATGATGCCGTCCACCGTCCGCATTTCTTCAACTTTCTCCCTTTGGCTGAAAAGTTGAACACTGCAGCAGTGAAATGAGAAATCCCAGTGTGTTGTGTATCTATCTACACCAGGGAGACAGGATCCATTCATTGCGCACCACGATGACGACGACTGTTTGTTTGTTCTCACAAATACTTACATTAATAGTAAATCCACGGAAAACATAACTGGATTAACTTTTCGTTATTCTGTTTAATTTACAAATAATTCAGATGAAATGTTGCCAGCAATCCACAGACCACCTTAAGACGGATACGGTAGTCATGACGACCACCAACACCGAGCACAATCAATATATATATAAAATTATTCTACGGTTCTCTACGTTTCCCAGAAATGTCTACTTGACGGGGTACAACAATCTTCAGGCTCTGCTGCCTGCTGTATTATTATTATTACCACAGCAACATCTTTAAATGCTGAATTCAGAAAGGTGTCCGGGTTTTCTTATGTAGAAGTCATTTTTATCCCAGATCCGTTAGGATTTCTTCTCTTTACATCAACAGAACTTTGATTTTACAAGATTTTAACTTGATAATCACAGCCAGCAGACGGCGGTAACACACGGGCTCTCATATTTTAAATCGTGGTCGGTACAGTACAGTACAGTACAGTACTGTACGGTACATTGTATTGTTGTTGTTGTTGTTGTATTTCTGCATCATCATCATCCACCAAAATTGTGTGTAACATCTACAAAAGATCATCCATCATCATCATCATCATCATCCTGTAGGAAACTGGACGGTGACTGAAGCCAGTAACAGTACAGTATTACTCAGTAAAAAAACTCGAATATCGCTGAAGGATATTATCTCTAAATTCAGGGAGATCAGTTTAAAATTATTCCCCTGACAGACAGACAGACGGTTAAATCGGCCCCCTGTGGTGGGTGGCCACTCCGCCATCGAGAAGCCGCTGTTCTGTCGTCAGATTAACCCCCGACCGACCGACCGACCGGCCACTCAGGGCCGGTGAGGGCTCTTACAGCCTCGGGAAACTGGTTCTCGGGGGTCGGAGTGCGGGGCCCTAACCCAACAACTGTCTCGCTCTTCCATCGCCCGAAGAAGCTTTAATTCATCTCCTCTCACCTGTCCGACTGTACCGAGGAGCTCCAGAGCACGAGACACCAGACACCCAGTCACAGTCGGTCTCCCGGCCGTCAGTTAACATCACCAAATTACTCCGTTATTTCACTTCACAAACCAACGAGATAATTAATCTACCTGTGAGGAGAGACAGACAACTCTCCCTCCCTTCATTCCATCGCTGGTCCACCACCACCCGAGCAGACGACCCGACCCGGCCGCCATTTCCGAGCGGGAGACATCCTTGCGGAATGTGTGCTCTGAATGGTATCCGTCCTGTTTTGGAGGAGATTTTAAGCCAGAATGTTATTAATGACGGATTAAAATATGCAAACATCTAAACCAAGATATTAATTAATCAATCATCTAATTTACCGACATCCGAGGTCGGCCTTAAATTTTTATGTTCAGTCCACATTTCGTTCCAAAATCATTTTGGCTAAAACCCTGTGGCTCCAGCACCCGGGGGGACCGTTCGTGTTACCGGGGAGGGAGGGAGGGGGGTTAGGCGACGGGAAACAGACATCTTAATGCATTGAAACAGTTTCTTTTGTTTGTTTGTTTGCAAATATCAGTCTTCAGTGTCATTGTAGGGGGAATAGAGACTGATTCTGCTCAACCGAAACGATGGCGGCGGCAACGACAGTTACATAGCTGTAAAACGAGACAATAATAAAAATAATAATAATAATAATAATAATAATAATAATAATAATAAATAATAATAATAAAACCAAATGCAACTCCTCAAAATTTCAGAAGAACTTGGACAACAAATTCTGAAGACAGGTAGAGTTCTAGGACCAAGATGGGCTGCCTGCAGTCTAAGATCTGCACGATATGTGGCGTGCTTATCCAGCATTGTACAAATATTTCTCTAGTGAGACAAAACATTCAGGGATAGGCGCCCGTCTTTGCAACAAGCATTTCTTGGATGATTTGGCACTGATGATAGACACACTGCAAGAAATTTCCTTACTTTCTAATGCCCTTCAAAGAGCTGAAAAACTAATAAAAAGGTCCATTAAGGCATTTGAAATGCTCAAAGAAAGTAAGGGAACCTTTGAAAAGGAAATTGATGTCAGAGTTGCTTCAGATGCCTTTAAGGATATTCAGTTCGTTGAAAACAACAAAGTTGTTAGCCTTCCTCGTCAAAAGCTACTGGAGGCAGTGATAGAAAATATGAAAAACAGGTTGATGGACTGTGATCATTTAACATCAAAGAACAATGAACAAGAAAATGACAACAAAATTCATGAACTGATAAACTTGCTTGAGCCAAATCCGTGGAACATTGAGGAAGTTGTTGTACCCTGGAAAGCTGCAGAAGAAAAGCTGAGTGAATTCAGTGAAGTTTTCCATCATGAAATCAGCATTAATGATTTCCGTGACTATGGGGAAAATGTCCAACAAAATTCCAACAACCCTGCGATTCCTCAAAGTGTACAAAAGGCTAAAAATATTGTCAGTTCTGCAGAGGCAGAAAGAGTTTTTTCAAGAATGATTATTATATATTCAGATAAAAGAAGCCGCCTTACAGTTGAGAATGTAGCAAATCTTATGACAATTAATCTGATTGGCCTCCCATTGGACTCATGGGATTCCACTCCTTCGGTCAAAACATGGCTTAGAAAAAGCCACTCTGCTGATGACAACAGGGTCAAACAAAAGAAAGCTAAAGACATTGATGACAATCAAGTGGCTATTTGGAAATTTTTAAGTGAAAGATTACAAATGTTAAATTAATAAAAGACTCAGGTAAAGGATTTTTGTTATTATTTTTTTTGCCAAAATAGTAACATTCAATGGAAATGCAGCAAACACTATAGTAAAGTATTTTTATTTTTACCTAGAAAAGAAAACTGAAGAATACATAAAATCATAAAATTTATAAACAGTAATATGTATAATTAATAAAATAGTAATAATAATTCAAAAAGCACAAACAATCAAACATGTATATACATACATATCTTCGTATTACTTAGTTCATTAACTATATAGTCTAATATAGAGTCTCTTCGATGTGCTATTATAGTGACTTTAACAATTGTTTAATTTGGGAAATAATTATAATTAATAATTTGATTTGCTAAACTGTAGAACGCGGCAGCCAAAAGATCAACCTTTGGACCTACATCGGGCCAAACTGACATGCTTTTTGTGAGAAACGGTTGTTAAAATATTTGAATCCCACCACTGTCTATTTCCCAATTAGAAATAACTGCTAATATTTTACTTTTGTGATATTTAAACTTTCCTGTCACACACAACATTGGTATTTAGAGTTTTTGCTAACTTTAACACTGAATGCGTTCTTGGTGAGTTGGATTCTAGAACTGCATTCATTGCCTCTAGCAAAATGATGTAATCAAAAAGGCATTTTATTTTCACCAAGGTCCTAAGATGCATCATTATACACTCTTTCCCAAAAACAATTTTAACATCAACATGACATCTTTCAAGTCCTTTTTTTATAATCTGAGGTTCTTCATATATGTAAAACATTTTTTAGATAAAAATTTCTATGAAGTATATTTATGGATATATCAGACATGTTAAGATTTCAATAGATGAAATTAACATTTTTTACCATGTTATGAAATAATAAGTCTTTTAGAAAGGCTTTATTTTACTTCTTTGAATAAACCCACAGCTTTCACGTAACCATCTGAACTTTGTTTTATCATTATTATTTCTCTTTCTCTATTCTCATTTCCATATACTATAATTTTTGGGTTATAAGTCGATGTGGTTTATATGAATGGACTCAATCTCCCATTTTTCTCAACTTTATTCAGCAATAAGACGAACCGGATTATAAGCTAGATAAGATAAGATAGTTGACCAACATCAGCCAGAACACCGCGTGAAGTCTTGCAAATCAACAACAACAATAAAGAACCGTATAGGGTACTTCCATGCTCATGAATATCAATGAGCTCTTTTGAAATTATCAAACTTTTCTTTCTGCCTGATGCAGTCTTTTTATATGCATAAAGCAGAAACACCACAATGGACCACTCACAAAGTTCTCCACTTCCAACTCAGTGACCATTTGTTTCACTTTTAATCTCTCCATGACATGCAGCACATTGTGATAATATCTACTCTTCTAACCTGTCCTCTATGCTTTTTCCATTGAGGTGTACAGCTGCGATTTGCCTTTTTAATTTTCTTTGTCTTGTGCCATTCCTGGACACATTTTTCAATGATACTGTACTTATGAGGAACAGCCATATTTGTCCATTTTTCTTGGCAAATTTTATAACTTCCAGTTTAAAGGTTGCTGTGCAAGAATTACATGATGTGACAGGTGGAATTTCAAAATAAATGAGGGTTTTTATACTCAAGATCGAAATGGATCAAGATGGTGGTGACTTGTTATTGATTGGATAAATAAGCGTATTTTAATGAGCAATTAACATGGGTACTACTGAACTCCCCACTCTGGTGTTTTCCAAGTAGTTTGATGTGAACTTTATAGCCAAGTTTTCAGGTTTAATGCGTTTGTTTTTTCAATATTCAGAAATTTTTAAATTTTATCCATGTATAAGCCAATTCCGCCATCTTGGTCTGCTCATAAGCAGAGAACTCGAGCGAAGATGCTGTCCTGTTCTGCTTTTGGCTGTACCAATCATGAAATAATCCCTCTGTTACCTTTCATCGGTAAGAATTGTATTTATTGTGCATGCTTACTTTAGAACTTTGTACAGACAATGAAGATATTTTGTAGAAAGATCTTTGAGTTTTTGGCAGAGCGGGTGGGACAGACAGTCAAGTCGGGGCAGCAAATTAACATGTCACCATCAGAGTGATGTGACAGGCTTCTATCTATGCTCTTGTTAAATAATTATAGCACATGCTGTCCACTAGAATCTAATACAATCATGACATTACCTTGATAATAATAATAATAAACTGAGTGAACCGCTGAGTCCTTTCTCAGAAGACAAACCTGATGATGGTCAGGGAAGCAACTTTCCTCGATTTAGACTTTGTTCCTCAGCTTATTTAAACGGAATTAGAAACACACACTCAGAAGTACATGCATCTAAACCACTTTCATTGAAATGCATAATAATAAATAATAATAATAATTATGTTTATTACTTAAGGCAAAATTTATCTGTCAGATATTAGTGAATCATTTTTAACATATATGTTTCTTGATCTTTATCTAGTGCCATCTCTACTATTACTTGTGCTATTTGTACATAGTAATCATGTCCGCTTCTTCTTTCATCTACTTTTAAAATCCTGTTTGCATAAAACTGTGTAATCCACTGCCGTGATTCAGTTAGTAACCTGTCACCCTTTAGCTGTCCCTTTGTGTACTTTGTTGAAGCAATTAATGACAGTAGTTATATGAAATAAAATCATTGATTTTCAAAAAATTGTCCTCAAAATGCTTCTATTTTTCAGTTTTCCAAAAAATGAAGAATTGAGAGAAAAATGGATAAGAGCAACAAAGAGAGCCAACTTTAACCCATCAAAATCAGCAGTTTTGCGCTCTTTCCACTTTGCAGAAGAAGATATTGACAGGACATCAGTTAGTTGTGTTTGAATTCGCAGTGGCAGGGTACCTACTATATTTGGTTTCCTAAGCATCTGCAAAGTGACAGCAAACCTAGAAATGACCATTTCCATGACAACCTGAATGTGATGAGGAGGATGTCGGTGATGCAATATCTGTGCCATGTATCACTCACTGAAAAGGAAATTGGAACAAGCTGAATTTAAATTAGCCTCATCGAGAAAACGAATAAAGTTACTGCAGCAGTCAAAGCGACGCCTCGTTAAAAAGAATGCTGACTTAAAAAACATCACCAGAGAGTTGAGGTGTAATGACCTTGTAAGCAGTGAGGGGTCAGGGTGCTTTAAAACTGTGCAGGTGGTGTGTCAGATTTGTTGAAGCATCAGATTGCCAAAATATACTGATCAACAACTGCCCTCCAAATATTCATCAAAGCTGAGAAACTTTGCAATGACTTTAAATCTCTATTCACCAAAGGCAAACAGATATGTACGAAAGATGTCTGACACTTGTTTGTCCCATCCCAGAACCATTGAGAAATGGTATCAGACCGTGAGTGACAAACCGGGATTCCACCAGGCTGTGTTCTCTGCATTAAAACAGAAGTCTGATGCTAATCAAGGTCCTGGGGTGTGTGCGCCCTAATCTTAGATGGGATGGCAATACGCAAGCACACGGAGACGGTACACAGCTCGTTTGAAAAGTGAATTACAATGTCTAAGTCGGCCAGTTCATAATAAGTTAGTCATATTCTCAGGCCAATAAGTTTCACAAATGTTTGAATGGATACTTTTTGTTTCCCTGGAGTTTTCAAGGTCAACCTGTATAAACTGCGGGTTCAGTTCTAGAATGGTACAAATAAAACCTTGTTTTTGTAGTTCTCACGTTGGAAACATTGATTATTTGTGGAACTTGTATCAATTCGCTGTCCAACACTTTCTAGTTCTCTACAGGTTCCTTGTTCACCTCTCACTGTACACAGATCTGAAATAAAGAAATCTGATTTTATTTGTTTGTCAAAAGACTGATGTTGTTCGAACCCCGAGTCCCCGACGGTCACGTGGCGGCTAGAAGACATGTCCATCGTTTGACGAAATAAACAGGAATAAGTGATGGATGATGATGATGATGATGATGATGATGGAGGAAGTCAAGTCACACCAGCATCTTTTCTTGGATTCATTTCCAATGTTCAACTGTGTTTGAATGTTTGTAAACAGAACCACGTGGAGGCACGAAAACCGGCCTCGCGGGCTCAAAGGGTTAACCTTAGTCTCCACCCGGATAAAACCAGCCAAAGGGAAACAGAGACCGGGGCCTCCCAACCTCGAGGGCGGCGAGTTTCCAACGGGACCTCTGCCGTCGCTTCTCTCTGCGCTGACCAAGATGGCGGAGACAACCCAGACCTGCCAGGCGGCCTCTCCTGCTATAACCTCCCTGGCTGGTCCACATCTCCACTTCCTCTGCCGACACGGGATGATTTCGTTTTCTCGGGGAAGAGACAGAGACTTCACCAGTAAGTTCACGAAAGTAGTCTATGCGCTGTACCCGGTTTGTTTGTTTGTTTGTTCACGAGACAGGTGATAACCGGCCCGATGACTGATGATGACACGAGGCCAGTGGGTTCATCAGCCAGGCTGAGGAGACTAACCGCTACAACGACTCGGAGGCGGGAGATCATAAGACGGTCCAGGGAGGGAGCAGCACATCCACAGCGGTCGGCCAATTTATCGACTCTACCTTTTCAAAAAACCTTTCTGTACCACAAGAGGAGTTTGTAGGATGAGCAGCATGCTGCAGTCTGTGCCCCCCTCCGCAGCTGCATGTTAGCAACTCAGCGAGCAGTTCTCCTGATGGGGCATCTGGAAGGTCTCGGCGGCTCTCTTTGTCTTTGAGAAACTTGCGGGGGGAATTTTTGATTTTAACTCTTTTAAAGTTAAGAGCAGCTCTATAAAAAAGACTGTTTTTTCCGAAACATTTCTAGATCTTCATCCCAACAGTAATAATTAATTACACGGCAGTTAAGATGTGAAGGAGAATTTACTATTGTGCCCGTTAATTTAACTAACCTTTAAATCCATGCGGTCATTCAGAAATGTTTAGGTAAATAAATTCTCAGAATACAAAATAAACTATTCTAAAACCATTGATGCACATCCTGTTGGTGTTTGAAAGGTCTTTTTTAGCTGAACTTGTGGGAATATCGTATCTTTCCTGACTGGTCCTCCTTTCTGAAGCCGTACCTTCATTTCACACCTGTTAAGAAGTTTGGGGAGCAAAAGGTTGACATTGTATTATCTAACAATACTATACAACAGAAAGACCAACAATACCACGTAAACTTCTGTGCTATGTTAACAAGCAACTTTTTTATTAGCTTAACACTAAACATGTACAAGGTTTATTTCTTTGTAGCATCAGTACCATTTTTTAAAACTGTATTGAAATGTGCATTTTTAATTTCTCCAGTTTCCAACAGAAATAAGTAATCTGTGGAATCCAAAAGTTATAAAATACAATCAAAACTTTCAAAAATATCATTTGAAATGAAACTACTGTTAAATAAACAGTGCATTTAGACACAAACTTCCTGATGAATTAATCCATTTATATCTGAAAAGCTATACTCTGAAATATTTAATTAAAATCTTTGTTGATCTCCACTGTTTTAAAATGGACGAGTACTAATTAAATTGAATTAGAGTTGCAAACAATGGGAAAGAAAACAAAATTTATCACTTTTTCTTAACACGAATACATAAGAAATAGGTTCTAAGGTAACCGGTTTTGTGAATTTTGTTTTCCATTTTCTGATGCAGTATTTTCCCTATTATTTTCACTGTTCCTCGCTTGAATGCTATTTTACTTAGAAAAATTAGTTTCTCTTTCGGATTTTTAAATGTGAGCACAAAACAGTATTTTGACAGTTTACTGGGACTTAGTCTGATAGTTTTTCTTGCCTTCAAAACCATTCCAACTGCTGCTATAGCTGAGTGTGTCACGACCTGGGCATAGGTAAGAATGTTCGTTGAATGCCTTTTATTATTAACCATAATTAACTGGTTAAATTATTTCTTGTTTTTTCCCCCACCATTCAGAAATTTATACTTTTGCTGGTATTATTGTGAAATAATTTTGTCAGCAACAAACAAGCTGCCTATCTGATATTAGTAGCCTCTAGTCAGATGTACATTACATTATCTTACATTTCAGCAAACTTTTAAAACTTTCAAACAAAATTTCTTGATAAATATTTGATTTTGATGCATTAAAATGGATCAAATTTTCTCTTTATTTTTTTTTGTTGGAATGTATAGCTTTTAATATTTTACTTTCAGGCTTGTACATTCTAACCTACAGAGTTTAATTATGTCATAATTGTTAGAGAAATATCTTTATTCGCACATGATAGAGAGGAATAAAGACATTTCTTTAACAATTATGACTAATTAGACTCTAAATGCAAAAGTGTACAATAGTTTTATTATATCAACTTTTTATTGACTAACAGATACCATCTCTGGCATTGACACAATGCCAGCAGGGAGAAGTTGCTTATGTTTACTGGGGAAAGAAACTAATGTCTATTTATAAAAACACATGAGGCCAAACTGATGACAACATCCAGATGTACAAAGAAAATGTAATGCAGGGATACGGTTAAGATGTGCGGAATACATTTTACAATATAATAAATTAAGTTAAAAGTAAATAATTGATTATAAAAGTTAAATGGAAAAACTAATGGAAGCTACCACAGGAAATGATTAGGGGATAGTCTAAAATTAAATTTTTTTAAATTGAAAAATCATTGAAATGCAAACATCTAAAAAATTGTTTCATGCAAATAACTGAATCAGTTTCATTGTGGAACAATTATATGAAAAATATCTAGAGCTTGGAAGTCAGTCAGTCAGTCGAAACGCTCTTGTTGCACCCTAACCTCATCCTCGAGTGTTGAAAGTGGTGTCTTACTACATTTTACATTTTTTTTTAAATATCATTAATGAAGTTGCAAATACATCAATGATTACACAGAGTTGTCCATATATTGTTGGTGATTCATTTCCTCTTGTAGGTTTCACTCAAAGATTACAGCTAAGCTCATGTACCACCATTGTCTATATAGTACCCGATATGCTTGCACAATCCATAATTTCATAATTGTAGGATGAATGTGAAATAACATAATGTGATTTAAAATACAGTCAATTGTGAAATTTCACTTAACATATGTATATATAAAATTGGAAAGAATTGTTTAATTTTGATATGTAAATTAATTATAAGAGTAGATTTGTTTTTTTTATTTACATATATTCTAAAGTTCAAAAGTTACTGCATCTTTAAGTGCAGTAAATTCTATTTATATTTTATTTCACATATTTGTTAACTTTTTGGTGTGTTCTTTGGCTGACTATTTATTTTGCCTTAATCTGTTTTGGTGCCTAGAAAACAACAGTTAAGATGTGACAAGTGTGCCATCACCTATTGTTTTTAAAATATTGAGTGTTGTTCATTTAGTGTGAATGTAAAAATTTGTTTTTAACATAACAAAGGCAAAGTTTCTATACTAAACATCTTTGATGTAGTCATTTCTTGTGCTGACAGAGTAATAGAACAGCAAACTGCAGTGACTCATACTTTCTTAATATTGGCAAAAGTGAAATGGATTATGGTAATACCACACGAAACTTTCCAGTGGTAGACTACTGGACTGTTAAAGATGCAGGCCCATGTTTGTATGCCATTTTGGATTGGCTCAGTTTGGGTTACTTCTCTAGCCACCTTTCTTCATCAGTGAACCATGTAGGCTCTCAGCCCTCTAGTTTCCTCCCACATCTAAAAATGAAGATATCTAGTAGAGTCTTTTTGTAGTAAGCAAGTGTTTATCTCCACCCTTTGTTTTTTTCTGCTTGTTTTAGAATACTGAAACCAGGGATGTTTGTCTTGTGTGTCAACAACATTGGCTTGCAAATTTGAAGATGACCTGAATCTTGGCAAATCCAGATTTTAGTCTGCTGGCCTTCACAGAATTCTTAGAATGAAATCAGCAGTGTGAATGGCTACAACTTGGATATGTTTATCTTTGACTTGCTGTAGGCCAATGTCAATTTGCCTTCAAAACTTCTGATTTTCTGCCAGCTGGAATTTTTATACTAATGTCAAACACGTGATACTTGCATTAAAATTAGTTTTTGATAGATGACTGTTATTTCACACACACACATTTTTCAAACTTTTAGCTTTGTTATGTATAATTAAAATACTAAGGTTTAGTGTTGATAACATTCAGGGGTACATTTTCAGCAGCCCAAAATGGTTCATATTAAAATATATTGTACAGATTGCTTTGTTGCTGAATTTTTTACAGTCCTCAGAAAAAATATACAAACTTTTTCTTTTTTTAATCATAGAATGTGGCCAATCTGTTGAAAATATTGTTACACCGGATGACGGGGTCTCCCTCCTGTTGGACTAGAACTAAGTCATCGTTTGAATCAGTTTTTAGAAAAATTCTTCGTGTGTCACATCCACCTGTGGACGCACCTGTTGTCTGCAGGTAATTTTTATATCTGAGGAGTATTTATGAAAGACCAGGAATTGCGACTTATGAGTGTGATGTCAGTAGAGTGCAGCTACCAAATGATTTTGGATGCATGTGTGATTCGATTTACACTTCTAATCACTAAAACTGACGCACGAGGTCTGCCGAGAAAGTATCCGACTGGGAAGTAATGATGCTAGGGAGGCGAAAGTGAGCATAGTGTGTTGTCTGCACCTAAAGTGGTCTTTTTATTTCTAATTTTAGTTCTAGTTTTAGCTAGTTTTCTAGGATGTCCTGATATGCCTTTCTTGCCTGACAATATCTAAGACTGAGTGAGGAAGCTGGCCTTAACCTGAGAGTGGTCGCTCCACGCGATAATGTCGTGCGAAACGTCTTGGAGCTGCCTAGCTAGATGTTTAGAAACATACACTAGCTACCTTATATTTATTACTATAGTGAGTGTATGATTTAACGTCAGGGTGTTTATACCTAAATGCATCGCCCAAGCCGAACTGCGAACACATGGTTTGCAGCTAAAACTCTCTGATCAGATGCGTCCTACTTTTAATGTCCGGTCCCTGCCTATCTAGGTCATGGGAGGGGACGCAATTAAAGTCTCCTAAGATGAAAATATCATCTGCAGCGTGTGACCTAAGTTCCTTTTCTAGAGTATCATTGAAGTTCTGAAAGAAGGCTGTACGTTCCTTCGTGATGGTAGGAGCATAAACCGAAGCATCCGTTGTTATCACTATAAGAGTGTTCTATTTGTACGTTAAGACTATGATGAAAGGGAAGAGCTACTCCTTTCTTCCTACCTAACGGATCTAAACTTGTAAGTATTTTGCCTGACCAATTATTAAAGTACCTATTTACCTCTGTGCAGTTTTGTAGGTGTAGTTCTTGCCTGAAAATTATCGAGTTTTTTGTGGAATGTTCCAGATGATCTATGAAATCGTTCCAATGTTTTTTGAATTTTATCCTTCTTAAATTCAGGGATAAGAATTCCGACTGTCTTAACATAATCGCTGAATCTAGCTCGTTGTCCTTGGGACATTACCGAGGTTGACACCGAAAGAAACCGTCAAATGAAAGTGCACCGATTTAGGTGGGCACTTCCATGGATGCAGCCCCCAGAGTCTGGATTTTAGGAGCAGCAAAGACTGTTTCGATAAGTTTTTTATAGGGTGCCTCCAGAGAACTGTCTCTGGGCACCTCAGTTGTTTTCCTCTCCTTGGACTTGGGAGGGGATGTGGGAGTAGACTCCCTGATGGTTCTCTTTGCACCCTTCTTTTTCTGCCTCTTTGGTTTGGGCAGGGTGAAGGGTACATCATCTGAATCAGCATTGTCTGGTTTCTCTTTCTCCAGAATTGGAGAAGGAGAAAGCTTTACAGGTTCCTCCTCATCAATCGTGATAACTTTGATGGGAGATGTTGGTGTTGGTTTGTCGTTCTTGTTATTCTTTACTCCTCAGTACAGGTGTCTGTCGGGCAGCTGGTTGGTGTATGTCCCATTGTTTTACACCTGTAGCAGTAGGGTGGCTGTGCTGGCTGATCTCTATATACCGCGGTGAATGACACCGTTTTGCCGTCTACAATTTCCCTGATCCTCCGGAGAATTGGTTCTCGGAGGATCATCTTACCACTCCTCTGTCCGGAGAGGAATGGCAAGCCTGGTAATGTGTCGTATTTAAACGGCACGATGATACGTCCGTACTTTGACAAGATTTTTTCTGGAATAGTGCAGCCCGTAGCTGGAGGAAGTCAGCGGACTTTTATCCAGGCAATAGGGCTGGCTCCTCGGAAGAGATATTTTATTCCATTTATCGCCAAGCATTTCATTGAGATGATCTTGACGTTTGCAGCTGTGCTACAAACAACCTCAACTGCCCCTCCGCTGCTGTTCAAGACAGCCCTGACTCTTTCATTGAGGCCGGCATTAACTAGGGCATTGCTGACCTCAGAGCAATTAATTTCCTTGTTAGAGTGAATAAATAATGAACTTCTATGTTCAAATCTCATATTTCGGGGATGGGCTGGATCTTGATCCAGCTCATGTAGAAAGTCATCAAAGGACTGGATTCCACTGTTGTCCTCGTAATTTACCTTCGGCGTTGCCGTATTGGCATAGCTTACTGGTGAGGATGTTGTGTTTGATGTAGATGGCTGAGGCTCCATCGTAAAATAATTGCACAATTTTAGGGGAGAAAAAGCTAAAAGAACACTACAATTTGTGTTATATAAATAAGGCTAACAAGTAATTTAAACAAAGGTAGAGAAAAGGGATAAAAAATTAAGTGTTATAAAAAGGAAATTAAGAGTACTTAAAAAATGAACTAAGTATTTGAATGATTTTATAAGGGAAACTAAGTTTTAAAGAAGGTAGCAAAAATAATCTAAGTCCTAAAATTTATTGAAAATAAACTAAGTGTAAGAAATAAACTAAGTTGAAAAAATTCTAAGTCCTGAAAAAACAATTTCTAAGTATTTAAAAAATAAACTGAGTCCTAAAAATTTATCGTATTATTGAAAAGAAACTAAGTCCTGAAAATAAACTAAGTTCTAAGAGAAATCAAAATTCGGAAAAAATTCTATGTCCAGAAAAAATAAGTTTTTCTGGAAAATAAACTACGTCCTACACGTAAAAAATACTCTAAGTAACGGGAAAAATTAATCTAACTAAAAACTGACTTCCCTGTCGTCGAAAAACTTGAACTCCTGTCTACAAAACTAATTCTTTCACCACATAATATTTTCAGTGTTTCTACTGTTTCATATATATATATACACCAAAAATTTTCCCCTCTTATTGTAGAATATCCTACATCTTGCTCCAACAGCCACCTGTTTGGCGTAAATTTGTATTCTCTCCCACCAGCTGCTACTGTACATTTGCCCCACATTTCAAACTTCTTACTGTTTGTGTCCACTGACATTTTTCTAACTCACTTACATTTTTTTACCTCATATTTTCTACATTTTGAGGTTCTGAAGTATCCGCAACAATATACCAAGATGTCATTTGTAATGGGAAATCACCTCCAATTGTTCAGAAACAGATTTACTATTATAGCAGAGAAATACCCTGTTATTGTACATTAAAAATAATTTAAAAATAGAGGGTCATACATTCAAACTTTAAGAGATTTTAGCATATTTCTCAGAAAACTCAAGTGATTTGATAGTAATGGGGTATAACCCTTCAAAATCAGTTATATCTCTAATTTTACTAAACAAAGGGATACAATTTTCTTAACACTACAAATTACAAAGTTTCAGTCAGAACAATAAATAATGAATGGCTCATTCAGCACAATCTAGAATTTAGTTTGTACCAATAATACTTATTTTTCACCTAATAATTCCCTAGATCCATGTCTTACCTACAATTTGTTGTTTTTTTTTTAAATTTTTAATTCTATTAAAAAAAAAGAAAAAGAAAAGAATTTTCAACTCTGAAAACATGGAAACTACATCACTAATAATCTGTGAAACTCAACAGATATGGCAACATGCTAGGCTGAATTTCTCAGCAAAACTGCCAGTGCATCTTACAAGAGATCTGTTTACCATTCAGCATAAAGGCACCCCAGGACAGAACCTTTATTGTGATGTTTAATGTCAACACCGACGCCAATTATTTAATTATTTCCTTGCATGCAAAACCGCACATCGCCAAAAGCATTGTTTATTCCAATCATCCACCATCTTTGGGCTTGTATTTTTTTAGAGATGGAGGAAATCTGATTATTGAGTGCTAGTTTAGGATTTTTAATGAATGAAGAAGAGTGATGACAGGAATTCAATTATATCCAAAATATATCTATCATATGTTTTAGTCAAAAAATTAAATAAGGAACAAAAGAATAAGAAAGACCAATTTAAAGCTAAGGAATTGGTACGAATGTATCACTAAATGTATTGTCACTCCCTTCTTGCAGGCAATCAACAAATATTATATAAACCTGCATTTTTAATTATGCATGAACAATTTTACTAGTGGCATAATTATTTACTGGTCATTTATCACTCTGTCTCGCCAACCTTCACTGGTGAAAAATTCAAATGAGTAATGATTATGACAAAAATCAGAGAAATTAATAACACTAATTGTTTTAGCCAGTTTGATACAAAGCCATGTCAGAATCTTCCATCAATTTATAAGTATAAAAAATAAATAAAATATATTAATTGGTACAGAGGACATTGGAAAAAAGTCACCAACACAATACCTACCCCAGCTCAGTCAATCTCCCTTCTATAACAGTTTTCTCCCTATTAAGTTTACCAATTTCCTTTTTCAGTCTGTCAATATCAACTGAGCTCACTGTGGTCTGAAGTCTTCTTTCTGAAAGCACACGTAAAACAACAGGAAGTTATTGGTGAGATAGACTATTTACATGGAGAAGATGGCTAGATCAGGCATTTCCTGGTACTTTATTAACAATAACAGAACTAATAAATGGATTTACATTTTGCACAATTATCAAGATTTAGTCCAGAGGACAATGACGATGACTGTTTTAAAATAAATTGATTTCATTTGCACTAACCATTTCTATTTTGGGAGAGATTGTACCTGTGGCCTGAGCTTCTCTTGAACCTGCAGCATGTTAGTTGCTGATGTTCCACGTTGTCTTTTTAACATTCCGTTGTACCAATGGGGCAACCAACAGGTTGTGGATTCAAGACTAAACTTGAGTACCATTAGTTCAAGGTTTGCTAAAGCTGACCAGTCGGGAACTGCCAAACCAACGCTGAAGTTTTTTTATTTTTTAACCATAGTGAAGCAATTTAGTTTTTCATACTTGAGACCACAAATTGGGAAGAGTTAGCAGCCATGCCTCTGAAAATATTCATGCAGTTTCCTGAGAGAAAACTTAGAATTTCTTTAGTTAATAATAAAATATTCTATCTACAGAAATCCATTTAGTTCAATGCTCAACATCGCTGCTTATGCCTGCTAATACAAAATAATTTAAATCCAATGCCTAGTAATATATCTGAATGTCTGCACTAGAATTACAAAACTGAGAAGGCCATTTGCTGCTAAGAGAGTGTGAAATCCCTTCTTCATTCACATGATTATAGGCAAATTTTACGCTGGGATACAATGCATGCCAAGAAACCTGGGATACAAACCATGTAGAAAAGTGTGGGAAGACCAATGAGACAGTGCAATAAATACACGTTTTAGTAAGCAGACTCAACCATTTGAAGTGAGAAACCCACTGGAGTTAATTTTACTCATCTTATTAGTTCTGCTTCACAAAAAATCTAACATTTCCTTGATTCATCTAGACCAGTGGTTCCAAACCTGGGGTGCGAGGATAGAATAGAGAAAAATAACTTTTTTTTTGTTTATTTGCTGTTGCTGTTTTTACTAAATAATTCATCTGTAGAGCCTTTCAGTACTCCTCCATTATTGCTGTCGGCAGCGTGTGCTAGCATTTCCGCTATCGTTGGCGGCAGTGCTGCCAACCAAAGCTCGTACTCATATCACTTTCATTCTTCTGCCAGCACTCGCCGCATATACATGCACCGGTTCCTGCTGCCAACATGTTATTTTGTACTGGAGTTATTTGTGCTGTAGCCATCGGCCGCCCAATTGCATCATAGTTCCTATGGGTCAGCTCGTCCTGTCATCGCCGGCTCCCAGCGGTTTCCTGTTGCTCAGCAATTGAAACAATGCGCAAGACAGGTGTCCAGGGGCCCAATGTCGTCTCGCCACCCTGGACAATTGGTCAGGCAGCAGGGAACCCAAGCCGGAATTTAAACTATTACGCAAACCGGGATTGGCACAATTGGGCTGCGTTCCCATTGGTTAAAACCACTGGGAGTTGGGCCTTATAAACCTTGGCACCGAAATCACGGGTCCTCGGACAGCCAATGGACCATCTCTGTGGACACATAACAGACTTCGCACCCAACAGTGTAAGTGTTGTCTGTGTGTTGGATTTTACTTTGTTA
>JACATO010002431.1:0-30352 GCA_018389105.1 Nautilus pompilius
AATACACCGCTTGAAGCATTTGTATAATTTTTATGTTGGAGTTACCCCATCCAGTCGCTGGCTCTGCGGGAGAGTGGCGGCGACACCAAATACAGCTATCCCATGAGTCCCTGTCAACAGACAGAAGCCACTTTGAATAGATCTCACAGCATCATCATCATCATCATCCCGCCGCTGGATCATTTCCCCGGGTCTCTCCGCCAGTATTCTTCCAGGGTTCACTGTCACCAACAAAACACCAACATCCTCTGTTCTGGACAAACAAACAGCACAATGTTTCTGTGATTCGTTAATAATTAAACAAATATTCAGGTCAAACCTGACGGCCATCGATGTCTGACGCCCTGATTTCTCCCTAATCACTTTATTCAGCCAGACAATGGCCCTTCAGTATAAGATCCGGCCACCGGAAGGTCCGGGTGAAAACAGCTCCAGCCCCCCACATCATCTGGTCGTCAGACCCCTGTTTTTCGTTCACTTTATTGTAATTTTATCATAACATTCAGACCCTCAATCGGCATAAAACAGCGGAGCTCGGGCGGTTAATCGATCTTCTGTTACATGTAATCGATACACCACTTGTCCTACAACAACAACAAAATAATAATGAGATGATGTGATGATACAGGGATATAACAGCTTCACAGGATGAACATAATCGTAATCCCAGATTATCCAGATCTTCCTCTTTCCCCCTAAGAATATTTATTTTTGTTAAAATTTCATCTAAAATTTATTCAGACCACGTAAATCTCGCTCATACTTTATTTTTGGTTAAAACAATATCAGTTATCTCCCTTACACACCCCGAAGTAGGGGAGATCAATGAACAGTGAACAGATATCGATCCCCGACCGACTGTTTATGAAAAGAAAATCTTCCGGGGAGGAAGGAAGATCCCGATGGATCATCTGTCCCCAGATTATATCACCTGTACAGGAAAAACCGGGGAGAAGGGAAAGCGAAAGTGACGTCAGAGAAGAATTCAGCCAATCAGCAGTGGACACGAGCCCAGGATCACGTGACTGCTGTCTGTCTGTCTGTCTCATTGTCGCCTGATCGAGGAGGGAGGTGGACGATTTCCTTCTTCTCACCTGAGATAACCGACGGACGGCTGCTGCCCTCTCTGCCTGGAGAAGTTCCAGGAACCTAAGACTCTGCCCTGTCTCCATTCCTTCTGCCGATCCTGTCTCCAGCGACACATCGACACCGAGCGGTCGGGGTCCACACGGCGGCCATTCCACTCCTTCTCCTGTCCGTCCTGCAGGCGGGAAACAAAACCGCACCAGCCGGGTGCCGCTGTTAGGGGCTGGGCCCTCGACTTCCCCTCGGACTTCAGGATCACCGCCACAATGGCCGGGGTCAGCACTGACCCTTGTTGTGAGGTCCATCAGGACAAGAAACTCCAGCTGTTCTGTGACCCCTGTGGCCGGGTCATCTGCTATCAGTGTGGCTTTGAGGACCACAAGTCCTGTGACCCTGTCCGGCCCCTACAGGCAGCGGCCGAGTCCAGGCGGCGTGAGGGTGGCTCCCTGAGGACGGATCTTGTGAAGAGGATGGAGGAGGTCAGGACAGCGGTCAGTGACCTACGAGCCTGTAAACAGGGGCTGACCTCTCTCTGCTGACCAGGCAGTGGACCAGCTGAGGGCTGTGAAGGAGGAGCTGGAGGCCCTCATTCGTCAGCTCGATCAGAGGTCCCCGGGATGAAGTGGACAGGGTCCACAGGGGAGCAGGGGAGACTGGACCACCTGATTGACCAGTGTGAGGAGGAGCTGGGCAGGTTGTCCGGCCGCCTGGAGAAGCTGGACCAGGTGATGACAGTGTGGACGACGTGGAGGTCCTTAACCTGATGGAGGATTGAGGAGGAGTCGGGCCCCAGACCAGCGGACCCCTTACCGGGACTCCCTGGTGCCCGTCCGCATCGACTTCCGTCCGAACGAGGGATTCACGAGTGCGGTGAGAAATCTTCAGCGGTCACGTGAGGGGGAACCGACCGTGACGGAGGGAGGATGGATGAGCGACCGGGTCATCTCCGGCATCAGCCCCTCAGGGTGACGGTCTAAGGGTCTGGCTGGAGAAATGTCCGCCATCAAGGATCGCGGAGATTCCTGTTAAAGGGGTCCGTGACGTCATCGTTCTCCCTGACGACTCTGTGGGTTTGTGGGGCTGACGGACTGAGGAAGTTCTCGTCTGGAGGGAGTCAGGTAGGGTTCGTCCCCCTGGAAGGTTCATATAGGATGTGTGTGTGGTCGGATAGAGAAGTCGTCGTTTACTGTGAGGGGAGGAGGAGGAGAGAATTTGTGTTCGTGGATCACATGGAGATGAGGGTTAACAGGAGAGTGGAGACAGACAGGAATACCGGGGAGTCTGTGCCAGGGGCGGTACAGGGTTAATCTGTTCACTCCTCCCGGCTGTGGGATGGTGATGTTCTTCATGTAGTGTCCCCGGACGGTCGGCTGTTGTCCACTATTGACCTTCGTCAGGAGGGGAGGAGGATTCTCCGGTCTCCTGGTTATTTATGCCGCTCAGGTGATGAGGGAGACGTCCTGGTGTCTGATCGGGGGGACGAAATCTCTGATTTGTTTTGATGTCCGCGGTGAAGTAAAATTCTCCTACCGAGGTGAAGGCGACACCCGTCTGGTCTTCCCCCGGGGTGTCACCGTGGACGGGGCCGGGTCGATCTACCTGGTGGACCGGGGGACCAACAGATCGAGGAGCAGATTATACCGTCTGACCCCTGGAGGTCAACTGAGGGACACAGTGGTGACATCTGAGACTGGACCCTGGTCCTGTGTCGGTGTAAATGACAACGGACGACTGGCCATCGGCGGTGAGGGCGGGGTGACAGTTTACCAGGTGTAGGACTGACAGGTGAGAACTAATCAGCATCTCAGGTAAACAGTTTATCTACCTGTCCTTTTATCTCTTATTTTAATGGCTGACATTTGAGGAATTTAATTTATATTCAGTTACTTCAGCAATAATAATAATAATAATAATAGTGGAGGATGGACTTTCTCTTGTCTCCTCATCTCTGTTGATGTTTCCCTGAACTGTTAGAAATCGTCTGTTCTTCCTCTTTCCCCGTCTGTCTCCGGATTCCTTTAAAATTCGGACATCGGTAGGTCACCATGGAGACGGTCGTCACGACAAACGAGGGAGGATAATGAATTCCTTAAATTCCCCTTTATTTCCTCCATCTCTGTACAAATGTCCGCTGATATTTATCGGCGAGGAAGGGAAGTCTGTCTACCTGTCGACAGGTGGACTAACGAGGACGGTCTTCACTCCACATCATCTTCTGACCGGGACCAGGAGATTTGGTTTCTTCTTCAAAAAGTGACAACGGATTTGGTATCGAAACGAACGGGAATCGATAGTTTACCGCCCATTAACCCTCTCCCACCGGAGGGGTTTGTCGGCCCCTAAAGGATTCATGTCTGATCCTATTCTGTTGGTGGTTTCTCACCTTCATTCTGAAGTTGGGCAGAATTTTCTACAAATCTCTTCCCGGTTTGAGATCCAGATCCAGCAGTGAACAGAGCAGATGGAATCACTCCAATCAGCCTGTAATCGATATCAGTGACGTCACTGATGATTGCTGCCCTTAGAAACGAGCTATTTAACCTGAAAGGTAAAAACAACAATCCCTTAACGCCCCTCTGTGAACAGTTCGTCCCCTTCTCTGAAAATTACTTTCCCTTTGTCTAAACAAGTGACGTCGTCATGGATACCGAAGAACCTTCATATGACACAACAGCCCCGTTTCCTTTGTTTTTTATCCTAGAATGGAGATCAGCTGTTCAGTGCTTTCAGGTACAGCAACTATAACTGTCAGATATTCACCTTTAGAAGGTTGTACTGGGGAACCTAAAACTATTGTATTGTTTTCACTGACCTTTTCAGAATTAAGAAACCTGGATGTTTTCTATTTTTAGAGCCTTCTCCAGTCAACACAGGTAACCAGCAGTTTCTCCTGATAACTGGCCGAGAGAGAGGGCAGACGACTTGTAACCTCGCCCGGCTGCTGTGATGTTATCCTCTCATCTTTATTCAGGACCCTTGACCCCTATAATGTTTTCATGGAGACTTTCTTATGTATCAGCTGTAAACTCCAGAAAATAAATACCTGTCTACTTAGTCTACCTGGTTGGTGTCTGTAGATGTTTGAAGAAAACTGTAATAAAACAGGATGACTGATAATTACTTACTCGGGCGTCAGAAACTTTTTACTAAGCTGAAGTCAGTTTTTAAACTGCTGCTGATGTTTTGATTCCTCCTCTGGTTCACACATTTTGTGTGTGACTGTTATGGGCAAATAGTGATAGATATGGATTGAGTTTACAAATTTCTGTGTGATGATTGGAATAAATAACAACTTGTCGGTGATAACAGGGACTTGAACCATTTCAAAACGTTTGATATACTTCATTACAATGGAGGGCTCGTATAAGTCAGAATGGCATCTCTATCCCCGTGTTCCCTGGACTAACAAAAGGGTCAAGGACAACCTTCAGATGATAGGGACTTTGATGAAGCTCACAGTATTATTTGAAAGATGAATGATCTCTAAATCATAGTTTAATGTCTTCTTTATTCTCCTTCAGACGCAGCTTCTTGTCTCTGGTACAGAAATAAATGACAAGAAGAAATCTTTTACTGATCACCTTCCTGCCCATGTAAATTGACATGAACGTCTTAAAATCCTGACTGTCAGCAGACCTCCACTGTGTAGTGGAATGTTTTCTTATTCCTGTTATCACTGACCAGTCAAGAGAGGTTGTTCATTTTAATTCCCACTGGCTGTTCCTCAATTCATCCAGGCTGAAGCATTTTGTAGATGTTCAGTGCTGCTTTGAAGATCTAGTGAGATAATTTGCTAAAGGCTGGAATTGTTCAACAGATCCCTTAAAAAAAATATTGTCAACCACTTTTCGTCTGGCCCCAAACTCTCAGCTGAGATGGATACTGTTGATTTACGCACCTTCTCGTCCATCTCAATACCTAGAGGTGTCTCACTGGACTTCATGACAGGTATTTGGATTTTGAAGGGTTGACGTCTAGTAGCAAACTGTTCAACAATCCAATAGCAGGGCTGGAACTTCTCAGACTGTAGACTGATCCTTTTTATCTTCCTACAAATAAAACAACAAGCTGCTAAAACCTGTTCCCAAGGATTGTTTCCCAAACACGAAGCATTTTCCTAGGTGATATTGAACATATTTCCATGATCAGAAGGACCTAATTTTGATAAAATGTATTTTATATCATGAATCTGGTCTGGAATCCTGCCCCCTGACTGGAAACTACAGTAACTGATGCAGACGTTGAAAATTTAATGTAAGAGAAATCTACAGAGCCAGATACATTTTTGGTTTGCTCTCGCATCTTTTACTTTGCACCATTTTAATATGAATATTCCAGTTTATTTCTGGTTGACTTGGCTGATTTTTGCATCTGATATTAATATTTAGTCAACAACAGATGTCTACCATATTTAATGCGTACATCGTCATCGCTATATTAGGGGGCCCATAACAGCCTTCAAATAAAAGGTATTAACTCAAAACTCTGCAATTTCTTGCAGTGTTACATGTTTTGCTGTGGTTTGGTTTGGTTCCATATTCTAAAGATGTTCTGGCAATACCTGCTTCTTTCTGATCATCAGACAATAATGTCTAATAATATTCGTATGGCCGGGATTGACAGAACACTTCATATTTCGATAGTTCTTTTTCTACAAATGGACCCCTGGAAGCGCCACTAGAATACACTGAGTGTGCATCTTACCTGTTAACTACTGATGATCCTGCAGGACATCACACACAAACGTGGTGATTTCCTGGTCAGAACGTGGGACATGGAAATTCAACCCCTCTGAAGGAGTCGGCATATGTCAAGAACGTCCATCTATTCTGGGAAGACAGAATTAACTAAACTGGTTCCCGTCTTCAAAATCACCCTCAGGCATCCTAAGAGCCCCTCTATTAATTTTAACAGAAACCATTTCTTGTTCAACTATGCTGATGGGTGAGTTACCTGGACTATTGTTTTCGGGTCGGATATTTCATGTATCTGATACTAGGGAGAGAAATTAATAATAATAATAGGGGGAGGAGGAAGGCAGGGGATACATCAGTTTTGTAACCAGGTGAAGCTGCTGTTCAGTAGTGAGGTTTGTTGATTGATACTGACCCCAGACTCAGATAAACACATGATGCGCTTACAATTCCCTTCCAGTCACATCAGTAACTGATCTCAGTGGAGCCAACTGTTAGTATTAGACAATCTGGCAGCATGGAAAACATGTCAGGTTACTGGCTCTGACAGCCGTCAGTAGCCAAGCAGTGATGGGGGATTAGGAGAAAGGTGTAGTTGGTCACTGTTTTTTCCTTCTGGAGGCTGCTCAGTAGTTACTGTACCTAAAGATGGGGTCAGTGTAGAGCCTAGAACTTAGGGAGTTCCACAAGTCCAATCTACTGTCTGGAGGAGGTAAATGCACACAGATGAAGTGTGTTAATCAGTGGAGTGTAATTTAAGAGAAACACGAGAGTACAAAGATAAAAAACTGGTGAGAATATTTCTGTATATTTGCACTGTCTGCTTCCTACCTTTTCCTACTTACAAGTGTTACTTTAGTAGTACAAAACCAGCCATTATTGCAATGTAGAGAAATTGTCAGAAAGTTTCTGTGATCTCATTTTTTCTCATGTTGTAAAGGAAGACATTTTAAACAAGAATGGAAAGAAAAAATCGAGTGGCATTTGTTTGCACTGCATTCTGGGAATGCATGGCTGATTATCTGTGTATCCATAAATGTCAGGTGTTTTCTTTTTACATAGTTAAGTCTCAACACAGAACTGAACTCCTGTAGTTCAAACATCAATTAATTATTCCAGCTGAAGTGAAAATATGGTGATAAAACTTAATTTCAGAGTAAAGCGTATTAAAAAAAGCTCATGATTTATAAATATTTTTTGAAGGTGCTACTTGCATTCTTGAGGAAGATATTCCATTTAATGCACACCTGGTGGATTTGAGCAAAGGCCAGCACAACGAGCCTTGGTACCTGGACATCAGTTCAAAAGGAAAAGTGCCTACACTGAAAGATGGGGACAAAATAGTAACGGAATCAGACAACATCATTGATTACCTGGAAACAGCTGTCCGCCCTTGTATGTAGAAAGCTTTTTTCCTATCTTTACCTGATAACAGAATGGTTACCTGTAGTTCACTGGTCAGAGATTAACAAATCATAAATTGTGGTTGCTACGTTTCCAATCTGCATTTACTCTCAGGTTCAACTCGCTCTAACTTTAAATGTTAGTGCTAAGTGAAACAAATTCACTATCAGACCCACACAGCCTTACAATTTTACTGTAGTCTTTGCACAAACTGGCTCCAAATGTTTACTCACATTTTGCTAAATTCTTATAAAGAGCCTTCAAATATCTTCCCAAAACAAATTGTCCATTTGTGTCTTTTATATCCGTATTTCTGATTTACCTTTAACCTTTTCTGCATAGAAACTGGTGACCCTGTAACAAATGCCAGATCCATTGTTCGCTGGATATTTAGAATGCTTAGACAACTGCAAGATGGGTGATGCAGTGGACTGGTTAGGTTGAGAGCCTCTGTTTGAACCTACACCTTCCTGCCATTGTTTCTCTGCACCATCTGGCTGAACAGGTTTTCTTCCACATCTAAAATGAAGGATTTCAATAGAGTACATGATGCAGAGGTTCCATACGTAACGTCTGATTGGTTGCACCTTGTCCACTGCTCAAGAGCTGCCAACCACACCCAGGTAATTCCTTCGGTCACCAAGACTGGTATCCCACTGCTCTAAGTTGTTTCTCAGATCTCAAAAGTCAGGACCGGTTTGACCGAGAATAAATAACTGAAGCGTGTAATTACATTGTCTCATTTCTGAGATAGTCATATCGTTTTTGGAAACAATCTCTGAGCTGGATAATCTGATAATTTAATTAGTATTCGCATGACATTGTAGATAAAAGTGAATTTTTTTTCTAGGCATCTCCCTGGTACCTGATGAATCATTTGAACTGGGCCAACAGGTGAATGAAATCCGTCAGCATTTGGACAAGGTGCCAGTTCAGGTGTTGACATTAGGAGTTTTCATTCATCCGTAGCTGTCAGTCTGTGGATGCAAGGTGCCAGAGAGAACTCAGACAGCATTCAAAGGTAGGCAGGTCACCTGAACGAGAGAGATTTTCTAAGAACACTCATTTTCTCTGAAGCATAAAACATTATCGAGAACATTTACATTGTCTGTGGCAGTTAAATAATCAAGAGGATGTCACTACCAGCTCATCTCCCCTACTTCTGAGTACTGTAATACCTTGATAAACAGGTATTCAACATACAATGTTTAGCTATAACAAACGTTTATTTGTTTACCATTATTTCGCACTCAAAGCTAAAAATAAAGTAAAATAATAAATACACATAAAAATTAAGTCGCTGTCACTGAGTATCATAATTTCAGATGAACCATCAAACTCACTTTCCATTTCTAATAAAGCCCAGATACCCGGTGACACGCTCCCTGTATGATGACAGCTCTGCTAGTTACCCCACAGCATCTTAATCGATAGGGTTAGTGACTGACTGTATGTAGTAATCCCCAGTCTGTCCAATTGCTCCGTTATCATCCAAGTTTCCCAAATATGTCTGCCTTGTAGAACAGAGAGATTGACACGACAGAATTTTCCGATGTTTTCCCCCACAGTTCATCCCATTAAATGGACACTCTGCTCTATGAGATGAAGCCAAGTTCTCACATGACTCTTGTCGTAATTGTGCGCTTACTAACTAGCTCACTGCTCTATAATTGCTCCCAGTCATCGTCCCACCACCATTTTCACTATTGTGGGATCAGTTATTTTTTGCTACTATCAAATGTTCAGATTTCTAAAATCAACTTTTATTGTGAACAAATGAAGAGTGAATCTACACCCAAGGTGTTTGTTGGTCAACGAAACTTCACGACTGCACCTGAAACTACACTGAGAGGTGTAAGGCAAGGCTAGGAATGCTTCCTGGTAGCGCTGATGTTTTTAGCCATTCAGTGTACGAACGAAGCTCCAGGACCGCATCTACTTTGTCCTGAGGAGTTTTACTGTACTTTGTTATCGTTAATATCAAAGGGAAGATGGCCGACTGCTTCATGGGCTGCTGGTAGTGATGACAGTGTAGTCAGGGACGACACAAGGTTACAGGTCTGGGCAAATAATACAAGGCAACTCCTTCCCAAGTTTCTTAAGTGTGACATTCCAAAATATCTGTGTTTTTGATATCAAGGAAAATGGGAAACAAAAATTGGTTTCTTTGTCGCACTGTAAATGAGTTCAGCATTGTTTAAGTTTAGCAATAGAAAAGTCACTTAGTTCTTTTAGATGTCAGACGGTTTAAATTAATGTGCAGAAACACTCCATCATTTGTACCTGCCAGGACATCAGGTGCGGTATATCTCTGAATTATTCTCATTCCGGGATTTTATGAAGTTAAAATATCATAATAAAAGTTTCATTTTAAAAAAGTCCTCCTCACAGGTAAATTGTTTGATTTTAGATATTTATTTTATGGTCCTTCTCGCATTGCACAGAAGATACTTAGTGTAACACTCCTATGATGGATTTAAACCTTATGGCGGCCAGCTGTGGATATCGATCCTGCAGTAAATACTTATATCTAAGATGCGTCATGAATGTCTTCTGTGTCAACACAGGCTGGATTATTTAGTTATCTTATGAGCTAACTGAAGTGAAGCTGTACAGGAAGGCTCGTTGTTTAAAATCTGGCATCAGACAGAATACCAGCATTTTTAAATTTGCTCGACTAAATCCCAGGAACAGTTCACTATGTGGGTTAAAAGCTGATATTAATAACCTATGTGACATCGTCAGAAGTAACCAGATAATTCTGCTGTGACATTAACGACTAATATAATAATACTCGTCTAGGTAAATGAATAATTATCACCTCGACAATTAATTGTCGCTGCTAAATAGTGGAAATGTCTATAATTGTTTGCTGTAACTCATCAAGAACGTCTGCTTTCTCCAATTAAAAACAGCTGCTGGGTTATCTTTCTAGTGAAGAGAAAATTGGAAAACTATTTGTTCAAATAAGATCTTAATTTATATCGCTGACAAATTTGTTGACAGGACCACTCATGGAATTGTGAATTGCTTTGGAATGTTACTCCTAGCTTCTCTTGAAGTAATATTACTATTCCTTTGTTGTTGTTATAATACAATCAATGTTATCATTCTTTCATCCCATATGTAGGACTTCACACTCTGGGAATGTATTCAAGTTCCAGGAGTCAGACAAGTCACATAAGATACACAGATCTTTTTCGATCCCTGATCCATCTTCTTTATGTCACAGACGTTTTACTATCTCCCCTAAATTCAAAATTAAAGACTTTCTCTCAGTGGTCAAAGATACTTTTGATTAATCACAAAATAATGATTTTTTTGTAATATACTAGAAAAAGAACAGTAATGAGTTGAGGATGAAAAAGCAGCAAGCATTTGGATTTCTGTTTGTCTTTATGGTGGTGTAATTCTTTTAAAACGAGTTATGGCTTCAAGATCAGGTGTTTGACAGAAGAGCTTTCAGTGTGGGTCTCAGCTCAGGATATTTCCGTCTCTCAGATCTGCCAGTTTTACTGCATGACATCTTATTCACTGAACACAATTTCATAAACACCAGTTTCCAACAATTAATACAAAACAAAGCAACGACCTCTGGCTCTTCCGCTGTCAGCCAGACGTTTGTCCTGATATCAAGGCCTCCATCTCCACTCGGGTTGCTGTATTTCGATGATACAACTATTTGTTATGGTCTTACACCTGGATTCCCTTGGCTGAAACTCACCATCACTTCCAACATTTTATGCATGGCAGCCTTAATGAAACTCTGACATTAAATTTAAATTTAAAAACAAGTTCACCCAACAGCTGGGAACCCTGTCAGTGTTAGCAAAAATGTACCCAGGGTACCGGGAGCTTTACCTGGCTAAAAGTCAAGCAGCTGCTCAGACATATGAGATGGTGGCTGATCTGGATCAGGTCACAAAGGAATTGTATGATCTGGAGACACTTTTCAACAAAATAGAGCAGCCATTAATATTGTCCAGAGATGGTAAGACAGCTCTTCTTTACCCTTACAATACAATCATTAAATTAGACTTCCATGGCCATCTTGAACATTAAGATACATTTATATTATTAGTAAAACAAAACACAGAGGACAAACCCCAACGGGAGCGCTATATTGCTAAATAGAAATGGTCCTCCAGTTAGTTCTCAAGATTATCTCCCACCCAGTCACTCTCTTATGCAGAGACAGATACAAACTGCCATCCATTCATAACCAACCTCTGCACTCCAATTACATATCTCTATCAATAACCTTCTCAATGAAATGCTTGAGCATCACTCATCAGCTGTTTCTGATTAAGAATGCGCATCCTTCACCTATCTCAGTAACTCCCCCCCGCCTCAGAAGCAACATTTTAATTCTCTAGCTATCCCTTGTTAATCACAACAAGCACATTACATGCCGTTTCATGGACAGATTGCAACCAAAACACTGTGGAAAAATGTGTACAACAATCAGAAATATTTACAATTTTGCAATATTCACCTCATCTGTAATTTGAAATTTATCCAATAGCCACCATGTCCATACATAAAATCAAGCTATTTCTTCTGGGTATGGATTACATTCTTTGTATCAAGCATCTGTCAGTTGTGTCTAGAGGTCCTGTGATCTTAAAACAAATGTTAAGCAAAACTGTAATTTAATTGGTCACATGGTTGCTTTGTTTCACAGAAAATGTATTATGTTCTTGCAATGGTAGTTTTCTCCCTATACTTTCTGGCTGCACCAAAATCATTACATTATTCACAGAATGTAATTTAGTAGATGGGTGTCATGTAATTTAACACAGTGAAAACTTTAATGTCTCTATGATCACACACATGGTCAGCCATGCTAGTTTTAAGGTTAATAAGGGAATACTCATGGGGCCACTTGTCATCAGCCACGGGTTCAGTGTTCATACTGTGGTCCATAATGCCGCCCACAGAGAAAGATACGAGTATTCCACTTTCCGACACAATTTTCACGGACTGAATTGTTTGTTTAGGTTGCCGAGACGAGACTCAACAAACCTGCCTGTTTGGATAGAGGTTCACCGCTGCAGACATCAGCCTGGTCATCCTCCTCAACAGGCTCACCCTTCTCGGGCTGGACGAACGCTATTTCTCTGCGAAGACACAGCCGCTACTATGAGCAGCAGGTGTGGAGACCATCCGTCCAGAAGACCACGAAGGAAATCCAAAACCTCTGGAAGATTGCATTCTGGCAATCGATCTCAATTTTGGTGCCAACTTTCAGCTGGTGGACCACAGTTGGACTTGCTATAGCACTAGGATTCTGGTTACACAGGAGCTTATGCTGATTCTGACCGGACTAACAATTTATTTATTGAATCAGGAATATTTCTTATTGCAGTGTTGGTCTTTCATATACAATATGAATATTTTAAAAACCTTTACAGACATTTTGCAAGTTTGACTGTGTAAATTTTTGTGTGCGTGTGTATAAGGTAAACATTATGTAATGATGCCTTTTATTTAAAACAACAGAAATGTGTATCAAAAATCCAGTAAAACAAAACAGAAACAATTACTTCCCTTGGATTGTTCCTGCCAGATAGATAAAGAAAGGTTTAACAGCCATTTCCGATTCAGTTAACTAAGATAAAAAACAAAAAAAATTAATAACATGGTTATTATGAAGGTGATTTTTGAGAGATTAGTTTGAAGCTGTACACACCTGATAATAGCTAGGAGAGACAAAAAAACGTACGAGGAACTTGCTCGTCACTGGACCAACGAGAATAGACTATTCCCTTTCAGACTTACCGTACGTCTCTACAAAAGCTAAGAATTAATTGGATTGTTTTTTTTTTAAATTTGCAAGGAGAGAAATTAAAAGTGACAAGTGAGGTAAGAAAACTCAACAGAACATTGTATGCCAACTATAAAGATTGGGATGGGAGTTAGCTCCTCAAACATCTCTTTGAAGGTGGTGTGTGGCATCCCTAACCCCTGTCTCTTTAGCATTCTGTTGCATCACTGCAGGGCAGCCAGCCCACCATGTGACTTGCTCACTCAATCTCAATCCTGAACAAACAAACCGTGTAGTAAGATCAAGACTGACTTTAATTTTTAGTGAACTAGTTTCATTACCTGGAAACAGTCAGGCACAGACAAGTGATTTAATGATCACGTCTGTCTGTACTACGTCACTCCATGGCTTAATGCTTTTTAAATAATTTTAAGGTGTAACCATCATGGAAATTGTCTGACCATCTGTGCATTTTAAATGTTGCATTTTCTGATTGGGGAATGGCCAACAAACAGCTATATATATATATAAGTAACATATTTGGTGGTGCATAGGATTGAAAGCAAAATATTTACCATTAAAAAGTTGATTTATAAGATGCATGAAAAAAGAAAAAAATATTGAGTTTCAAAGTTCCTGTCTTTGTAAGTAGTGGCTTATAAATGGCATCAAAGCTGAGCAAATTGAGTTCATTACAATTAATTGTGCGGTAAATCGGTGAGGAAAGTTCCAGTGCATGGAGTGTAAGCTGTCTCATTAGCTGAGTGACTGTTGATTGTCCCCCTTTGTGTAAAACTGCAAAGATTCTTTAATAACATAGATAAATAAAATTGAGGTTTTATTTTATCTCATTATTTAGTCTTTTTCTGGTTTCTTGTGGTAGCTAGCATGACCACGGTGAGAAATAATTGTGGCAGCGAATGTTCTTGTCTCTCTGGATACGGTGAACTCTCTCAATTCTTCACACCACAAGAGAATACTCACATGCAGTTTTTTTACAACCTGGATCATATTAAATATGGTATATTTTTGTCATTCTGATTTGAACTATATCATTTTTTCAGGTAAAAGAAGAAGATTCAACACTTATTTACAGTTGTAAACATTAGTAGTGAAGTGACTCCTATTGTATATACAACAGTGGCAGTCAGAGTCACACTATGTACAGTAGCTAATTGTACACATTACCAACACATCAACCTACCAGTGGGTACAGAGACAGGCTGACATTGACTGGTTTTTAAGGGAAGATAAGTTCATATGCACTTGATCTATATGAATTTTTTTAAATTTAATTATCTTATAGGCAACAGTCATAATATTTCAGTACAGCTCGATGCTCATCATGAAAAGCTTTTGCAGAATTGATTGTTCTCTCGAGATATTACTAATCCTGAAAAGAAACTGACCTTGGAATTACAAGGATAAGTATTAACCTTTATAGATGTCTGCCTTCTCCAAAAGAATCTTTAGTTTTTAGTATTATTTTTTTTCATCTTTAGCTATAAATGTATTAACCCTTTTAAAAGTAGTAGATGCTCGTAGATGTTACACGTTGAGACACTGCTATGTTTTTGTCACACCTTCCCTCTAAAATAGGTCTAATATGCCTTTCTTGTCAACTAGTCTTCTGAAAAGTTGCAATTATAAAAATGGATCTTGTAAAAACACCAACTAAAAACACTAGTGACATTTAAAAGTGAATGATTTATATTAATTATTTTAGTAAATTTTATATATTTTGTGTGAAAAATGCTTTGTTGCTGCTAGAAGTCAGCATGGTGTGGAAGGATACAGAAATCTGATTTGACCCAGTGTTGACTGATGTCACTAATACAAACGACGACTGTTTTATGTAGATAAGCTCGTGTGGTTTTCAAGTGGTTATATTTATTACGATAAAGTGAATTTTATGCAATACTTTTCCTGAAGCAACAAAAATAATGAAAAACTGCAAATATATAATAATACCAAAATGGTTGTACAGAGCAACATATTTTTCAGCTATGAAAAAGTAGTGAAAATACAATTTTGCTCTAAATTTCTCTTTAAACATTCTTGTGTAACAGCTCTTCACACTGAAGACTATTCAAAATGTAGAGGTCTTATCTTTGTATAATTGTTTTATATCTGTTTTCTTTCCACAACTACATACACCAAACGAATATCTTTCACAGGCAAATATAAAGGTACACCAGCCTTAAAGAAAGGAATTCATTCTGTACGCCTAAATAAAGAGGTGGGTTCTGGCACCAGTGACTAGACCAATTTAGGAGTGTTTCCTTTGACAGAACACTTAAATTGTCTGGTGCTTTTTGTTGAGAATAATATAACAGTGCATGAGTGATACTGGTGAATCAATCAGATGTCTGGAGTAAGAGAATTATGAATGTTTAAATCATGACCACAAATTGGAATTTTATTTTATTTGCAGGCTATTGATGCTTTAGTTGCATAATTCAAATATTTTTTTAAAATATTTCGTTGCATTTGATCTTTCATAACAAATGCTGACCAGATGTGAAATCTGGAAACCATGTGTGGTGAGAGGTGTCTCTCTCCCTCTCTCTCTCACACACACATGCAAAGACATTCAAAAATATGAGTCTACAATATGAAAGTATTGTTATCTGCTTTCCAAACATGTTATTGTTGATTAAAAATGCATTAGTAGTAAAAGAAAAAATAAGATGAACCATGTGTCAAAACATTTAAACCTTTAACTATGATTTTGTTATCACATTGAGCCTCTTACATCAAAATAGCCATCTTTCTTGTGAAAACTTTTCAAACTTGTTTGGTAAGTAGCCTACATTCCTCTTGCAAGTCATTCCATAGCTGACTGACATTGGTTGCACCTTGATCCTTGATTGTTTGTTCAATACAGTTCATCCCACACAAATTAAATGGAGTTCAAATCTGGAAATTTTAGGGGGCGCAAACCATAGTTTTAAGAAGTCTTTCTAATTTTCTAGCAAGATATTGAGGCAACTACAACAAATCTTAACATTTGGCTACCTTTGTGACTGACAAAATTATATGGTCTTTTGTTATCAACAACCCGTAAATTGTTATTCCTAAATGCTCAAGTTTGATGGACTTTCTCTTCCAATTTTGAGATATTTCTATATGAATCTTCCAGTATTATACTATTTCCACTGATAAGTGCTTCTCCACTATGTGGCCTCATGGTTAAGTGTGAAACGCAGTCACTTTCTCCTGCAGTTGTTTAGAAAGTTAGTGCATAATTGCTACCTTTACAGTAGCACAATATTGTCTTGATATCGCAAAGATTCTTCAATCTTTGTAATTTTGTGTCATGAGAGCCCATGGGGCTTGTAGCAAATGAATTAGTGAAAGTGCAGACAAACCAATAAAGATAAAATTCTATTATTCAAAACCTTAATACTTTTTCAGCTAAACTGAAATAAGAATTGAAACATCAGTACATGCCATCACCCCAAGTGGGCTGTTCAGGACATCACAGGTGAGACAAAAATGTAAATGTTCTTGTTTAATTAAAATATTAACAGCAACATTATGAATGGATTAAATCCATAGTTGATTGATGGGCTGTGAATTTATGTTGATTAGGTAATTTCTGCCTGATACATTCCCAGCCAATATATATATAATGTTTGTGTCTTCTTCAAAACAAAGTAAGAACTGCTATCAATTGTCTAGGAAAACCATCCACTTACTTGGTTTTCATACACAAATTTTGACATCAAACAGAACTTTCCCCTGTTCTGATATTGACTTGTAGGTGAATAAGACACAAGTTTCTTGATGTCCTGTTACACCACCAAATATGCTTGCACATTATGATCTGTAAAGTCAGACGGGGCACTTTCTAATGCTGTGTCTTTTCTCCCCGTCTTATTTAGTACAATGCTGCATTTTTATCAAATTGGCAAAGTGCATTTGATGCCTTGCCTGACAGTAAGTGAGGAACTGAGCATGAATTCAGCAAAGGTGTGCTCTTAGTGGAACTAATTCTTCCAGCTTCTTTGCAAACTCAGCTAGTGTAGATGAATCATCATTTTGAATGAGAAAATAGTTGAGGGGCTAGATTTGGCTGTCCTTTTGCTTATGCCAGTCCACATAGGCTATCATGCTCTTGTATTTCTCCTAATTCTTAAGTATTTGTAGCTTTTCTTGAAGATATCTTAGACTTCATCCAATACAACATGATACAGGCAGAGACTAGGTAAATGGCTCAGACAGATAAGTTCCTCCACTTTCAACTAGGGGTTGAGACAAGTCATGCACAGACATGTTTTCAAATTTGAAGTCTTTAGCTTGATGACATGCTATGTAAAATGATGCACAACTGTTGAATATTGGCACTCACATCTTATTTCTACCAGGTTAGACAAAAGTTTGTATTGGACAGGTTCACTACCAATGATCATCCATTGCTCTGGATAGACTCTTGAAAAGTCATTCTAATACAGAAATTTCTATATTTCTTCATAAATCTTTGATCCTCAAATTATAACATTGATATCACTAGAAAGGTTTGCCTTAAATTCTTTTTCACTTTTTTCCTTGACCTAGGGTTATATTTGTATAGTATGCTGAGGTCACAATAGTGTATTATCAGTTCTTTTCAGACAAACTATATTTTCTTAATGCCTTATTCTTTTGTAAAAATTTATTTGTACCTTCAACTTATCAATCTCTCTTCTTCCTTGCTGCATTGGCTGCTTGCCTGATTTTGTTGTCACCTTTGATAGTCCATTTCCTTTATGTTCCTTTTTCTTGCTATGTTCTTTTCATCCTAATTTAATTTCTGAACTTTCTCATTTAGCATATCTTAGTATCTCCTTGGCCAAAAGCTCTTTGTGGACCTTCTCACCTTGTCCCTTAATGTTCTCTTTTTGGAGCCCACCTTGTCGTGGAAGGCTCATAAAGTGAATCACATGGCACCAGAAGTTTATTCTTAAGTAACATGCCATAAAAATTGTAATTAGGTCAGTACAAAATGGAAGCTCAGTCCATTGTTGTTAAAGGCTACAAGTACCAGTACCAGTTGAACTAGAACTCTGTTTGCAATTTAAAATAAGTACAAAGCCCTCATTGATAAGATACCATTTGCATAATTTTAAACTTTGCTGCAGGAAAATAAGAATGTGAAATAAAGAGCCTGTTTTGCTGATATTTTAGTTAATGACTATCATAGTAAACAATATTTTGCACCATTATAGAACAAAAGCCATGACTTTAGCTCTTTGCTACAACACTTTGGCATCATGGGTGGGCAGTATGTGTCAAAATCTGGATGTTATGATATTTGGCAGTGATAAAAATGAAAATGCAACAATCAGAAAAGAGTAATGAATGTCACCTTTTACGTATCTCCTGGTGAATGAAGAAAGAATGTTTTTGAGATAAAAATTTTCACCAGTCCACAAAAGAAAATTAATAGCAAGAAAATCGAAATAGCACAATAACATCATGCATTCAGTTAGAACTAAAGTTTAAATTGTAGAAATAACTTGCTGTGTTCATAATTATGCAAAAAGCTTTAATTGATAGCAACATCGCAATTAATGGTTTAGATATTCTGATACATGATTTATCAGATTAAAATTTTTTTATATGGGATAAAGCATCCTCATCAGTGACTGTTCAAACAAGAAAAAACACCCACAATCCTATAAGCTTGCTTTAGTTTAATTTAAGACACTCTTAACTGCTGAACTGTTTATAACATTTATTATCATTCTATTTTCTAAAAAAGTAAGTTTGTTTGTTTTGTTTTGTGAAAATTCTTTAGGATTTGGTATTTAACTTTGTCAACAAGAGTCCAAAAGTCTTCATCTGAAGATCTGCATTTCAGTCAGATATTATTTTCATTTCAAGCAGTTTTCTCGACATCAAAATGCATTGCCATACTTTTGATGTCCACCTCAGAAAATGGAACTGAGAGTTAGTGTACAACCTGCTAAATATTCTTAAAATCTGTTGAGTGCCTCTCAAACTCTAATTCTTTTATGGGCAAACACATCTTTGTCTTCCTAGTTCAGATATTACATGTTAAAAATGTTTTCAGTACTTCAGACCAACTCCCAGTTTCATCATCATTTGTTGGAAACTGCTCACTGAACTGATCGTGTCTATCACATGCTTATCATTTTCTTAGTTATAAATCAACTCATTTAATTGACTAGACTGACCCATCAAGAATGCTGGGTCTAAAAGCCAACAACTGTCCTTCAGTTCTTCAAGGTCAAAAATGTCCTCACAATAAGCAAAGGTTCTTGGTGCTGGTGTAATACCTCTCCTTTACTTAACCATCATTTCTATTGTAACAACAGCTCTCCATACTGATAATCAAGCTAGTCAAGTAAATTCATAACCAGCCTTCTTTGTAAATCCTTTGCACATACTGAATTAACTATTTAAACCACAATACTCATTATGTTTTAGGTTAACAATTTTTCCACACAATGAATGCTGATGTAATATAGTGATGTGAAAAGGTAGGAAAATCCTCTCTTTGGCAAAGTGGCGTAAACCCAGTTGACATCAGTCGTTGCTAGAGCAATCTGGTGTAAGAGACAAGTTTGCACATTGGAACACTTTCCTCGTTAATATAATTCCTGAATGATGTGTAAACGTCTCGTCTTTTCCTTGAGGGGAATCTTCAGCACCACCTCTTTGATGTAGCAGTCATTAAATATTCTGACAAAGACAGATGTGCTATGCCAACATCATCCAATTGTAGTCAAAACTATGAACAGGAGTCTGCATAAGATTTCAGTTGTGCAACTATATTACCAGTCATTTGTTTTCTATTCTTCTTGACACATTTTTTCCAGATAACTGGAGTCTAAGGCTGACAGTATTGTCATTTATTTTTAAATTCATCAAACAATATGCGAGTTGCTTCTAAAAATGCCACTTTAATGAATGTTCCGTGTTTGTTTTCTCATTAACATGATAAACACAATAAGATGCGACCGTCGCTGCCTTAAATGTATCAAACTGTTTTGTGAAAACTTGTGCTTTTAATCATAACTTAAGATCACTAATTTTTCTTGTTGGTTTTGTAGTTGGCAGCATCACACTTGCATTAGTCAAACAAATGTAGCATACCTATCCTTTCAGCCTCCCTACTCTTGACGAAAATGGTGTTTTCTGTTATTCTGTCCGGGCACACTCATCACAATAAAAATTATCACAAACTTAACACTGGCTGTTGTCCCAAACAATAGCAAGTGCCTCCGTTTAACTGCTAACCACAGACAAAATATAGCCTTTCCAGTTGTCTGTTTGTCGATATTTACCAACAATAGGCTCTGCTTGCTTCGACTAATAACTGTTTAGCAGCTATTCTTTATCTAAATCCTACCTCGTGTACATTTCTTTCTTTCTTTGCATTTTGTAGTTTATTATTTGTGTGGTTATTTTTCATTTGTCTTATTATCATCATCATCATTCAGTAGACTGTTATAAATAAACCATCTCCAGAGGTTTGGCATTGAATTTATTGTCGCTATTCAGTCAACCAGTCAAATTACAGTTGCAAACTTGAATTGTTTTTCTTTTAATGAACCTCTACAAAATATATTCTTTTTTTCAATATTTGCACACAAACAAATGCACAAACAAATTTGTTTGAAATAAAAATTAAATCCAATAGTCAAATACAACCAGTTATATATCCAGTAGAACTTTAAAACAAGTTCTCAATCTCTGTAAGTCTCAAGCAGTGGTTCTCAATTCCTGTGATCATAACTTTTCATTAATCATTAATGGCAATTTACATTTTAAAAACGAGTTCTATTTTTACAAGTGGCTGATTTATTTTTTCCATTTGAGCATTCACCCATCTAGTTATTACATTAAGAATATGCCAGCCCTCTGCTCACTATTACTGATGCATATTTCTATTTTTTAAAAAGATTATCAGAATACAGTACCACTATATACGGGAAATGCATTTCAAATTTCCTATATTTTGGTGCCGTTAAACATGGCAATAAATATGAAGTTTTTCATGTTCTCAGCTAAGGAGAAAAATCAGACTATTAAAGCTAATGCAATTTTTAACTGCTATAACATGGATTCTTCCCAGATACTGCTTATCATGTTAGAATTTAGCTTGTAGCCTGACATCAGGTTATAATACTGTGCAAAATTCCAGACAATACACAGATGTAACCTAACTTTTAATCTGTTTTTTCCAAATGAGGCTTAGTGGTGCGCTAAATCAAAGCATACTTATATTGCCAATGCCAACTGTTTGAGTTTCTATAATACACCATAAGAAGAACAAAGGAAAAAAAAAACCTTGTTATGCTTATAAAAAGCAATTTGTTTTTGCATTAGAACGTGTAAATGATTTTCATTTAAAAATTCCCAAATTGTTATTTGACATTCTAATTGTATTCCTTATGCAGTAGTCACTCTTCATATGAATTTGGATTTTTTTAAAAATCTAACTTTCCTTCGACATTCTGTTTAATCAACAAAAAGAAAGGCAAACTTGTTTAAAGAATTTTATTTTTTTGATAATCAAATGCTCAAAATTTGTACAAATTCTAGAGAATCCTTAGTGAGATTTTTATTGGTTGAAATAACGAAGGTACACAAGCAAGCAATCTCAGAGTCAACAGTCACAAGTAAAATGGAGACTAATCAGTAACTGTTACTGGCAGAGCAGAGTTACAATTTTTTAAGTTTTAAAAGCTTTCACTACATGAATCAATCTGCCAAATGTGTAAAGTTTCATAATGGAGAATGAACTTGTTCCTATAAATAAAGCAGCTTGCTAACACTAAAATTAGTGACTGCCTTTCTACAGAATCTACCCATAACTCTTGGAATAACATGTTATTCTAAGCAAAGTAAACTATATCTGTTTTTTTCTAACTCCCCCTATAATAATTCTTAAAAAACAAATTTAAGTGAAAAAGGTTGACATTCAAGGAAATCTTCTCAAGGACACAAATAACCATGTCTTTCCATATTATAATAATAAACAAAGAAAATGCTTTTTATTAGTTTCACAATCATTGGCTGCAGCAACTGGAACATAACTTAGCCTCATCCAAGTATTTCAGATTGCTTTGTTTGTTTAGCTTTTAAAATAAAATTATTATTAAAACAAACAATTTCTATCAAAATCAAATGTCAAACAAAGCATGTCGACTAACATTTCCATGAAGAAATGACAAATTAATTTACAATACGGGAAATTTTTCTGAATATCCGCTTAACAATGCACTGTAGTTTAAAACAATTAAACTCCGCTACATCAGAGAATTAAATATGTTTAAAATGGCAGCATTTGTTAACAGAGGTCGCCATGCCCCTTTCCCCTTTGCTGTGATTTCTTCAAAGTCACACTACTATTCTCCTGACAACAGCTTTTCACATCCCTTTTATGCTGACATTAATTTGTAGAATTATTCAACAGCTATTGGGGGAACTAATGAATAAATCAAATCTTGCTATAGTGTAACAGAAAATGCATAAAAACTCATGTTTTCCTGTCAGACTTTATGACATTACTGATTGCCTTGGTAACCTCAGCTCCTACTCCAGCTAGCAGTGCGTGGGTGCAAACAAAAATAGTAAATCAGTACTGCTTGAGCACCTGACTGTTATTTTCAGACCGAAGTGCTCTACTGTAACAGATGTGTACCAGCACACACGAATACTCCATCAATAGAAATACACAACCCACCAATGGCTAGAAAGTTCGATCATTGTTCAATTGTTAGCATTGTTTTCATTTGGTATGATTTTTGCCAATCTCTTATTAATAAAACTATGCTGTTTTAAAACTGTTTGTTTCTTCAATTTAAGTTTATTTATTAATTATTTTTTTGCCTTCTGCTGAATTGTTGTAAAGCCAAACATTTCAATGGATTTGCATGGTTTTTCTCCTTCCTCTAGTATTGTCTTTTTGTGCAATCATATGAACCCTTCACCTATATTACCAATGAATGTTTTTATAAAATTATTTATTTACCTGTAGAAACTTCAGCAATATCAATGAGTAGATCTTCAGATGCTGTGACTAGCATCTTCCCATCATAGCAGAAACTTAGAGATCGTACAGGCCAATCCAACCTTCGTGTTTAGGGAGATTTAAAAAACAAAAAATGTATAATAGAATATGAGATGGAATTTAACTTTACATGACAAAATACTAAATTTTCATAACTCATTTACTAGTAACCATGTAAAGAAAATAGCATTTCAGTACTTTAAATTCCTATTCTTGTAAAATATATAAACGTTAGTAGCACTTGATAGTCTGATCTCTATAAAAAGCGAGCAAGAAACTTTATATTGTTAATAAATATCACGATATAATCTATTTTACATAAAATTCAAACCATCAATAAAATAATATCTAAATGTCATACAGTACAATAATAAAGACACTTGGAAAAGTCCCATTTCTCTATTCCTTTCAAATATTGTCAGCTAGATGAAATGCTTTTCTGGTACAACATAGAAATGTCAATTCCAGCATCTAAATGTTGAATCAGTGAATATTAGGAGCCAAGACACTCGTGTTTGTTCATCCCTCGCTTCAGACGTTCAGCCGGGCAGAAAATGGTTTTTGCTATTCATAATTTTCTTTTTTGTTCACCTCACATCTCACCTGCCCAAACAATATAACCCCGATCAGATCTGCCAGGAGCCTTTTCCCTTGAAATCTCAGCCTTTAATGTTTCTCACTCAAAGTGGAGACTACATTTCATAGGGAAAATTTTGTTAACTTAATTTTCATATTTTAAACATATGCTTCACTCGTGTATCAGCTCTACCTGGGTGGGGTTTTCTTCCCCTAATACTGAGTCAGAAACTTATAGTATTTCTTTGTTTATTACATAAAATCAGTCGTGTCTGGTGTCTCTTGTGTTGTACCAGATATAAAACCATCAATAACAATGGAAAGTAAAATACTGTATCAGTTTAAAAAACAATAAATACTGAATTATCTCCCCTGAAATAATTTACAGTTCTTCTTCAAAAGCAAATACCCATCTGAGTTCTGAATAGCGACATCAACACCCATCCACTACTGCTGATTATTACTCCGTTTTTAGCATGGTTTTCTCAAAATAAAAAACAATTGTGCAGAGTTAATCGAAACCTCTGATCTACCAGTGGGGTGACCCTTTGGTTAACTTTATTGACAATTTAAAAAATAAGCTGTGTGTCTTGTATAGTTAGATGACTTTCACTGCAGAAATAAGTGTAACGATTCTATTTATGAAGCACGTTCAGGTTTCTGTTTGTCTGGCAGAAAATGTCTGTCAATGCCAGAATCAAAATCATTTAACACGCTGACCATGATTTCTGAAAATGATTTTCATTTTAAAACAAAACAAAAAATTTTAAAATTTACTTTCAGTTTAATATCTACACCAATGTACAGGTACTATTTAGTGCAACTGACAACCGATAACCATATAATCATATATTAAATAAAAAGTTATAATTCTTTAAATTTTCTTCACACAATGAATCTACTCCTTTGGAATATAAGGGGATTGTTTTATCAATTATAATGGAAATTGTTTTATTTCCTATTTAATTACTAAAGTAAAATTTGAAATATTCTTTGTCTGGTGAGAAATGTGCCAAAAGTTGACCAGAGTTCAATGTTGCATTACATGGCAGCCTGTAAAATTGGAAAGTCCATTTGAAGGTTTTGTCACAGTAACATCTGGATTCCAAGTATACGGGTACTGGGGAATTCCATCCAGGCTCTGGAACCAAAGCCAAAAGCAATGTTAAAGAACTTAATCCATTACAGATACCAGATGAAACAAGTATCCAACTGAATTGATCCTGCATCTAATATTTGTTGCTAAAGAAAATTTTTAATCCAATTTGTATTTGAAGGAAAAATCCACTCAAGATAAACCTGTGGTGGCAAAATGATGTTCTTGCCCAGGTACCAATGCAACTACTGCTATAGTTGAAGTCTTCCTAACAGTTAACTTGCCAGACCCAAAGGTAGATACAGACCAGTTTTTACGAAATCAGCCAACCCTTTCAGGACTGACTGTAAATGTTGATTCACCTGTTTAAGAGAAGTCGAGCACGTGATTACCATGAGAAAATCCAGCCCAGTGCCATGTGAGGTACACAATCTATTGCCCTTTTTCTTCTTTTAAAGATTTCAGTTGTAATTTCTATAATCACAACTTGATACTTGTTTGATTTTAGGCTGCTAATACAATGTTTTATTTTAGTATAGACAGCTGAGCATTTAAATAATTTTTTCATTGTAGAGATAATTAAATATTGTTTTTCTTTTCTTTTAAGGAAGTTTATTAGCCTGAATACTGCATTAACAGATTGTTGAACAATTTTTTTTCTGATAAATCAGATAGATGTGCCAGTGTAATGTTACTAAATTGTTTTGAGATTTGGCAGATTGAAATTCAAAGGAATATGGTTATCTCCACAGCATTGCAAATTAAAGGGATTTTTTTTAAAAAAGAAGGTTGCTCGCTTGCTCTCTGTACTTTAATATGACACAGCGAATATTATATCTAATCTGCACTTTGTATAAAACGTCTGAGGTAATCTTGTAAAATATTAGACAAGAACCTAAGGTATAATACAGGTTAATATAAATAAAATTTCTAATACAATGAAAAATTTATGCTTTTTCTTTAGTTAATTAAATTAGTGTTTGTTTGATTTTGTGAACAGAAAATAATGACGAAGTCACATAAGTTTTCAATTCCAAATCAAAAAATAGGCTAAGCATCGTATATGCATTTGAATCATGGTTCAACTGTCTGCTTTTATTGAAAGGCTACATAAAATGAGAAGGCAGCTTATTTGTTTTAGCTAACATCGTAGATTCTGTTTCACCCACCTTGCAGATGTTCTCACACAGACCAGCTCTTCAACACTCCACAGACTGACCAGAGCATCTTCACTACCTGTTGGATCAAATTCTATGCAGATGCAGTTGGCTGGGTGAGCATTGAGAACATGCTGCAGTTTGAGGTCTGGGTAGCCAAGAAGAAAAAAAGATCTCTCTAATTGGTAAAACTGTCAAGTCAAACACTATAGCATAAAACAAGCTCAGATCAAAATCAAAACTAAAACAAAACAATGGTTTCTTTCAGGCTGAATACAATTAATTCTTCAAAATTGTAACTTGGAATTTGTAGCCAGACAGTGCAACTACAGTGTGCATATACAGAAGGTGGAGATGATATATAATAACAATTGTACATAATAAAAAGCATGTAAAAATTTGAACTTACCTCAAAATATGTATACTCCCCTGACCGTTAGTCAAGAAAAAGAGGTCACCTTCATTATTCCAAGAAATTTCATTCACCTCAAACTTAAACTGCTCTTCTGCACGTGATCGGTGTGTCCTGGCATCAATGAATGTGACTAAATCATCCTTGTTGCCACCAGGAGACCAACATATATTGATATTCTCTCCTGCAGTTACAAGAAAATTGTTCCGTTAAGAAAGAAATTCTTATTTGGGCTACAAGTTACTTTTGTCAATTATAAAATAATATTGAAACTTTGTGTGTCTGTGTTTTCAAAATACATTTAACAGATGGCACAACAAAGTCTTCATTATCTATGTACTTCCAAATTATCCAAATAGGAATAGTTTTTACTGTGCAATTTGTTTTGCTTTTTAAAACTACATAAGGCAGCAAAATACCTTCTTAATATGGAGCAACAAAGCTAAAAGAACATTTTAAATTTATATCATGCACCAAAATGTAAATTTGTAATATACTAAGTCATTTAAATTTGTTTTGTATCAAAATATTATAATATCATTTCCATACACAAGACCAAAATTTCTCTTTAGAGTTTCTATGCTCAAAACTATTTTTAACCAAAAAATTCACTAATTTCTAAATGCTTACTATGTATCAAAACAAACTCCTGCTGATGATTGGCAGGATCACTAGAGTACACCTTTTGCTAATCGACATTAATGATACCTTTTAGGAATAGCCGAAAACAATATTCAATAAGCTCCAGGAAACAGTTTTCAAATGGTTGCTCTAGTGACGGCATTTCCAAAATCATTGGTATTCACTGGTCTAAATGATTGATGATTAGGAAGAGAGTCACATAATCTCAACTGATATTCACTACAATGATCTTAAAGATGATGAAAAAGCAGCAAGAAAATCATGATTTTTCTTCGTCATGATTATAGTGAACACAAAACACTAAGACAATATGCATACTATGTCATTATGATACATTGATGTGAATAAGCTTAACTGGAAGTTAATTAAATAGGATATCAATCTTTTTTCCTTTAATTTTTAAATTAAGTAATGAAAAATTTTATACAACTCATTTTTTGGAGCAAATGTTATCATTTTTACTGACTTAAGGCGATTCAAAAACAAATAGCAAAGATCTTGTTTTTCTTGCACAACGAAACCTGAGTATATTTTAAATCGGTTCCAAAGAATTTTTATCTATATAGTTTTAATTTAGTTGACACATTACACCAAATTTATTTCATATTATCAAGCAAAAAAAAATAATTTTAATGTCAAAATATACAATGTATTAACCCTTTCAGTGTGGTAATCAAATATAGTCAATGAAATCTTTATTTATATCAACCTTTAATTGAAATCCACAGTGAAAGGGTTAACAAATATCCATAAATAAATTCTGTTACATCTCGTGTTAACAGTGGCAACAGACTCGTTTGTTCTTGCATCCCGTATTTGGACAGTTTTATCACCACTAGCTGTTACTAGGTGCTCTGGGTTAGTAGGATGCCAACATAGCTCATCTACGCTATCACCTTTCCTCCGAAACGTGTAATCCTTGTTCTGAAATTAAAAAAAATGTACTTACAGGTATACATTTCAGGAGGACGATTCCTTTCCTGGCTCTTTAAAGACTGATATCTTCAGTTTTTCAAAGAAACAAGAAAATGGGAACAACCACATTGTAGTTCATCTGGAAAACAGATTGGATGATTACAAATGACAACAAGAAAATGATTAAAATGCTTGTCATTATTTCATGTTTCCTTGACAACAGATGCTGCAGTAAAATCTTTTAAAAATCAGAGATGAAGTTTGCCTATATCTGCACTAATCCAGCTCTCGGTCAGTGAGTGAGAGTGATTAAGACGAACTATAGTCTACAAACTACTAGCAACAGTTCTGTTTACTGGAGTTAAGAAAAATAGATACGTTTCTTAAACCTGTAATAACTTCCTGCTTTCTTTTATTATATGCAAATTCTAAATGATCCAAACAGTAAAGTTTTAATCGAAATTATACAACACTTTGAAATTATATAAAAGCAAACACTGTGAAGGTTTTAAGAATAAAAAGACAAATAATTCCCCATTAATTTATTTCCTCCACTACACGATATGGATGGAATCTGCTCGTTATTCTCCAAACTCAGGCTCCACCCATTGTCTGCACTGCTCCGCTGCTGTCTTCCATACCCAGCTGAACTAAGTTATCTGTACATTTTGTCTCGGTTTAATAACCACATGTACAGTTTTTTCTCCCTAAACTTTAGTGTTTCCCTGTTTTGTCCTCCCTCTCTTAAGAAAATATACCCCTACTATATATATATATATATATATTAGACGGACGGCATCCATCCCGTGGTTTCTGAACTGCAGGTAATAAAGATGCTCGGCGTCGTCGCTAAAATCACCTGTTCCCCCCGTGATGATGTCCGGCTTTTACAGGGTTTACTGGTCTCTCTCCTGGCACTGACAGGGAAATCCGTCAGGGGCACCAGGTGTCCCCGAGTCCGGACCTCTGCCCATCAGCCGCTGGCTGCTCTGTATTAATATCGTCCACATTTTTTCAAGAAGCGAATTTCAAATTCAATTCAAAAAAGGAAAACATCCAGTTTGATGTCGACCACCAGACCGTGGATGAGATTAACAGAGCCAGGCTAATCCAAGCAGCTTATGGATCACCATCATCAAGGAATAAGGATACACAACAAGGATGAAGGAGAAAACCTTGTACAGCAGATACCTGGAGGTCGCTCGGCTGTTGTCATGACAACGGGAATTAGCGAGATAAGACGACCAGGAAGGTGGACACTACGGTCCAGATCCAGGGGAGAGATGCCAGCAGTTTTCTCCCATCACAACTCCGAGCAGCTGGATGTACCTCAGACAGACAGATGAGCGGCTGGTTCCCTCACCTCACCACTGTTTCCGAAGCGAAGGTCGCCATTTTACGCCGCGTGCATTTACAGGGGAGATAACTCGATTATCTCCGCTTCTGTTCAGACAGAGTTATCGTTAATATACTGTTGTTGTCCTGTGTGTGAGTGTGTGTGAGATCGTAATTTGGTGTAGATACTGAATTTGGAAATGGAACTGAAGTTAGTAGTAAAAATACCTCGCCCTTAGAATTCGACTAACGAATAAAACTGAGTTTAATCAACGAGTAGCCTAATGAATGAACAGTCGGATATACCTGAGACTACCGTTGGTTATTGTAGGTAGGGAACAGACTCCCCTGCTGGGACATCCGACCTGGGGTGCCAGGTACAGGTACCACCCTCCATAGATCAACAAGCGCACAGTCTGCTCACCTTATCTCAGAAGCCTCCTGGGATGAAACCCAGGGAAATAAACCATCGGAAAAAACTTTACCTTTGCCTTCCTTCTGAAGTGATCTGTCTCTTCTCTCTCTCTCTCTCTCGATAAAGGGGCCTATAGTTAAACTCTGAAGACTCGAAATGTTGGTTGGACGTTCTTTACAAATGTCTTGCATATTGAAATTACCCCCTTTTTGTAGAATACAACTAATTAATATAGATTTGTAATGGGAAAGCTTCATACCTACAATAATAGCAGCATCTATTTAATTGTCTGAACCGGAAAAGAAAAACAAATGTGGAAATCAAATAATAGGAGCTACATAAACAAATCTGATGAGGAAGAATTTGAAATGAAGAACAGTTAGAAATGCATACGACTTCAACACGGTTTGGTAACATCGTCTGCTCGCCTCTTTATGTCTATAAAGTGACAGATAGTTATTTGATGCATTGATATTTCAGTCATTGTTTGAGAATTAAACTATGGGTGCTTTATTTCCAATCCAGAACTGCAGCATTTGTTATGGCAAACAAACGAACAGTGCTCGGTCACAGTTGACTGACTGGTGTAATTTTTGTGCCAAAGCTGGAGAACATCAACACGCACTTTTTACAAACCGATTTATTGTGGTCCTGTCTCCATGCTGCTGACTACAGCATGGACTATTGTTACATTCCCAGAGACTTCAGCTAAACATCAGACCAAAGAACTATAACGAATCACTTTAGACCTTTTATTGCACCCTCGATGGTGGTTTTAATCAAAGGTGTCTCGTAGCAAAGTATAGTAAGTACACAAGTAACGGAG
>JACATO010002432.1:0-10853 GCA_018389105.1 Nautilus pompilius
TCATATCTCTTTTTCCCTCTGATGTCATACCTCTCTCTTTCGTTTCTAGCGTCAAATCTCTTTCTCTGTTTGATGTCATATCTCCTCAGTGTGTACTAGCGAATATCTCTTTCTCATTCTGATGTCAGACCTCTCTCTGTGCGTACTAGCGTCAAATATCTTTATCCCTCTTATGTCATACTTCTCTTTTTGCGTAGGCTTCATATCTATTTGTCTATTTGATGTCATACCTCTCTCAGTACGGTATTGCCTTCATATCTCTTTCTCTGTTTGATGTCATACCTCTCACTGTGCGTATGGCTTCATATCTCATTCTCCTCTGATGTCAAACATCTCTCTGTGTGTACTAGCGTGAAATCTCTTTCTCCCTATGTTGTCATACCTCTCTCTGTGTGTACTGGCGTCATATCTCTTTCACCTTTGATGTCACAACTCTCTCTGTGCGTACTAGCGTCATATCTCTTTTCCCTCTGATGTCAGATCTCTCTCTGTGTGTAGTGGCGTCATATCTCTTTTTCCCTCTGATGTCAGACCTCTCTCTGTGCGTACTAGCGTCATATCTCTTTTTCCCTCTGATGTCAGATCTTTCTGTACGTACTGGCGTCAAATCACTTTCTCCCACTGTTGTCCTACCTCTCTCTATGCGTACTAGCGACATATCTCTTTCTCCCACTGATGTCCTACCTCTATCTGTGCATACTGGCGTCATCTCTCTTTCTCTCTTTGATGTCATATCCCTCTCAGTGTGTACTAGCGAATATCTCTTTCTCATTCTGATGTCAGACCTCTCTCTGTGCGTACTAGCGTCAAATATCTTTATCCCTCTGATGACATACCTCTCTCTGTGTGTACTGGCGTCATATCTATTTCTCCCTCTGATGTCATACCTCTCTGTGTGTGTACTAGCGTCAAATCTCTTTCTCCCTCTGATGTCATACCTCTCTCTATGCGTACTAGCGACATATCTCTTTCTCTGTTTGATGTCATACTTTCTCAGTGTGTACTAGCGAATATCTCTTTCTCATTCTGATGTCAGACTTCTCTCTTTGCGTACTAGCGTCAAATATCTTTATCCCTCAGATGTCATACCTCTCTTTGTGCGTACTGGCTTCATATCTCTTTTGCCTATTTGATGTCATACCTCTCTCAGTACGTACTTGCCTCATATCTCTTTCTCTGTTTGATGTCATACCTCTCTCTGTGCGTTCTGGCGTAATATCTCTTTTTACCTCTGATGACATACATCTCTCTGTGCGTACTGGCGTCATATCTCTTTCTCTGTTTGATGTCATACCTCTCTCTGTGCGTACTGGCGTCATATCTCTTTCTCTCTCTGATGTCATACCTCTCTCTTGCGTAGTAGCGTCAAATCTCTTTCTCTGTTTGGTGTCATACTCTCTCTGTGTGTACTATCGAATATCTCTTTTCTCCCGCTTATATGATACTTCTCACTGTGTGTACTGGCGTCATATCTCTTTCTCTCTCTGATGTCATACCTCTCTCTGAGCGTATTGGCGTCATATCTCTTTCTCCCCTTGATGTCATACCTCTCTCTTTGCGTACTAGCGTCAAATCTCTTTTCTCTGTTTGGTGTCATACCTCTCTCTGTGTGTACTATCGAATATCTCATTCTCCCGCTTATATGATACTTCTCACTGTGTGTACTGGCGTCATATCTCTTTCTCACTCTGATGTCAAAACTCTCTCTGTGCGTACTAGCGTCATATCTCTTTTTCCCTCTGACGTCAGATCTCTCTCTGTGTGTAGTGGCGTCAAATATCTTTCTCCCTCTGATGTCAAAACTCTCTCTGTACGTACTGGCGTCAAATCTCTCCCTCTGATGTCATTCGTCTCTCTGTGCGTACTCTCGTCATATCACTTTCTCCCACTGATGTCCTACCTCTATCTGTGCATACTGGCGTCATCTCTCTTTCTCTCTTTGATGTCATATCCCTCTCAGTGTGTACTAGCGAATATCTCTTTCTCATTCTGATGTCAGACCTCTCTCTGTGCGTACTAGCGTCAAATATCTTTATCCCTCTGATGACATACCTCTCTCTGTGTGTACTGGCGTCATATCTCTTTTCTCCCTCTGATGTCATACCTCTCTGTGTGTGTACTAGCGTCTCAATCTCTTTCTCCCTCTGATGTCATACCTCTCTCTATGCGTACTAGCGACATATCTCTTTCTCTGTTTGATGTCATATCTTCTCAGTGTGTACTAGCGAATATCTCTTTCTCATTCTGATGTCAGACTTCTCTCTTTGCGTACTAGCGTCAAATATCTTTATCCCTCTGATGTCATACCTCTCTTTGTGCGTACTGGCTTCATATCTCTTTGCCTATTTGATGTCATACCTCTCTCAGTACGTACTTGCCTCATATCTCTTTCTCTGTTTGATGTCATACCTCTCTCTGTGCGTTCTGGCGTAATATCTCTTTTTACCTCTGATGACATACATCTCTCTGTGCGTACTGGCGTCATATCTCTTTCTCTGTTTGATGTCATACCTCTCTCTGTGTGTACTGGCGTCATATCCCTTTCACCTTCTGATGTCACAACTCTCTGTGCGTACTAGCGTCATATCTCTTTTCCCTCTGATGTCAGATCTCTCTCTGTGTGTAGTGGCGTTCATATCTCTTTTCCCTCTGATGTCATACCTCTCTCTTTCGTTCTAGCGTCAAATCTCTTTCTCTGTTTGATGTCATATCTCTCTCAGTGTGTACTAGCGAATATCTCTTCTCATTCTGATGTCAGACCTCTCTCTGTGCGTACTAGCGTCAAATATCTTTATCCCTCTTATGTCATTACTCTCTTTTTGCGTACTGGCTTCATATCTATTTGTCTATTTGATGTCATACCTCTCTCAGTACGTACTTGCCTCATATCTCTTTCTCTGTTGATGTCATACCTCTCATGTGCGTACTGGCTTCATATCTCTTTCTCCCTCTGATGTCAAACATCTCTCTGTGTGTACTAGCGTGAAATCTCTTTCTCCCTATGTTGTCATACCTCTCTCTGTGTGTACTGGCGTCATATCTCTTTCACCTTCTGATGTCACAACTCTCTCTGTGCGTACTAGCGTCATATCTCTTTTTCCCTCTGATGTCAGATCTCTCTCTGTGTGTAGTGGCGTCATATCTCTTTTTCCCTCTGATGTCAGACCTCTCTCTGTGCGTACTAGCGTCATATCTCTTTTTCCCTCTGATGTCAGATCTTTCTCTGTACGTACTGGCGTCAAATCACTTTCTCCCACTGTTGTCCTACCTCTCTCTATGCGTACTAGCGACATATCTCTTTCTCTGTTTGATGTCATATCCCTCTCAGTGTGTACTAGCGAATATCTCTTTCTCATTCTGATGTCAGACCTCTCTCTGTGCGTACTAGCGTCAAATATCTTTATCCCTCTGATGTCATACCTCTCTTTGTGCGTACTGGTTCATATCTCTTTGCCTATTTGATGTCATACCTCTCTCAGTACGTACTTGCCTCATATCTCTTTCTCTGTTTGATGTCATACCTCTCTCTGTGAGTTCTGTCTGGCGTAATATCTCTTTTACCTCTGATGACATACATCTCTCTGTGCGTACTGGCGTCATATCTCTTCTCTGTTTGATGTCATACCTCTCTCTGTGTGTACTGGCGTCATATCCCTTTCACCTTCTGATGTCACAACTCTCTCTGTGCGTACTAGCGTCATATCTCTTTTTCCCTCTGATGTCAGATCTCTCTCTGTGTGTACTAGCGTCAAATCTCTTTCTCCCTCTGATGTCATACCTCTCTCTTTGCGTACTAGCGTCAAATCTCTTTCTCTGTTTGGTGTCATACCTCTCTCTGTGTGTACTATCGAATATCTCATTCTCTTTCTCATTATGATACTTCTCACTGTGTGTAGTGGCGTCAAATATCTTTCTCCCTCTGATGTCAAAACTCTCTCTGAACGTACTGGCGTCAAATCTCTCCCTCTGATGTCATTCGTCTCTCTGTGCGTACTCTCGTCATATCACTTTCTCCCACTGATGTCCTACCTCTATCTGTGCATACTGGCGTCATCTCTCTTTCTCTCTTTGATGTCATACCTCTCTGTGTGTGTACTAGCGTCAAATCTCTTTCCCCCTCTTATGTCATATATTTCTCTATTTCTACTGGCGTAATATCTCTTTTTCCCTCTGATGACATACATCTCTCTGTGTGTACTGGCGTCATATCTATTTTCTCCCTCTGATGTCATACCTCTCTCTGTGTGTACTGGCGTCATATCTTTTTCTCCCTCTGATGTCATACCTCTCTCTATGCGTACTAGCGACATATCTCTTTCTCTGTTTGATGTCATACCACTCTCAGTGTGTACTAGCGAATATCTCTTTCTCCCTCTGATGTCAAAACTCTCTCTGTACGTACTGGCGTCAAATCTCTTTCTCCCTCTGATGTCATACCTCTCTCTGTGTGTACTGGCGTCATATCTCTTTCATCTTCTGATGTCACAACTCTCTCTGTGCGTACTAGCGTCATATCTCTTTTTCCCTCTGACGTCAGATCTCTCTCTGTGTGTATAGGCGTCATATCTCTTTCTCTCTCCTCTGAGTCAAAAATTCTCTCTGTAGGTACTGGCGTCAAATCTCTCCCTCTGATGTCATTCGTCTTCTGTGCGTCCTGTCCGTCATATCACTTCTCCCACATGTTCCCTACCTCTATCTGTGCATACTGGCGTCATCTCTCTTTCTCTCTTTCATGTCATACCTCTCTGTGTGTGTACTAGCGTCAAATCTCTTTCTCCCTCTGATGTCATACCTCTCTCTATGCGTACTAGCGACATATCTCTTTCTCTGTTTGATGTCATATCTTTCTCAGTGTGTACTAGCGAATATCTCTTTCTCATTCTGATGTCAGACTTCTCTCTTTGCGTACTAGCGTCAAATATCTTTATCCCTCTGATGTCATAACCTCTCTTTGTGCGTACTGGCTTCATATCTATCTCTTTGCCTATTTGATGTCATACCTCTCTCAGTACGTACTTGCCTCATATCTCTTTCTCTGTTTGATGTCATACCTCCTCTGGTGCGTTCTGGCGTAATATCTCTTTTTACCTCTGATGACATACATCTCTCTGTGCGTACTGGCGTCATATCTCTTCTCTCTCTGTTTGATGTCATACCTCTCTCTGTGTGTACTGGCGGTCATATCCCTTTCACCTTCTGATGTCCAACTCTCTCTGTGCGTACTAGCGTCATATCTCTTTTTCCCTCTGATGTCAGATCTCTCTCCTGTGTGTAGTGGCGTCAATCTCTTTTTCCCTCTGATGTCATACCTCTCTCTTTGCGTTCTAGCGTCAAATCTCTTTCTCTGTTTGATGGTCATATCTCTCTCAGTGTGTACTAGCGAATATCTCTTTCTCATTCTGATGTCAGACCTCTCTCTGTGCGTACTAGCGTCAGATATCTTTATCCCTCTGATGTCATACCTCTCTCTATGCGTACTGGCGACAAATCTCTTTCTCCCTCTATGTGTGTACTGGCGTTAAATCTCTTTCTCCCTCTTATGTCATATATTTCTCTATTTCTACTGGCGTAATATCTCTTTTTCCCTCTGATGATATACATCTCTCTGTGTGTACTGGCGTCATATCTATTTCTCCCTCTGATGTCATAACTCTCTCTGTGTGTACTGGCGTCATATCTTTTTCTCCCTCTGATGTCATACCTCTCTCTATGCGTACTAGCGACATATCTCTTTCTCTGTTTGATGTCATACCACTCTCAGTGTGTACTAGCGAATATCGCTTTCTCCCTCTGATGTCAAAACTCTCTCTGTACGTACTGGCGTCAAATCTCTTTCTCCCACTGATGTCATACCTCTCTCTGTGTGTACTGGCGTCATATCTCTCTCATCTTCTGATGTCACAACTCTCTCTGTGCGTACTAGCGTCATATTTTTTTTTTTTTCCCTCTGATGTCAGATCTCTCTCTGTGTGTAGTGGCGTCAAATATCTTTCTCCCTCTGATGTCAAAACTCTCTCTGTACGTACTGGCGTCAAATCTCTCCCTCTGATGTCATTCGTCTCTCTGTGCGTACTGTCGTCATATCACTTTCTCCCACTGATGTCCTACCTCTATCTGTGCATACTGGCGTCATCTCTCTTTCTCTCTTTCATGTCATACCTCTCTGTGTGTGTACTAGCGTCAAATCTCTTTCTCCCTCTGATGTCATACCTCTCTCTATGCGTACTAGCGACATATCTCTTTCTCTGTTTGATGTCATATCTCTCTCATGTGTACTAGCGAATATCTCTTTCTCATTCTGATGTCAGACATCTCTCTGTGGTACTAGCGTCAAATATCTTTATATCCCTCTGATGTCATACCTCTCTTTGTGCGTACTGGCTTCATATCTCTTTGCCTATTTTGATGTCATACCTCTCTCAGTACTACTTTGCCTCATATCTCTTTTCTCTGTTTGATGTCATACCTCTCTCTGTGCGTTCTGGCGTAATATCTCTTTTGACCTCTGATGGTCATACCTCTCTCTTTGCGTTCTAGCGTCAAATCTCTTTCTCTGTTTGATGTCATATCTCTCTCAGTGTGTACTAGCGAATATCTCTTTCTCATTCTGATGTCAGACCTCTCACTGTGCGTACTGGCTTCATATCTCATTCTCCCTCTGATGTCAAACATCTCTCTGTGTGTACTAGCGTGAAATCTCTTTCCCCCTATGTTGTCATACCTCTCTCTGTGCGTTCTGGCGTAATATCTCTTTCACCTTCTGATGTCACAACTCTCTTTGTGCGTACTAGCGTCATATCTCTTTCACCTTCTGATGTCACAATTCTCTCTGTGCGTACTAGCGTCATATCTCTTTTTCCCTCTGATGTCAGATCTCTCTCTGTACGTACTGGCGTCAAATATCTTTATCCCTCTGATGTCATACATCTCTCTGTGCGTACTGGCGTCATATCTCTTTCTCTGTTTGATGTCATACCTCTCACTGTGCGTACTGGCTTCATATCTCATTCTTCCTCTGATGTCAAACATCTCTCTGTGTGTACTAGCGTGAAATCTCTTTCTCCCTATGTTGTCCTACCTCTCTCTGTGCGTTCTGGCGTAATATCTCTTTCTCTGTTTGGTGTCATACCTCTCTCTGTGTGTACTATCGAATATCTCTTTCTCCCGCTTATATGATACCTCTCACTGTGTGTACTGGCGTCATATCTCTTTCTCACTCTGATGTCAAAACTCTCTCTGTACGTACTGGCGTGAAATCTCCTTCTCTGTTTGATGTCATACCTCTCTCAGTGTGTACTAGCGAATATCTCTTTCTCCATCTGATGTCATACCTCTCTTTCTCTGTGTGTACTGGCGTCATATTTTTTTCTCCCTCTTATGTCATACCTCTCTCTGTGTGTACTGGCGTCATATCTCTTTCTCCCTGTGATGTCATACCTCTCTCAAAGTGTACTGGCGTCATATCTCATTCTCCCTCTGATGTCAAAACTCTCTCTGTGTGTACTAGCGTCATATCTCTTTCTCTGTTTGTTGTCATACCTCTCTCTGTGCGTATTGGCGTCAAATCTCTTCTCCATCTGATGTCATATCTCTCTTTGTGCATAACTGGCGTCATATCTCCTTTTCCCACTGATGTCTAACCTCTCACTATGCGTATTGGCGTTAAATCTCTTTTTGCCTCAAATGTCATACCTGTCCTATGATATTGGCGTCAAATCTCTTTCTCTCTCTGATGGTCACACCTCTCTCGTAAGTACTCACGTCAACATCTCTCTCTCTCTCTCTCTCTCTCTCTCTCTCCTCTCCTCTCTCTCTCCTCTCTCTCCTCTCTCCTCTCTCTCCATCTCTCTCCTCTCTCTCTCTCTCTTTCCTCCCTCGCTCCCTCTCTCTAAACACCAAATCCACGTTGAGAATTCCTTGGTTTTTATTTTTTCCTGAGGGGGAGGGGGTAGCTTCCTTTCAAGTTGAAAGTCGTAGTATAATTCCAAGAATGGCTGGTTGTCTTTCTATTTTATGATCTGCCAGAAAAGACATTTCACTCAGGCAAAAGGAATGAAATTAATATATTAATCTAAGCTTTGAAGGCCGATAAAGACACCGATCCCTTAATTTCGGACCATTGTGGAGAAATCGAGGAGTCTTCAGATTTTATCTGAGTGAGATTTCTGCACGGGCGAAAAGTAAAGCTAATAAAGTTGTGGAAGTATATATGTAAAACGGCCGACATTAAAGTAATATTCAAGTAGGAAGAAGGAGAGAAGTTTCAATAAAAGGTCTTGCATCTTGCGTGGAAAGTGTTTTTAGTATAAGTACCTGTGAAATTTCTTAGAGTCAAACTTTCCTGCCTTTATTACTGTATTCAACAATAAATAACTTCACCCATTCTGCCGTAGTAACAGACAGACAGGTGCGTTTGGATATTGTGGTCCTTTCGGTTGTTATAAATAATAATATAATAATAATAATAATAATAATAATAATAATAATATATAAAATAATAATAATAATAATAATAATAATAATAATAATAATAATAATAATAATATAATACTAATAATAATAATAATAATATAATAATAATAATAATAATAATAATAATAATAATAATATAATATAATAATACATAATAATATATTAATTTGTCAAGATGGCAAATAGTCCCTGCACATGACTATTTGTTTCTAAACAATTGTTTCTGAACTTCATTTGAAAACCACCTTATCTACGGTAGCTCCAAGCGAGATCACAGTATCGGGCCGTCCCAATGAAAGCTGTAAGGAGGGGGCGGATGCGGGTGAAGTTGCCATAGTTTTTTCCTCCCAAAAAGATATTTTAGTAGGATAATAGATACTAGACGTCGTTCAAATGGAAACTCGGCTGAAATAGCATCGCCGTAATGGTAGCCGGGCCGGTTTTTATTTGAACGCCAGTGGTAGTTACGTACCTACGTGGTTGCTACGGAAGCTGGAAAGGCTTGAGGTAAAGATTAATTACGTTACTACTACGGTTGCCCATAGCAATCAGAAATCACGAGGACTTCTGTTGCTGCTGCTATCTAACGGAAACAATAAAAAAAAAAGTAATTTTTATTTTAATTTAGCGACGAAACGGAAATGACATCTTTCCTCTGTCTCTTTTCTCTCCTTAATTTGTGTTGTTGTTTGTTGTTGTTGTTTAAATTCCAAAAATACCAGAAGAGGGCGGGATTGTACCCTGCCGAGCTCACAAGGGGCATAATTTCTTTTTTCGCCCTCCTTCCCGTCGGACGATAAAACTCGGCATTGGGTTTAAAAAAGAGAAGCGGGGTGTCGCCTTGAAAACCGAGCCGGTCGGGTCGCCGGCATCCGTAACGTCCACATCTATTTGGCTTCTCCCGTCCGTCGCTCACAAAGACGGCCTTTGTAGTCTTATCTGTAACCGCGCAGAGACCGAGACCGCGCGCTTACGTCAACACATCTGGCGGCATGTCAAAAGGAACCCGAAGATCGTTATATCAACTCAGCCATGGAGTTTTATTTGCACGGAATTTGACGCATTGCTTTGCAAACCCCTGCCAGCTACTACTCTTCGTATTCACATGTGTGTGTGTGTGTGTGTGTGTGACTGTTTTGTTGGTCGATTCTCTCTTTTAAGGAATTTTTGGCGATTTTATAAGATGAATTCCCAGGTGGTTGGTTGTGGTTTCGGTCTGAATGAGGCTGAGGCCTTTGGCGTGAGGTTGGGGGGGGGCGGGGAAGAAAAAAGTTTGCTTTGCTTTCTGCTGAATTTTGTTACCTTTCTCCTATTTTTCCTCATCCGTTTCTTTTTTCTTTTTTTTTTTTTTTGTTCCTCCTCTCTCTCTCTCTCTCTCTCTCTCTCTCGCGTTACTGTGACATTTACTGCGGGACTGCTCTAGCGACATTTGCTAGCAGATGTTTGCATTAAGATCGGATTCCCCTGTCCCGACGGCATCGGGGACGGACGGACGGACGGACCGGGCGGGAGGGGAAGGGGCTGGTTCGTAAATAATTGGCACTGTTTTTCTTTCCTCCTTCTCCTCCTCCTCCTCCTCCTCCTCCTCTTTTCTCCCCCCCCCTATGAGAAGGGAATACTGTAAACTGTTTACGTACTGAAATACAACGTTAAGCGGGACATTGATTGATACGGTTTGAGTACTTAAAAATAAATCACTGCCATCAATAGTCCGGCGGTGAGGAGACGGGATCGGTCGGCTGAAAAGGGCCGCCTGCCGCCGGCTCCCGGAACGACGGTCTGTCGGTCTCCGCACTCCTCCCTTCAGCGGTCGGAGACTACAGTTGCGCCAAAAGTGTGACGACGTGCAGAAATACGGCGCAAGGAGGGGGTTCTTCCTCCGCCTCCCCCCACTTACAGACAAAAACGTGTTACTCGGACGAAACAGCGAAAAATGAATGAGAAAAATGGACAGAAATTGCCAAAGGAGGCGGTCCCTCACCAGTGGCTATCATCAACCTCTGGGTGGAGCGCCGGCAAACCCTAATCTACGTACCAAGCAATTTCACTGTGTTTAACATAAAAACCGTCAGTTAGGAGACGTATAAATATATGTACGTTATTAAGCATTAAGAAGAATAATTGCTATTCGCCCATCGTTCGTCATGCTCTGCCGGGCGAATGTTTTCGAATACTTCTGACAGTTTACCAGCCCGTATTTCGGTTTCGGTTCGGTTGTTTTTCCGTTTTGTATGTGTAAATCCTTCTTATTCTACCACGCGGTCAGTCTTTTCCCCTTTAACCCTTCGTGGTACCCGTTTTTGCGTTTAGTGGGGCCCGACATACGGTAAGTAGGTAACCTTCTCATTGATATACTCTCTCAAACGACATGCCTTATCGCT
>JACATO010002434.1:0-23811 GCA_018389105.1 Nautilus pompilius
CGATGAGACTGGGAGCCAGGTTTCAGAATCCTCAGTTTCTTCCTGCTCATTAGTAGAATTGTCAGAATGTGTGGCTACTGTCCCCACCAGGAGGATGACAGTTGATATGTACCAGCCAAATGTTCTTCCTGATTCATAATTTGTATTATATTTCATTATATAGAAATTTCATTATCCATCGTAAAGATTTTTTAGAATATTTTTTTTAAAATGTTCTTATGTTCGTTATTTCTCTCTCTTTAAATGTAGGCAGTCTAACGCTAAGCGTTACAACAGCTCAGATAAGTGACTACTCAACCTGATAATCTAGGCGCACCTGCAACTGCTCTTTCTTTATGTCTATGAACGACGTTATTCTTCAATAAATAACGTGTTTTATAACTATTGCCGTATTTACCAGGATCTTAAATGACGCCATCGATCTGCACACCTGATACAGGTAGTTGGCACGTTGCGCTTCATTATACCTCATTAGAGCTCGCATCAACAGATATGTCGAAATTAATTGGACAAAAGATAACAACGATGTGCGAGAAGTTAACGAAGGATTTCGGTAATGAGTCATCATCATCATCATCATCATAAAGCCTTTCCTGTCGTTGAACACCTGCTCGTCAGAATGCTGGGTAGATCGATACTTAAGGAGAACAATCGATCGGTGTGAGGAGACTCCGGATGGTTGTTGTTCTACTGAATTTCTCGGTCAGTCAGCTTGTTATTGATGACTCAATGAGAACCACGTCATTGTATCTGTTGGTTGGATGCTCTCATCTGTGCTATAATGAATACCTGTGATTACCGCAATATCGCTCGCTTGATTGACGTACGAAGAATAAAAATATTATTCTATATTTTCCTCCTCAGCTAATCTATTAAATAAATATATGTTCCTGCACCTGCCAGATCGCCTTCATACACCTTTAAATCCAATTTGTGTCCATCAACCAGTCGTGATTTCCAGGTGTGGTATCTCATTTAGAAGCAATAAGGAAGCACTGCTCAGTGATTAAAATAATTATATTTGTTTTTACGTCTTCAATAAAAAACTTGATTTATTGAGCTAAAGTACAGCAACTATATGTACCAGTATGTTCGAAAAACGGACCTAGACAAACAGTCCACACACATTGAGCGAGAACTATGTAAGAAAAGATGATAAACACTATTACTCAAACCGTCAGCAGTAAGAGGATATAACTAAGTAAATAGATTTATTATTCATTATTATTATTATTATTATTATTATTATTATTATTATTATTATTATTATTATTATTATTATTATTATTATATTATTATTATCGCCGTTCAATCTGCTACTTGAGGAGAAGAAAACAAAAAGAAAGAAATTCAGGATGAACTTCACAGGTGAATATTGAGGTATCGCCGCACGAGGAGAGAAGAAAAGAAATGTAGTGGTTCTCTTTGGTTCTGGTCAGGTCCTGATGAAGAAACAGGTTCTGTTATTTTTCATGTGAGGTTCAGTAGCCGGTTTTCTCCAGGTGTCCACTACAGCCGGTTGATTGGCCGACCGTAGCGATTTGGTCTGTGGACGCCGTCTGTCGGCGGTCAACGGAGTTCGTTATGGCCGATGTAGAATCCTTGTTGTGACGGTTAACCGCCAGTTTGGGGGTGTACACCTGTGGGTCGCCAAGCTTCTCGTTGTTGTTTCATCAACTATCCATTGGAAATGAAGGACCGGTTGGGGGTTGTGGTGGTAACTGGTGTAGAAGACTCGTGTCGATCATTTGTTGCCAAGGAAGATGAAAGTAAAACTAATGAAACCTCAGTCGTTCATCGCGGGACAGATTTTAGAAACACCAGAAGGGAACCTGATCAAACCATAAGCTATTCCACGGAGAGGAGAAAGCTGCTGATGGAGAATACAACTGAACAGGAAACGTTCCTGTGAAATATCTATAGTAGTAATCAAGTCACCGTGGACTACGAGTTAATCAGACCGACTTTTACACCTGTTACGGTAATAAGCTAATAGCCAACGCAAAGGTATTTTATTATCATATTGATATTAAAAACGAAAAAAAAAGGTTTGACTCCATATCATAATGAAAACATTCAATTTGTTACCTATTGATCGATTATTACTAATAGAAGTGAACTTGATCGCAGTATCACTATTTGTATGTTCTCCTTAATTTCTATCGGAATTATAAACATTTAAACCAAGATTCCTGTTATCCCTACATCTCTCTCGATTGTATTCGATTTTGAAGGTAAAGTTCAGTGATTTCGGGGTTTAATTACACTAAAATAAATTGTCAACATTAATCATTCATTGATTTGTTACAGAAAATTAATGTTTTGTTATCTTCTTGTACAATTAATAAAAGGAAAGTGAACTTGACAAACCGATTTTTCATATCTCTTTCCTAAATAGAGATGAAGAAATATTATTTATCTTTCTTACTTCAGGAAATATAACAACTGAAGATTCAAAAGGAAACACAACTACACAGAGAACAAATATCGTGGGTGCTTTACAGTATCATTTCACAGGCCAATCTCGGTGAATTACACGTGGAACTCAAGAAATCTCTGTTCAGCCGCGACGAAGATCGGATTTCCAAGTGAACTCGTCCAGGTTGAAGTTGATATTTATACTGAGAACAGAACTTGAAGCCCTAAACATTACACCTACATAACAGGAATGTTAATTTACAGGCGAGATTCCAAGTTACCTCATCACTCCACTATAACGGTACCTAATAAGTTATTTACTTCTATCAATTAAAATTTCCACTACACTTACACGAAATACAATTAACAGAGAAATAAGCCTTCGTCATAACAAAGAAATCACCAGAGACAAAAGTTTCTCTCCAAACCACCTGTCGGAAGTTCGAGGGAATTAGATGAACAGACCGGAGAATAAAAGGAAAAATCTGTGAAATTTTTGTCCGACTTCACTTTGAGACATCGGTAATGTCAGTGGGTTTGTCTCTGTCCGTGGGTTTGCGATTTCCGCAGATCATCACAATAAATTCGTCCCTGATAAGACGGGCCGCTCATCAGGTAGAGGAAGAAGTTGATGGAGTTACCCACATAAGCAATGTGCGAGTAACAACTTTGGAAAGGTCAAAGTTCACTTCCGCCAGCTCAAAAACATGTCTAAGGTACGGTTTAATCAATAATTCTATACCCGAAGGCAACAGCGTGACGATGAACGCAACGTTCAGCATAACAATTAATTTTAAATTTACGTTTCTAGATTTGTTCTCTTTCTTCTGTCCTTCTGTTAAATCCTTCATCCCGCTTCGTAGTTTTCTGATAATCGCAACGTTACAGGTCCCCAAAGTAGTAAAGGGAATAAATACCCTAACCGATACATCGAACCACGACCAATAAATATCGAAAAACTTGCTATAGTTCATTTCTAGACGAGTACAGTACGTACGATTGTTATTAGGATATTTAACTTTCATACCGAAACCGTAGAGAACGTGGCTGTTCAGAGCCATGAAGAAAATTACCAGTGCTGCCAATTTTATCGGAGCCGAGCATCTTCTAGACTGGGACCTGGCCACGATAGGAAAGTAGATAAATACACACCTTTCGATGGTGATGAAGACCAAAATCCAAGATGAATATGGCTGGAGGTGTAAGTGAACCAGACGAAAAGTTTGCAAATTATATCATTTCTTCGCATGTCCGTATTCAATCCATATTTAAACCATCGACGGAAAAGACTACTGTAGAGAAAGAGGATGTCACTGATGGCCAAGACGATGAGACTGGGAGCCAGGTTCAGAATCCTCAGTTTCTTCCTTCCTGCTCATTAGGAGAATTGTCAGAATGTTGGCTACTGTCCCCACCAGGAGGACGACAGGTGATATGTACAGCCAAATTTTATTTCTAATCCAAAACCTGTATTCTATTTCTCTATATAAGTTTCATTATCCATTATCAGAACTTTATAGAAAATATTTTTTTTTTCTTTGACTTAAGTTCGCTATTTCTTCTTTAAAGTAGGCAATCTACACTACACGTTACAACACCTCCGATAAATGACTACTCACCTAGATACCTGTGTGCACCGACATCTGCTCGTTCTTCCAGTGTTTTACAGAAAATATTCGAATAAATAAGGTATTTTATAACAATTCTATAATTAGCATAATGTTATTGACACCATTTGTTCTCCGTACTTTGTGCTCGAGGGTGGAAATTTTCGCTTCACTAAGGACTCATTAGGGCTCAGATCAATAAAAATATAGATAATAATTGGACAATAGATAATTACGACACGTGCGAATTTGTACAAAAACTACCGCAGTGAATTAATCACCATCATCTTTATCATCATCAGTATCCTCGAGGGCGTTTACTGTCGCTGCCAGTGAATTCGTAAGTGTATTGGCAGAACTAAAGGTGAGGCGCAGGGAAGATTAGTGTAAGAAAGGATCTGATTGGTTAAGCAGTCTACTGATCTCCTCCAAGACAATCAGACGGTCAGCCAGATCTTGACGCTTAAAACGAACTACATCAATGTAGCTGTTAGTTGGATGCTCTCTCTTGCGTTATAATAGATTCCTACGATTGTCTCTTAAGGTTGTTTTTCTATTCCCCAAAGAGGGAAATATACTTTCGATAAAATCACCAGGTATCAGAGCAGAAAAGACAGGACCAGAAATTTGAATGCGGAGAGTAGAATTCCTCGACAGGTCCACGGATGGCTGCGATGTCTCAGGCAGAGGTGACCTTGGGAATTTGTTTACAAACAACGAATAACAACCAGGTACAAATAACAGGTAACCTCCGCCTGTCTGCCTAGTGATTTCACTATGATATTCTACATAAACGTAATCAATAATAATTATAACACTCGTCAATCATACATAAGATGAGATTTGTATTTATTTATTTGTATTTTCAAAGCTGGAAATATTGTTAATTAATTCGAATTCTAAAGAGTTAACAACGAAGATGCTGCATCTGAGCTACGTCAGTCTGAGACTGGTTTCCGCCCTGACTCGTGACCTGCGATGCAGCCACGATATCTGTATCGTCTACTTAACAGACAAAGGAAATTTGTCGGAATTTTTTCCAGTTTTGACTTCCTGACAACAGATGACTGAGAGAAAATATGAGACAATGGAATAAAGGTGAATATTAGATCAAAGGATTACAGCGACACCTGTGCATCTTAGAAAAACAAAAAATAGAAAGAATTCTAAGACGTTTTCCGTTTGTCAGGAGGTGTGGCACACCTGACAGTCACCAGTCTATCGACTCACAAGGAACGACACACCTCTGATATAAATCAATACATCAATAATGTCTGAGAAGTCGAATGTAAGTCGTCACTAAATCGATACCAGGGGAGTGATATCGGATCCCCGCTATTTCTGCTGGATCACCTAATCAACCAGCAGACTATTCAGACTTTATACGATAGTTGTCGGCTAAATGAGAGAGAGAATAGGAAAGGTCGGCACACACAGTGATTCTAGACAATGGTTGGTCTGGAGGTCGAACCTCCGAAGGTATTGGGCGATATGGATGATAAAAGAACACGATATTGTACTTACACAGGTGACTTAATGGGATCACAAAACCAATATATCTACCTTCCTTTACCTCCTGATCATTACTCGACAGATGGTAACAGTCTCCTCACCTGTTTCCACCAAGTTCTGCATTTTGTGAGATAATTGGGAAAAAAAACAGATTTTTGGCATAAATTGAATAATAATAAAAGTAAAATAAATAATTAAAATTGTTTTTCTCGGTTCAATAAACTAAACTATGACGGAATTGTTCAGTTTTTGTGATCCTCCTGTGCGGCTAAATTACTAATTATGTGTTGAGTAAACACAGGAAACATGAACAAAAACATTCGACATTTCTTCAAGTTGAGTATCAGATCAATCAGTGAATCCAGTAGATGTAGCACCTAAATGATGCAGCAGAAATAAGAACAGAAGGAGAGAGAGGAGGAGGAAATAACAAGAAGGTCGGCTGATCAATTATCAGAGCATCTCTAGTGAGAGGAGAACACGGAGACAGAGAGTCTACCTCACATCGGCCAGCAGACAGAAGGAAAAGGGATTTCATAAAACTACTTTCGCTTTATGTCTTTGCGCGCACACACACACACACACACACACACAAACGCATTTACTTTCTAAAATATAACAGAAAAAACCAAATTATTTTTATTAATAAATTTTAAGCGGATTCAATTTATCTTTGTATCATAATCTCCGTGATATCACGTGATAACAGAAGTGGCTAGTGACCGGATGTCTGTCTGCTCGCTCAAGCCCATTCGGTCCCAGTATTCTCTGTCCCAGTCTCCTCCTGGTTTTCCCCTCCATTATTATATTTCTCAATATTTAACGATTATTTCCTGTTTATTAAACTTTCTTCACAGTTTTCTCTTTTCCTTTTCTACCACACAAATCATGTTCAATCAACCACCTGCTGTTACAAAGTTTCGACAACCGTATAAATCTATTAATTATACTCAGCCCTTTCTCTTGTCTAAGAAAATGTTAGTGTATTCAATTAATAATAATAAGATATAATAATAATAAAATAAATAATAATAATAATAATAATAATAATAATAATAAATAATAATAATAATAATAATAATAATAATAATAATAATAATAATAAATAATAATAATAATTTAATAATAATAAAGTGAAAAATTCCGAATGTATCACTACTAATTGTGCAGTTGTACAACATGAAAACCTGGCCAGGCGGGCGGTCTTACAGCTCCAGCTTCTGGTAAAATGACGACCAGAGTACAGGTTTTATACAGAGATACACGAGCACTAATAAACTGTTCGCACACTTTCCCAAGAACCAGGCAAACCTTCTTTCTAGCAGGGACAGATTTTACCGTCGTTTACCAGTATTTAGGGGTCTGCACGAGGTGATCGGGTAAAGAGACGGGCAGAGGACCTTCTACACAATCTACCATCATCTTCTCATTCATACCAACAGTAAAGTACCCGAGTCAGCAATCGACTAACTGTGCACTTTTACTGAGCAGTTCAAATGTTTTTCTTTTTTAATTTAAATATTTAAATATTATATATTCCTTAGATTGGAAACATCGCTGAATTAATGGACGATGACGGAACCAGAACCAATAACTGAATCCAAGATCATTCTCACCTTTAATGATCGAAGGTGACAGTAGGTGAATAAGGCCCCATCAGGGCCTCGTGGATGTGGACACCAGATTTGGTCATTTTAGGGGGGGACTGAGAGATAATCGAGCAAATACTAACCTTTGATCTTCGATGGAATCTAATCACCGGGATGTCTTTGACTGGACAGAGTAAAAATCTCAACATCATTATGTTCGTATCCGATTCCATCCAGTTTCGGTGATGACAGATGAGCTAGCGTTCCTCCTTCTGGGTCAACACACAAATGTCAGCTGTCGTTGGCGGCTGATGTCTCCATCACTGCACAACTTCACTTGTGACATCTTCAGTTTCCTTTCTCTTCCGACCTTCAGTATTCGGTAAGATTCATCTCGAGTTTTAAGCCAGCGTTCGAGTTCGAGGAGACACCAATGATATAAGATCAACAAGCCTCTCTCTCTCTCTCTCTCTCTCTCTCTCTCTCTCTCTCTCTCTCTCTCTCTCTCTCCTCTCTCTCTCATCTCTCTCTCTCGTCACATACCTCGCTTGAGAATTGAAAGGTGCGCAGAGAATCGTCTTTCTGAAAGAACAGTAGACCCCAGGCGGATGACCCTGCCTTTACACGAGGCTGGGCTCATCTTTACTTCCGGGGGACGATCCTCTCAATAATTCCGATTAAAATTCTTTGATTTTAGAGTTGAGCGATGTCGGAAAACTCTGGATACACCTACGATCTCAACAGGTAACAATTTACGAGAAAAATCCATGCGACACAGGTACCTACAAACCGAACTGCTCACGATCGGGATTCGACCTGAGACAGGGAAAATTTTGATTGCGATAAATACCAAGATTTGAAATTAATGAAATAAGAAAGAGAATAAAATAAAGTCATTCTTAGGGTACAGTTAATAACTGGATATAGGTAATGTCAGAAAGAGATGAGGATGGAGACGCTGTAGAGAGCAAGCCGACCTACAGATGAGGATGGAGGAGTGATGAGGATAATCCGCCGAACCGTCTGTCCTCACAGCTGACAACTTATCTTCAAATTTTAAGTTCTTCTTTACAAATCTACTGGAGACTATAGGGAAGAACAGATCCTGGCATAGAAGAAAGAGATCAGCATTGGTTCGGTGGATTAGACATCGAATCGAATATCGAACGAACAGTTGTTTCTTGTTTCATCTGTTTGGTTATCGGACCCTTGACCAGACACCTGTTTGAGGAACTCCTTCTGCTGAAGTGTACTGTGCACGTGGACAGCTCACACGATTTTCTACTTTCCATTTGAAGTAGTCGGCCTCTTGTATTTTTAAATGATAGATTGAAATTTAGTGAAATCTTAAACTTTTCATCGTTATCCTGCTGGACAAGTCAAGTAAAAGAACATGGTAACAAGACGGAAGGAAGCAGAATGAGGTTTAAATCTTAGGGGTCAGGTAAAGTACAGCAACTAACCATACAGTATTTTAATGATGACAGACAGACAGACAGACAGACAGACAGACAGACTCTGAGGGAGACCTACGTAAGAAAAGATATACTAACCGTCATCATTAGTCAAATAAACACAGAGTTTTGGATATTTATATAAAAAATTTTTAAATTTATATTTTAATTATTATTATTATATTATTATTATTATTATTATTATTATTATTATTATTATTATTATTATTATTATCGCCCGCCATTCAATCTGCTACTTGAGGAGAAGAAAACAAAAGAAAAGAAATTCAGGATGAAACTTCACAGGTGAATATTGGGAGATATCACCGCACGAGGAGCGAAGAACAGAAATCTGGTGGTTCTGTTTGGTTCTGGTCAGGTCCTGAAGTTGAACAGGTTCCGTTATTTCATGTGAGGTTCAGTAGCCGGTTTTCTTCAGGTGTCCACTCCAGCCGGTTGATTGGCCGACCGTAGCGGATTTGGTCTGTGGACGCCGTCTGTCGGCGGTCAGCGGAATTCGTTATGGCCGATGTAGAATCCTTGTTGTGACGGTTAACCGCCAGTTTGTTGTGTACACCTGTGGTTCGGCGAAGCTTCTCGTTGTTGTTTCATCAACTATCAATTGGAAATGAAGGACCGGTTGGGGGTTGTGGTGGATACTGATGTAGAAGACTCGTGTCCGTCATTTGTGGCCAAGGAAGATGAAAGTAAAACTAATGAAACCTCAGTCGTTCAGCTGGACATTTTAGAAACACCAGATGGGAACCTGATCAAACCAGAAGCTATTCCACGGAGAGGAGAAAGCTGCTGATGGAGAATACAACTGAACAGGAAAAGTTCATCGGAAATATCCATAGTAGTAATCAAGTCACCGTGGACTACGAGTTAGTCAGATCGGCTCTTACACCTGTTACGGTAATAAGCTAATAGCCAACGCAAAGGTATTTTATTATCATATTGATATTAAAAACGAAAAAGAAAGGTTTGACTCCATATCATAATGAAAACATTCAATTTGTTATCTATTGATCGAATATTACTAATAGAAGTGAACTTGATCGCAGTATCACTATTTTAAAGTTCAGTGATTTCGGGTTTAATTTACACTAAAATAAATTGTCAACTTTAATCATTCATTGATTTGTTACGGAAAATTAATGTTTTGTCATCTTCTTGTACAAATAATAAAAGGAAAGTGAACTTGACAAACCGATATTTTCATATCTCTTTCCTAAATAGAGATGAAGAAATATTATTTATCTCTCTTCCTTTAGGAAATGTAACAACTGAAGATTCAAAAGGAAACACAACTGTACAGAGACAAATATCGTGGGTGCTTTACAGTATCATTTCACAGGCCAATCTCAGTGAATTACACGTGGAACTCAAGAAATCTCTGGACAGCCGACGAAGATCGGATTTCCAAGTGAACTCGTCCAGGTTGAAGTTGATATTTATACTGAGAACAGAACTTCAAGACCTAAACATTACATCTACATAACAGGAATGTTTAATTTACAGGCGAGATTCCAAGTTACCTCATCACTCCATTATATCGGTACCTAATAAGTTATTTACTTCTATCAAATAAAATTTCCACTACACTTACACGAAATACGATTAACAGAGAAATAAGCCTTCGTCATAACAAAGAAATCACCAGAGACAAAAGTTTCCCCTATCAACTGGCGGAAGTTCCACTTCTCGTAAATAAAATAAAATCAGTCGAATAAACGACATGGTGTAGACATTACCAGAAAGGAGTTTCTTTAAAATCAAACAACACAATAAAATAATTTTAAATTGTAAAAGACTTAGATGATAAGTCGTCAGACATCAGCGCTTCATTAAAGAGAAATCAGTTCTCCAGCCTGGTCAGACTTCCCTTTGAGACATCGTTAATGACAGTGGGTTTGTCTCTGTCCTTAGGTTTGCGGTTTCCGCAGATCATCACAATACATTCGTCCCTGATAAGACGGCCGCTCATCAGGTACAGGAAGAAGTTGATACAGTTGCCCACGTACATGAACGAACGAGTTAAAACTTTGCAAATTTCAAAGTTAAATATCACCAGCACATTATTACGAATAAGGTACGGTCGAATCAATATTTCCATACTCGCAGGAAACAGCGTGACGATGAACGCAACGTTTAGCATAACAATTAACTTTGAATTTACGTTTCTAGATTTGTTCTCTTTGTTCTGTCCTTCTGTTAAATCCTTCATTCCACTTCTCAGTTTTCTGATAATCGCCACGTTACAGGTGCCCAAAGTAGTAAAGGGAATAATTACCCTAACCGTTAGATCGATCCACGACCAATAAATATTGAAAAACGTGCCATAATTCATAGCTATAGTATCACAGATCATCACCTTATTAATAGGATCATAAACTATCAAACCAAACCCATAGAGAACGTGGCTGTTCAAAGCCATGAAGAAAATCACCAGTCCTGCCAATTTTATCGGAGCCGAGCATCTTCTAGACTGGGACCTGGCCACGATAGGAAAGTAGATAAATACACACCTTTCGACGGTGATGAAGACCAAAATCCAAGATGAAATTTGGCTGGAGGTGTAAGTGACCCAGATGAAAAGTTTGCAATGTAAATCACTTGTTCGTATGTTCGTATTCAAACCAAATTTTAACCTTCGACGGAAAAGACTACTGTAGAGAAAGAGGGTGTCACTGATGGCCAAGACGATGAGACTGGGAGCCAGGTTCAGAATCCTCAGTTTCTTCCTGCTCATTAGTAGAATTGTCAGAATGTTGGCTACCGTCCCCACCAGGAGGATGACAGGTGATATGTACAGCCACATTTTATTCCTAATCCATAACCTGTATTCTATTTCTCTATATAAAGTTTCATTAATCATTATCAGAACTTTATAGAAATTTTTTTTTCCTTGACTTAAGTTCGCTACAACACCTCCGATAAATGACTACTCACCTAGATACCTGTGTGCACCGACATCTGCTCGTTCTTCCAGTGTTTTTACAGAAAATATTCGAATAAATAAGGTATCTTATAACAATTCTATAATTAGCATAAAGTTATCGACACCATTTGTTCTCCGTACTTTGTGGTCGATGTTGGTAATTTTCGCTTCATTAAGGACTCATTAGGGCTCAGATCAATAAAAATATAGATAATAATTGGACAATAGATATTTACGACACGTGCGAATTTGTACAAAAACTACCGCAATGATTTAATCATCATCATCTTTATCATCATCAGTATCCTCGGGGCGTTTACTGTCGCTGCCAGTGAATTCGTAAGTGTATTGGCAGAACTAAATGTGAGGCGCAGGAAAGATCAGTGTAAGAAAGGCTCTGATTGGTTGAGCAGTCTACTGATCTCCTCCAAGACAATCAGACGGTCAGCGCGATCTTGACGCTTAAAACGAACTACATCAATGTAGCTGTTAGTTGGATGCTCTTTCTTGCGTTATAATGGATTCGTTCAATTGTCTCCTAAGGTCGATTTTCTACTCCCAAAAGAGGGAAATATACTTTCGAAAAAATCACCAGGTATCAGAGCAGAAAAGACAGGACCAGAAATTTTAACGCGGAGAGTCGAACTCCTCGACAGGTCCACGGATGGCTGAGACGTCTCAAGTAGAGGTGACCTTAGGAATTTGTTTACAAACAACGAATAACAACCAGGTACAAATAACAGGTAACCTCCGCCTGTCTGCCTTCTTACCACATAAGACCGTTGGTGATTTTACTACGATATTCTATTTAAACGTAATCAATAATAATTATAACACTCGTCTATCATACATAAGATGAGATTTGTGTATTTATTTATTTGTATTTTCAAAGCTGGAAATATTGTTAATTAATTCGGATTATAAAGGGTTAACAATGAAGATGCTGCATCTGAGCTTCTTCTGTCTTAGACTGGTTTCCGCCCTGACTCGTGACCTACGATGCAGCCACGATATCTGCATCGTCTACTTAACAGACAAAGGAAATTTGTCGGAATTTTTCCAGTTTTGACTTCCTGACAACAGATAACGGGGAGAAAATATAAGACAATAGAATAAAAGGTGAATATTAGATCAAAGGATTACAGCGACACCTGTGCATCTTAGAAAAACAAAAAATAGAATTCTAAAGACGTTTTCCGTTTGTCAGGAGGTGTGGCACACCTGACAGTCACCAGTCTATCGACTCACAAGGAACGACACACCTCTGATACAAATCAATACATCAATAATATCTGACAAGTCAAATGTAAGTCGTCACTAAATCGATACCAGGGGAGTGATATCGGGATCCCCGTTATTTCTGTTGGATCACCTAATCAACCAGCAGACTATTCAGACTTTATACGATAGTTGTCGGCTAAATGAGAGAGAGAGAGAATAGGAAAGGTCGGCACACACTGTGATTCTAGACAATGGTTGGTCTGGAGGTCGAACCTCCAAAGGTATTGGGCGATATGGATAATAAAAGATACACAGGTGGACTTAATGGGATCAGAAAACCAATATATCTACCTTCCTTTACCTCCTGATCATTACTCGACAGATGGTAACAGTCTCCTCACCTGTTTCCAACAAGTTCTGCATTTTGTGAGATAATTGGGAAAAACAACAGAATTTGGCATAAATTGAATAATAAAAAAAGTAAAATAAATAATTAAAATTGTTTTTTCTCGGTTCAACAAACTAAACTATGACGGAATTGTTCAGTTTTGTGATCCTCCTGTGCGGATAAATTACTAATTATGTGTTGAGTAAACACAGGAAACATGAACAAAAACATTCGACATTTCTTCAAGTTGAGTATCAGATCAATCAGTGAATCCAGTAGATGTAGCACCTAAATGATGCAGCAGAAATAAGAACAGAAGGAGAGAGGGGAGGAGGAAATAACAAGAAGGTCGGCTGATCAATTATCAGAGCATCTCTAGTGAGAGGAGAACACGGAGACAGAGAGTCTACCTCACATCGGCCAGCAGACAGAAGGAAAAGGGATTTCATAAAACTACTTTCGCTTTATGTCTTTGCGCACACACACACACACACACACACACACACCACACACACACCACACATTTACTTTCTAAAATATAAAAGAAAAACCAAATTATTTTTATTAATAAAATTTTAAGCGGATTCAATTTATCTTTGTATCATAATCACCGTGATATCACGTGATAGCAGAAGAGGCTAGTGACCGGATGTCTGTCTGCTGGTTCAAACCCCATTCGGTCCCAGTATTCTCTCTGTCCCAGTCTCCTCCTGGTTTCCCCTCCATTATTATATTTCTCAATATTTAACGATTATTTCCTGTTTATTAAACTTTCTTCCGCAGTTTTTTCTCTTCCTTTCTACCACACAAATCCTGTTCAAGCAACCACCTGCTGTTACAAAGTTTCGTCAACTATTTAAATCTATTAATTTGCTCAGCCCTTTCTCTTGTCTAAGAAGATGTTAGTGTATTCAATTAATAATAATAATAATAATAATAATAATAATAATAATAATAATAATAATATAATAATAATAATAATAATATAATATAATAATAATAATAATAATAATAATAATAATAATAATAATAATAATAATAAAATAATAATAATAATAATTTACTACTAAAGTGAAATCTTCCGAATGTATCACTACTAATTGTGCAGTTGTACAACATGAAAACCTGGCCAGGCGGGCGGTCTTACAGCTCCAGCTTCTGGTAAAATGACGACCAGAGTACAGGTTTTATACAGAGATACACGAGCACTAATAAACTGTTCGCACACTTTCCCAGGAACCAGCCAAACCTTCTTTCTAGCAGGGACAGATTTTACCGTTGTTTACCAGTATTTAGGGGTCTGCACGAGGTGCTCGGGTAAAGAGACAGGCAGAGGACCTTCTACACAATCTACCATCATCTTCTCATTCATACCAACAGTAAAGTACCCGAGTCAGCAATCGACTAACTGTGCACTTTTACTGAGCAGTTCAAATGTTTTTCTTTTTTAATTTAAATATTGAAATATTATATATTCCTTAGATTGGAAACATCGCTTAATTAAAGGTCGATGACGGAACCAGAACCAATAACTGAATCCAAGATCATTCTCACCTTTAATGATCGAAGGTGACAGTAGGTGAATAGGGCCCCATCAGGGCCTCGTGGATGCGGACACCAGATTTGGTCATTTTAGGGGGGACTGAGAGATAATCGAGCAAATACTAACCTTTGATCTTCGATGGAATCTAATCACCGGGATGTCTTTGATTGGACAGAGTAAAAATCTCAACATCATTATGTTCGTATCCGATTCCATCCAGTTTCGGTGATGACAGATGAGCTAGCGTTCCTCCTTCTGGGTCAACACACAAATGTCAGCTGTCGTTGGCGGCTGATGTCTCCATCACTGCAACAACTTCACTCGTGACGTCTTCAGTTTCCTTTATCTTCCGACCTTCAGTATTCGGTAAGATCACCTCGAGTATTAAGCCAGCGTTCGAGTTCGAGGAGACACCAATGATATAAGATCAACAATTCTCTCTCTCTCTCTCTCTCTCTCTCTCTCTCTCTCTCTCTCTCTCTCTCTCTCTCTCTCTCTCTCTCTCTCTCTCTGTCTGTCTCTCTGTCTGTCACATACCCCGCTTTGAGCAGTGAAAGGTGCCAGACAATCGTCTTTTCTGAAAGAACAGTAGACCCCAGGCGGATGACCCTGCCTTTACACGAGGCTGGGCTCATCTTCATTTCCGGGGGACGATCCGCTCAATAATTCCGAGTAAAATTCTTTGATTTTAGACAGGAGAGATGTCGGAAAACACTGGAGACACCTACAATCTGGACAGGTAACAAACAATCAACGAGAAGAAGCCATCCGACAATTGTACAACAAAGGGAACCGCGGATTCGCCCTACGACGGTGGCCATAACTGTCGATTACCCAAGCAACACTTGCCGTCGGTAACAGATATAAAAGTATAATATCCGTCACTTTTATGTTATTTTGACACTTGAAAAATTAGTTAGAAAATCTGGAGTGAGACAGTGAAAATTTTCATAGCGATCAATACTAAGAATTTGAAATTAGTGGAATAAGAAAGTGATTAAAATAAAGAAATTCTTACGGTACAGATAATAAATGGTTGAAGGTAATATCAGAAAGAGATGAGGATGGAGACGGCTGTTGTGTGCAGAACGACAGAAGCCCACCTAGAGATGAGGAGGGAGGAGTGATGAGGATAATCTGCCGAACCGTCTGTCCTCACAGCTGACAAACTTATCTTCAAGTTTAAACTTCTTCTCTTCAAATTTACTGGAGACTATAGGAAAGACAAGATCATGGAATAGTAGAAAGAGATCAGCATTGGTTCGGTGGATAAGAATATCGAATATATCGAACAGTTGTTTCATCTGTTTGGTTATCGGACCCTTGACCAGACACCTGCTTGAGGAACTCCCTCTGCTGAAGTGTATTGTGCACGTGGACAGCTCACGATTTTCTACTTTCACTTTGAAGTAGTCGGCCTCTTGTATTTTTAAATGATAGATTGAAATTTAGTCAAATCTTATCCTTTCATCGTTATCCTGCTGGACAAGTCAAGTAAAAGAACATGGTAACAGGACGGAAGGAAGCAGAATGAGGTTTAAATCTTAGGGATGAGGTAAAGTACAGCAACTAACCATACAGTATTTTAATGATGACAGACAGACAGACAGACAGACGGACAGAGACACTGACAGACAGACAGACTCCGAGGGAGACCTACGTAAGAAAAGATAAAATAACCGCTATCATATAATGAACAACCGTAAGGGGGCTACAACTAAGTAAATGGTTTCATCATCATCAGCATTATTATTATTATTATTATTATTATTTATTATTATTATTTATTAATTATTATTATTATTATTATTATTATCGCCGTTCAATCTGCTTACTTGAGGAGAAGAAAACAAAAAGAAAAGAAATTCAGGATGAAAGTTCACAGGTGAATATTGGGAGGTATCGCCGCACGAGGAGAGAAGAACAGAAATCTAGTGGTTCTGTTTGGTTCTGGTCAGGTCCCTGAAGTTGAACAGGTTCCGTTATTTCATGTGAGGTTCAGTAGCCGGTTTTCTCCAGGTGTCCACTCCAGCCGGTTGATTGGCCGACCGTAGCGGATTTGGTCTGTGGACGCCGTCTGTCGGCGGTCAGCGGAGCTCGTTATAGCCGGTGTAGAATCTTTGTTGTGGCGGTTAACCGCCAGTTTGTGGTGTACACCTGTGGGTCGTCCAAGCTTCTCGTTGTTGTTTCATCAACTATCCTTCGGATATGAAGGACCGGTTGGGGGTTGTGGTGGATACTGATGTAGAAGACTCGTGTCCATCATTTGTGACCAGGGAAGATGAAAGTAAAACTAATGAAACCTCAGTCGTTCTGCTGGACAGATTCTGTGAGGTAACAGCAGATACCTGGATATACCAGCTGAGTATAGGATCAGACTAGGATGTATTTACGGTGGAATGAAAGATGTCGGTGGAAAATACAAATAAGCAGGAATATAATAGGGAAAAATAAAATATTCATGGTAGTAATCAAGTCAGTGTAGGATACAGCATAATCAGACCTGCTTTTTACACCTGTAAGGTAATAAGTTAATATGCAACGCAAAGGATAGATGCTATTTATATTTTTAATAAGATAGAAAAAGGACAACTCAATATAATAAATAAAATATTCTATTTCCTAATTTTCCAATATTTATTATCGACTATTAGTAATAGAAGTAAACTTAATCACAGTAACGCTATTAGTACATTTTCATTACTACATTACAGGATTGTAAAACATCTAAACTAATATTCGTCTGACTTCATAGATGCCTATGTTTCTATTGTCACTATTTCCCTACTGATGTCAGCTACAGCGGCAGAAGAACGGTGGGAGTAAAAACTCTCCCTCCACTGTGGTCGACCGTGCCAGGTAAACTTCTGTATCTTCATGTTTAGTTCAGCTAAAATAAACTGTCGGCCCTAATCATTTATTTAAATGTTACAAAAATATTAAATGTTGTTGGTATATTTTACCTTGAGTAAGAGGAAGTTGAACTGGACAAACCGATATATCTTCATTCTCCTTTCCTAGAGACAGCTCTGTCAGGAAGATTGGTGTAGTGACTGCAGACGTAGAGAAAGGAAATTTTCCTTTTACTTTAGGTAAACTGCAACGGAGAATTTCTAAAGAATCCTTCACACGGAGAACAGAACTTCAAGCTCAAAAGATTACACCTACATAACAGGTATGCCTAATTTACAGGAGAGATTCTATGTTACCTGATCACTTCAGTGTGACTGCGAATCACGAATTCTTCACCTCAATACAATAACATTTTCACTTCTCGTAAATGAAAGACAATCAACTGAAGGAACAAACACCGTCACAAAGAAATCACCACAGACAAATGTTTCTCCTATCATCTGTTGGAATTTCGAAGAAATCCGTTGGTCACCACGCAATTTTGCCTAATTACTCCAACCCGGTCCAACTTCACTTTGAAACATCGGTAATGACAGTGGGTTTGTCTCTGCCCGTTGGCTTCAGGTTTCCGCAGATCATCACAATAAATTCGTTCCCGATAAGACGGCCGCTCATCAGGTAGAGGAACAAGTTGATGGAGTTGCCGATATACATAATCAAACGAGTAAAAAACTTGGAAAGTTCAATGTTAACCAATGCAATTTTGTAAAGATCCTTCACGTACGGTTGAATCAATGATTCTACATTCGCAGGAAAACCCGTGACGATGAACACAACGTTCAACATAAGTATTAATTTTAAATTTACGTTTCTAGATTTGTTCTCTTTGTTCTGTCCTTCTGTTAAATCCTTCATTCCACTTCGCAGTTTTCTAATAATGACCACGTTATGGGTCCACAAAGAAGTAAAAAAAATAAATACCCTAACCATTAGATCGATCCACATCCATAATATATTTCATACCTAGCCGAGTAGGATCGTCAGATTGTTAATAGGATCAGAAACTTTCATACCAAACCCGTAGAGAACGTGGCTGTTCAGAGCCATGAAGAAATCACCAGTCCTGCCAATTTTATCGAGCCGAGCATCTTCTAGACTGGGACCTGGCCACGATAGGAAAGTAGATAAATACACACCTTTCGATGGTGATGAAGACCAAAATCCAAGATGAAATTTGGCTGGAGGTGTAAGTGAACCAGGTAAATCGTTTACACACAATAAAACAAACAACTTTCTGTATATCAACGTCGAATCCAAATTTTATCCAACGACGGAAAAGACTACTGTAAAGAAGGATGGTATCACTGATGGCCAAGACGATGAGGCTGGGAGTCAGGTTCAGAATCCTCAGTTTCTTTCCTGCTCATTAGGAGAATCATCAGTATGTTGGCTACTGTCCCTACCACGAGGATGACAGGTGAGATTACCGCCAAAGTTGCACACTGATCCAAAACCTCTATTCTATTTCTCTATATAAAGTTTCATTATTAATTGTCAGAACATTATGAAAAATATTTTTGAAATATTTACATAAGTTCGCTATTTCTTCTGTAAAGGTAGGCAATCTACACTAAATGTTACAACAACTCAGGTAAGTGACTACTCAAATTGAAACCTGTATGCACTTTCATCGGCTCGTATTTTCATTTTAAAAGAAATTATTCGAATAAATAGGGTTATATATAACTATTATAATTACCATAATAATAACGAGGCTATTAATATCCAAACTCCGGTTCAAGGTTGGTAATTTTACAACTCATTAAAGCCTAATTAGAACACAGATCAATAAAGAAGTCGATATTAATTGGAAAATAGATAATTACGATGCATACGAAATTGTAGAGAGATTACAGTAATTACTTAGCAATCGTCAACATGATCATCATCATCAACAGAGCCGTTTTTCTGTCGCTGCCAATGAGCTCGTCATCGTGTTGACAGACCAGAGGGTAAGCACCGAGAAGATCAGTGTAAGAAAGGATCTGATTGGTTGAGCAGTCTACTGATCTCCTCCAAGACAATCAGACGGTCAGCCCGATATTGACGCTTCTGAAGAACTACATCAATGTATCTGTTAGTTGGATGCTCTCACGTGCGTTATAATAGATTCCTACGATTTTATCTTAAGGTCGTTTTTCTATTCCCCAAAGAGGAAAATATTCTTTCGAAAAAATCACCAAGTATCAGAGCAGAAAAGACAGCCAGCAGACTATTCAGACTTTACACGATAGTTGTCGGCTAAATGATACAGAGAGAATAGAAAGGGTCAGCACACACTGTGCTTCTAGACAATGGTTGGTCTGGAGGTCGAACCTCCAAAGGTATTGGGCGATATGGATGATAAAAGAACAAGATATTATACTTACACAGGTGGACTTAATGGGATCAGAAAACCAATATATCTACCTTCCTTTACCTCCTGATCATTACTCGACACATGGTAACAGTCTCCTCACCTGTTTCCAACAAGTTCTGCATTTTGTCAGATAATTGGGAAAAACAACAGAATTTGGCATAAATTGAATAATAAAAAAAGTAAAATAAATAATTAAAATTTTTTTTTCTCGGTTCAACAAACTAAACTATGACGGAATTGTTCAGTTTTGAGATCCTCCTGTGCGGCTAAATTACTAATTATGTGTTGAGTAAACACAGGAAACATGAACAAAAACATTCGACATTTCTTCAAGTTGAGTAGCAGATCAATCATGAATCCAGTAGATGTAGCACCTAAATGATGCAGCAGAATAAGAACAGAAGGAGAGAGAGGAGGAGGAAATAACAAGAAGGTCGGCTGATCAATTATCAGAGCATCTCTAGTGAGAGGAGAACACGGAGACAGAGAGTCTACCTCACATCGGCCAGCAGACAGAAGGAAAGGGATTTCATAAAACTACTTTCGCTTTATGTCTTTGCACACACACACACACACACACACACACCACACACACAAACACACACACACAACACACACACGCATTTACTTTCTAAAATATAAAAGAAAAACCAAATTATTTTTATTAATAAAATTTTAAGCGGATTCAATTTATCTTTGTATCATAATCACCGTGATATCACGTGATAACAGAAGTGGCTAGTGACCGGATGTCTGTCTGCTCGCTCAAGCCCCATTCGGTCCCAGTATTCTCTCTGTCCCAGTCTCCTCCTGGTTTTCCCCTCCATTATTATATTTTCTCAATATTTAACGATTATTTCCTGTTTATTAAACTTTCTTCGCAGTTTTTTCTCTTTCCTTTCTACCACACAAATCCTGTTCAAATCAACCACCTGCTGTTACAAAGTTTCGTCAACATTTAAAATCTATTAATTATGCTCAGTCCTTTATCTTGTCTAAGAAGATGTTAGTGTATTCAATTAATAATAATAATAATAATAATAATAATAATAATAATAATAATAATATAATAATAATAATAAATAATTTTACTACTAAAGTGAAATCTTCCGAATGCATCACTAATCGCGCAGTTGTACAACATGAAAACCTGGCCAGGCGGGCGGTCTTACAGCTCCAGCTTCTGGTAAATTGACGACCAGATAGAAGGTGACAGTAGGTGAATAGGGCCCCATCAGGGCCTCGTGTATGCGGACACCAGATTTGGTCATTTTAGGTGGGGGACTGAGAGATAATCGAGCAAATACTAACCTTTGATCTTCGATGGAATCTAATCACCGGATGTCTTTGACTGGACAGAGTAAAAATCTCAACATCATTATGTTCGTATCCGATTCCATCAAGTTTCGGTGATGACAGATGAGCTAGCGTTCCTCCTTCTGGGTCAACACACAAATGTCAGCTGTCGTTGGCGGCTGATGTCTCCATCACTGCAACAACTTCACTCGTGACGTCTTCAGTTTCCCTTTATCTTCCGACCTTCAGTATTCGGTAAGATTCATCTCGAGTATTAAGCCAGCGTTCGAGTTCGAGGAGACACCAATGTTATCATATCAACAAGCCACTCTCTCTCTCTCTCTCTCTCCTGTCCCTCTCTCTCTCTCTCTCTCTCCGTAAAAGGCCCTAAATACATTTATTTAACCTTTTAAACGAACAATAAGAAACAGTTATTCTCCATTATCCCTGCTTAGTTCATATGTTCCTGCACCAGACAGATCACTTTTTCCTACACTTAATCCCATCCAGTTTGTTTCATCATTAACCTGTCGTGATTTCCAGGTGTGGTATCCATTTAGAAATAGTAAGGAAGCACCCGACCTGTGATCATAATTATTACTTTCGTGTTTACTTTTTAAATAGAGACTTCATTTATAAAGTTTAGAAATAGGAAGAAGTCTTCCGGATAATTAAGGTTTTTTAGACAGGTATAGTTTTGTGAAATTAATTAAAAAGTTGTCAAAACAAACTGTTGATACCTTAAATCTAAATTATTTCCATTCCCAGCTTCATACAACCCCTATTCTCTCCGCTTCGTCTTCACTAATAAACTGTCACACGTTTATTGGTGAGATTTTACAGGAGCAATAAAGTAAACAGATTCTCTTCTTGCTCTAGCTTCCTTTCAGCCACACAAACACCTCTCTCTCTCTCTCTACTCTCTCTCTCTCTCGCCTCTGTCTCTCTCTCTCTCTCTCTCTCTCTCTCTGTCACATACCTCGCTTTGAGCAGTGAAAGGTGCCAGAGAATCGTCTTTCTGAAAGAACAAGTAGACCCCAGGCGGATGACCCTGCCTTTACACGAGGCTAGGCTCATCTTTACTTCTTCCGGGGACGATTCTCTCAATAATTCCGATTAAAAATTCTTTGATTTTAGAGTTGAGCGATGTCGGAAAACTCTGGATCACCTACCTACGATCTCAACAGGTAACAATCAACGAGAAAAATCCATGCGACAGAGGTACCTAAAACCGAACTGCTCACGATCGGGATTCGACCTGAGACAGGGAAAATTTGATTTGCGATAATACCAAGAATTTGAAATTAATGAAATAAGAAAGAGAATAAAATAAAGACATTCTTACGGTACAGTTAATAACTGGATATAGGTAATGTCAGAAGAAGAGATGAGGATGGGAGACGCTGTAGAGAGCAAGCCCACCTACAGATGAGAGGGGAGGAGTGATGAGGATAATCCGTCGACCGTCTGTCCCACAGCTGACAACTTATCTTCAAATTTTAAGTTCTTCTTTACAAATCTACTGGAGACTATAGGGAAGAGAAGATCCTGGCATAGAAGAAAGAGATCAGCATTGGTTCGGTGGATTAGAACATCGAATATATCGAACAGTTGTTTCTTTTTTCATCTGTTTTGGTTATGGACCCTTTACCAGACACTGTTTGAGGAACTCCTTCTGCTGAAGTGTACTGTGCACGTGGACAGATCACGATTTTCCTACTTTCCACTTTGAAGTAGTCGGCCTCTTGGTATTTTTAAATGCTAGATTGAAATTTAGTCAAATCTTAATCCTTTCATCGTTATCCTGCTGGACAAGTCAAGTAAAAGAACATGGTAACAAGACGGAAGGAAGCAGAATGAGTTTAAATCTTAGGGATGAGGTAAAGTAACAGCAACTAACCATACAGTATGTTAGATGATGACAGACAGACAGAACTCTGAGGGAGACCTACGTAAGAAAAGATAAACTAACCGTCATTTAGTCAAATAAACACAGAGTTTTGGATATTTATAGATAATAAACTATTTTAAATTAATATTATATTATTATTATTATTATTATTAGTATTATTATTATATATTATTATTATTATTATTATTAATCGCCGTTCAATCTGCTACTTGAGGAGGAGAAAACAAAAGAAAAGAAATTCAGGATGAAACTTCACAGGTGAATATTGGGAGGTATCGCCGCACGAGGAGAGAAGAAAAGAAATCCAGTGGTTCTGTTTGGTTCTGGTCAGGTCCTGAAGTTGAACAGGTTCCGTTATTTCATGTGAGGTTCAGTAGCCGGTTTTCTCCAGGTGTCCACTCCAGCCGGTTGATTGGCCGACCGTAGCAGATTTGATCTGTGGACGCCGTCTGTCGGCGGTCAGCGGAGTTCGTTATAGCCGGTGTAGAATCCTTGTTGTGACGGTTTAACCGCCAGTTTGGGGTGTACACCTGTGGGTCGGTCCAAGCTTCTCGTTGTTTGTTTCATCAACTATCCATTGGAAATGAAGGACCGGTTTGGCGTTGTGGTGGATACTGATGTAGAAGACTCGTGTCGATCATTTGTTGACCAGGGAAGA
>JACATO010002435.1:0-160171 GCA_018389105.1 Nautilus pompilius
ATCCACACAAATACATGGCCTGGTTTAATTTGAGTGAATACATTCACACCGTCATCACCTGTCCTCACCTCCAACCAGCTGGAACCATGAAGTAAACCAAGCTCAGCCAGATACCTAATTACATCAAGGAGGCTCTCTTCTACACACAGCTTAATATCAAAGAACCATGATGGGGGGGGAGTCTCATGCCCTGGGGGGGGGTCTGGTATCTGTTACCTAAAAGGGAGCAAGATTGGGTACCAGTTGAACTTTAGGAAAATATTTTGAAGTGTTACACATGGTGGGGAGAGGCAGGATAGCAAAAGAGTTGACTCCTTTGGACCTCCCCCCCTCAGCTGCTAAGTCCTGGCAGTTAGTTTGAACAGAAGTCTATAAGAGAGAAGTCTACCACGGGAGCCAGAGTCAAGTGATGCGATTATTATTACACCAGTCAAAGAAGTCCAGAACAGACAAAGAGCGAGTGCATTGTAGTTTCTCTTACCTCAGTGCATCTGTATTTCAGAAAGAATTTTAAGAAACGCTTTTCTAAGACTGTTAGAAAGTTTAAATATCACAAGGGAAACAATCTGCCACCTACACAGAGTTTGAAAACGGCCTAAAGCTCTCCGCGTTAAAGCTGTATGCAGAACTGGAGGATGGATACCTATTATTATGACACGGAACAGAAATTTTTTTTTTTTTTTTAAAAAACAATCATTAAGGGTCACATGAACCGTCATCGTCACCCTTTCCCCTAAATTTGAAGCCTGGCTGCCATCACGGTCAGCATGACGTGAGAGAATTTTCTCTCAAAACGGGCAGAAAACAGAGACTTACTATACTGTGCAAGATTCAGCATCCCAGGTACTAGGAGACAAACTTAAAGTGAAGTGAGGTGACAGTGCGGTACGATATTTATTACATACGGCTAAAGTCGCTGAAAAGAGGAAGTTGCTCGGATTCTAAGAAGCCGGAATCATCTTAAACTGCTCTTATTTGAAAGAGAAAGGAAAAAGAAAAGCTAAGTGTACCTGCCTCTTGTGAATTAACAACCCAACAGGATAAGTCCAGAACAATCCGACTTTTCCATAAATGGCTCACAATGTGGGTGTGGGAAAAACCGTGTGTGGAAGAGATCAAAAACCATTTCAGATCAAAATAAATGACCTTTTGATCTTTGTACAGCAAACCTTGATAGTATTTTTAATGCTTAGTGAATAGGGACGGGTTAGCTCTCGCAAATACCAGGGATGCTCCGTCTCATAAGGAAGACTAACAGCAATAGAAAGAAAACATTTCTTCAAATATTTAAAGAAAATATAATTCTCATTTAATTGCTATCCATATGAATTTCAATTAATTAAATAAGTAAATAAAAAAACAGTATTAAAAAACCGTTTTAAAAGTGTTAAATCTACTTTGCGCAACAATCTGAAAACAAACTGCTTATTTCTTTAACCCCATTCAGACTGCACTGGAAACATGGAGGGCTGAATTTAGGTCACATTTTCTATTGTTTTATTATAACATCCCGATACTTTCTGGTTTACAGCAAGATATTTATCGGATAAAAAAAAAAAAAGCCTCGTTCTGATCAGATAGAGCCAAATATTACTGAAAGCTGACAAGCTCCATTCGACCAATATGCATCCTTCAGCACTGAAGAGCTACCAGAGAAGGGGACTGCACTCAGCATGAAACAGGATTAACAAAAAGTGTCATTCTCCAGAAAAAGTATTTCAATTGTTTACTGTATATGAATTGAACTTAATTTTTTTTTGTAAACTGCTTAATAACAACAAAACCTATTCTTAAAAAAAAAAATGATAGGTAGATGATTATTTGCTCGCTTATTTTACTGAATACTTTGTACAACTCGAAAGTAATAGCTCATCAGATTTATCTCTGAGATGAGGATTCAGAATCAATAGGTACTGATAACAGAAAGCAGGCTTAAAGGTGTCTCACTGAAAGAAAAATATTCTTACACCAGGAACATTCAAATGCTACTTGGGCCCCCAGATGCGCCATCACAGCAGTTAGTATTTCAGCTGGGTTTCACGCAGATGCTCCCTTTCAAACTGGCTACCCCAACCGGCACTCAACCCCTTGATGGCATCACATTGAACCAGTTCCAAAGGGTTTGTCCCTGCCTGGTGCTTGTGCCCGGCAAGAAAGCGAGCAGTTGTGTTCACATTTTCCTCCTCCTCCTCCTCCAGCCCTTCACCCAGGAACGTTGTCAGTTAAAATGAATAATCTTCTCCCGACGTAAAACCTCCAAAGAAGATGCAGCTTACAATGGTCATTTACGCCTGTAGATTTACCAAACACGCGGAAGGCCAATCAAGACATCACGGCCAGTTTGCCGTCAATCAGATACACCTGCAGTTATGGGAGATAACTCTGTGAAGAGATAACTTCCACGGGGGCTACAGAGAATTCTAAAAAAATACAATAACTTGCTAACTGAAAATAAACTGTTCAAATAAAACCCGGCCAGATGCCATTACAGTGATGCTCTTTCAGCCTGGTTCCATTTGAACATCCCTAGTATTATTATTCTACTAATATCCTACCTCCTTTATAAGAAATAGGGGACAATCGCTAAAATTAGGATCAGTAGAATTTTCTAGAAGCACAAAATTAATTCTTCCAAGATCCTAAAAGGTACATAATGCGTAATATTTCGATATTTAATTTGTAAAATGTGTACAGACAGAACTGGTCGAAGTCAGGGCAGGTGTACGAGGAATGGAAAATATCCCATTTGAGGTATCCCGTACCAATAACAGGCTGAATTCTAATAGGGACCCTAATATAACTCTTCCGCTAATAGGGAGAAGAAAGAGGAAAACCCCTGGAATTTAAATGTTAAAAAAAAAAACTGATTTAGTAAGATTTATAAAATCAACAGAGTCAAACCTGGACTATCCTTAGACTATAATAATAATAATAATAATAATAATAATAATAATAATAATAATAATAATAATGATGATGATGATGATAATGATGAAGATGATGATAGCATGACAATGTATTTCCTTTTTAACTTTCAGATAAATTCAGACTATATGAGCAAAAAAAGAAGAAAAGGGACAGACTGTATCCTTTCAATAATTGCTTTTAAGCCATAGATGCAGTAACTTCACATGGTCTGTTTTTAAACCAAAAATCTAAGACCGAGATTAATCCGTTCTGGGAAGCGGCCCTATTTCAGCTGCTGCAGTTAGTTAGTCATCAGAATAGAACGGCTTATGATTCATTCATGAGCTTTCCCTTTACTCTGTCGTCATGACAAAGGCGTATGAATCTTAGCGCATTCGTGAAACTTAGGAATGTGATCCACTTGTTCCGGGCTTTCCTGAGCTGGTACTGATGGGGTTGGTTCTCGTAAACGGAGCAGATTGTCTGGATGGGCTGCTGAAGCGGTAGAAAAGAAAGAATATTACAGAAAATTTCTTTTTCTTCTTCTTTTTTTTTACCTTACTGCTCCCTCCTCCATCCTCCCCCCCCTCTGGTCTTTTGTCTCAGCCCCAGCCGTGGGGTGGTTGGGGGGGGGCCTAGGCTATTGCTGCCCTCCCATCACTCTCTGCGTCCACAGAACAAAACCTGACATCCTTCCTGGTTGTTCTGCCTGTTCAGTATGCGCGGCTTCGGCAAATCAATATTCTCCACATCACCCAGACATCCGACTTAATTGAAGCCCGACATCTCCGCCCCCCACCCAAGCCACCACTTCCTGCCCCGCCTCTTCTGCCATTAGCCGCTGACCCGCCTGCATTTTCTCGTCGAAACGTCCGAAGGAAGCGCGGCAAAACCGTTGCCATAGCAACTTGCGAACGACGTTTTTTTTTATTTGCCGGAAACTGACCGAGACTGCACGTTCACCGGCGCACGGACGTGGGGAGATCTGTCCAAAGGCTTAACCTAACATGGATCGTGATCAGGTCATTCATTGGCAGAACTAGTGGGGTTCCACTTTCTGATCCGGAGGGAGTGGATGGAAAGAATCAATATTGCTTAATCACCGTCCATTCTTCGCTGGCAGCCACACTGTCAACAGTTTCCCTCTGTTGGTTACAAAATGAAAAAAATTGTCCAAACACCTTAGCCTTGGTTCAAAGTCGTCACCCCGGCCTGGCCTAATAGACTTTCCAAGGAACAAACCAATTAATTTTCTTGAGTCGCACCGAATCGCTCTACGCCATTTGAGCTTTGTTCAAGAACCAGACCATCTTTTTGCTTGCCCATTTTCCCTTCTATTTCTTAACGCCCCATCAACAGCGGGCAGCGAATGTAGCAGGATTGAATTTTTTTTTTTGGTTTTTGGTGGAATCTGATGCGGACTTCCATCCAGTTCTTACCCAGAATGGCACCTCCCAGTTACATGGACCCCCTGCGATGGAAGGTCAGCAGCAAATAATTAACAATGCTGACTTTAAACATCCCCATTCCTGGGGCGAATTTAGTCTTGCGTATCGACAAAACAGCAAACTGATAACTAAAAGAGAAATAAGTAGATAATGCACTGAGAATAGTGAGAGTCTTGGACAAACAACCCTGCATGCGAACTGCGTCTTAAACCATGCAAAAAGATTGGTTGACCAAATTACCAGAATTCTATCAAGTTTCCTTCCGCCTCTGAAAAATGAGGAGTTCCGGTAGGAGCTTTGGCTCATGGCCTTGCACAATCCCTGATCTTGTAATCGAGATAGGGATGTACAGCCCCTCTTCTCACGTAACTGCAAAGATGTATGACGATGACTACTGGTTTCATGATGCCAACTGCCAAGATCCAGAAATAAGTTTACATTATCAAAAACGATTTTTCCTTTATTTTTTGTCAGATATTTCAAGCCTCCAGCCAGTTCCACTCGACATCTGCCAGCTTAACAGTGGGTTAATTCTTCTCTATAAATACTTTTAGGATGCACTTGATCAGGAACAGGCAGCCCTTACAATTTTCCACTGCCCTTATCAGAGAGCCCAATTCCTTGTATGCCTGGGTCTTTGACACACATATCTCCTGCATTTCGAGTCTTTGATGCTTATCTCGGCCAACAACTGATGGCAGGCAGCCAGGTAGGTAGGAAAAAGTAAATACCATTCTGTACTGATACACCTGTGAACACTACTCAGGAAGGAGGGTTGGGGGGAAGGGAATTTGTATTATCATCAGATCAGTTCCTCTTTTCTCCAGTTTCTATCTACCTCAAAATAGTTCTGCTTCATTCTTGAACTTTGTAAGCAATAAGAAAAGGCTTTTTTTTTTAAATATTGTAACACATCTTAGTTAGCATTATGGGTATTAAAGCTGAGGTTACTGTTTATTAATTACTAATATTTGCTGCTGGTAGGATCTGATCCGTAACAAGACGGGAAGGTGCACGCCATTCAGAAAATGCCAATTATCTACCGCCATCTAGCATACCAACTGTTAGTTAGCACCCGGGGGGGGGAGGTGTTTAAAAGAAAAGCTATTGCTCGTTTGGACACCTGTCCCTAGCGTAACTGGTGAGAAGGAAGGGCAGACCACTACATTTCTACTTATAGGCTGGGTTACTCCTCGTTAAGTAACCATTGCATAATTTGAGGAAACGACAGGTAAGGTAGAAATGATGACAGCTATACATGGCAGAGCCTGTTTGCCTGTGCCAATTAGGGACTTGGCAGCCACAAGGCTGGCAGTGTTTTGCTATAAGATGGTCGGAGGAGCGAGAAGACTGCACGGGGGGGGGCAGACGCCATCTGGAAGAGCAGTCAGTTCGCATCTAGCAGCCCCAGAGCGGAGGGGGTGGTGATGGAGAACAAGCCATCATCCCCAGTCACCGGCTGCTGCCCGCAGTGACGACGACCCTCCAAGGAGCGGTCATGGTTGTGCACCTGAAAGGGTTAAGGGGATTCTCAGGACTCTTAACTGCGCGCCTGCGCAGTACTCAACCGATGGTCTCAGCGAGTCTGGGATTTCAAAGGGTTAATAATAATAATAATAATAATAATAATAATAATAATAATAATAATAATAATAATTCTTAATGCGTGGAAATGGACCAATTAGAGTTAACTGGCAGGGTACCAGAATTAATTCGGACTCATCCTGAGACAACCATCCACGAATAACAACAGTAGATAATTAGGTGACTGACCGGTACAGGTAAGTAAATCGAGGAGGAAGGATGCGGGGCGCGCGCGTGGCGGGAGACCCCCCCCCCGGTAGGGTTCCGATCGGCGGCCCGCTGTCGGGAGGAGGGGAACTGGGCGGGGAAGCGTTCGGGTTACTCACCTCGTCGGGCCCCCGGAAGCTGCAGCGGAACAACCAGAACCGCAACCACGATCGCGGTAACAACGGCGAGAGAGAGAGAGGGAGAGAGCGGTTCCGCCTCCCCTCCCATCCCCTCCCATCCCCTCCCCCCGCCGGCTGGAAAAGGGGCAGAGGCTCGGGTTCGGCGGGCCGAGCGGTCGGTCGGTCGGGTCGTCGCGTGGAGGGAGCACTTGTTGTGATGCCGCTCTATTTGGACCGGCCCGGCGGACCGTGCCACTGGTCCCTCCGCGCCGAGGGGTGACAGCTTGTCGGGCTGTCAGGCAATGAGCTGTTTCTCTCCCCCCCCCCCAACCACTGCTCGTTTTCCAATGTGCATCGGGGAAACAGACTAATAACAACAACAACAACGGAGGAACACACCTGGAGGCAAATCATAAATAGTAGTGATTACAACCGTTTCTCTCGGCTGGAAGCTCAAAATCCCTTCTTTGAGCTTGGTTTTAACTACACACACACTTGAGAGTTACCCCCCTTTGATACCCCGTACGGGGGCCTCTATTCTAAATTAAAAGTGCTTCTACTCTCACGTGTGAGTGTGTGTGTGAGTGTGTGAGTGAGAGTGTGTGTGAGTGAGTGTGTGTGTGTGGTGAGTGTGTGTGTGAGTGAGTGTGTGAGTGTGTGTGTGAGTGTGTGTGTGTGTGAGTGAGAGTGAGAGTGTGTGTGAGTGTGTGTGTGAGTGTGTGAGTGAGAGTGTGTGTGTGTGTGAGTGAGTGTGTGAGTGTGTGTGTGAGTGTGTGAGTGAGTGTGTGTGTGTGTGTGAGTGTGAGTGTGCGTTTGAACGCTATAGTTACTGATAAAATTATCAGCAGCCTCTGAAAATATTAAATATCCTTGCATCATTACTTAGCAACTACTTCCCGGTTTCTGGAGTAAACTAAGAATCTGAACAAATACCCGTATGTTGCTACACGCAATCACGACGAGCAGGGGAGAGAGACCCTTCGCTGTCTTCGTGAGGGGGAAAAAAAAAAACGACAGCAATGCTCGTAGGAAGTGTCGAAAATTTAGTTTACTTTAGTACCTACAAGGGGGCAGAAAGTCAGCTTATACAGGTTCACAGGTTTGAGAAGTTCAGTTTAAGGGGCAGAAAGTGGGCTTATACGCGGTTCACAGGTTTTAAAGGTTCAGTTTAAGAGGCAGAAAATGGGCTTATACGTGTTCACAGGTTTTAAAAGTTCAGTTTAAGAGGCAGAAAGTGGGCTTATACGTGTTCACAGGTTTTAAAAGTTCAGTTTAAGAGGCAGAAATGGGCTTATACGAGGTTCACAGGTTTTAAAAGTTCAGTTTAAGAGGCAGAAAGTGGGCTTATACGTGTTCACAGGTTTTAAAAGTTCAGTTTAAGAGGCAGAAATGGGCTTATACGTGTTCACAGGTTTTAAAAGTTCAGTTTAAGAGGCAGAAATGGGCTTATACGAGGTTCACAGGTTTTAAAAGTTCAGTTTAAGAGGCAGAAAGTGGGCTTATACGGGGTTCACAGGTTTTAAAAGTTCAGTTTAAGAGGCAGAAAGTGGGCTTATACGAGGTTCACAGGTTTTAAAAGTTCAGTTTAAGAGGCAGAAATGGGCTTATACGAGGTTCACAGGTTTTAAAAGTTCAGTTTAAGAGGCAGAAAGTGGGCTTATACGGGTTCACAGGTTTTAAAAGTTCAGTTTAAGAGGCAGAAATGGGCTTATACGAGGTTCACAGGTTTTAAAAGTTCAGTTTAAGAGGCAGAAATGGGCTTATACGAGGTTCACAGGTTTTAAAAGTTCAGTTTAAGAGGCAGAAAGTGGGCTTATACGGGGTTCACAGGTTTTAAAAGTTCAGTTTAAGAGGCAGAAAATGGGCTTATACGGGTTCACAGGTTTGAGAAGTTCAGTTTAAGAGGCAGAAAATGGGCTTATACGAGGTTCACAGGTTTAGAAGTTCAGTTTAAGAGGCATAAAATGGGCTTATACAAGGTTCACAGGTTTAGAAGTTCAGTTTAAGAGGCAGAAAGTGGGCTTATACGTGTTCACAGGTTTTAAAAGTTCAGTTTAAGAGGCAGAAAGTGGGCTTATACGTGTTCACAGGTTTTAAAAGTTCAGTTTAAGAGGCAGAAAATGGGCTTATACGAGGTTCACAGGTTTTAAAAGTTCAGTTTAAGAGGCAGAAATGGGCTTATACGAGGTTCACAGGTTTGAGAAGTTCAGTTTAAGAGGCAGAAAATGGGCTTATACGAGGTTCACAGGTTTAGAAGTTCAGTTTAAGAGGCATAAAATGGGCTTATACAAGGTTCACAGGTTTAGAAGTTCAGTTTAAGAGGCAGAAAGTGGGCTTATATGAGGTTTACAAGTTTGAGAAGTTCAGTTTAAGAGGCAGAAAATGGGCTTATACGAGGTTCACAGGTTTAGAAGTTCAGTTTAAGAGGCAGAAAATGGGCTTATACGAGGTTCACAGGTTTAGAAGTTCAGTTTGAGGCAGAAAGTGCGCTTATACAATATTTCCAGGTCTGAGAAATTCATTATAGGAGGCAGAAAGTCATCGTAGTTTATACAAGGGTCCAAAGTTTGAGAAGTTCAGTAGCAGAAGGGGAAAGCAAATGATAATTTCCTATACATGGTCCAAGGTCAGAGGAGTTCACTTTATTAACTAGAAGAAGACAGGAAGCCTCCTTGGCTGCCAGCCCTCTTTCAGGAAAAACAAATGTCCAACAATACTATTTTTCCATCATTTAATGTGATCATTGTTTACTAAGTTTGTTGATAATTCTTTTCCTGTTTGATATCTAATATTTGTTAATTCTCCTGGAATTAATTATACATAGATAAATTATTACATTGAAATTAACAAAATAAATGGTGTGTTCGATTTTTATTTAACTAAACAACTTGCAAAGTGTTACAAGGTGATATACCATGCATGTTAAAGCAATATTTCCTAAATGCCTAATTAGGGGCGTTTACCTTATTTTACTTGGTCAGATACAGTTTCATCTTCATTAATTTCAACTTGAATATCTATTAGGTTACAGACTATTCAGTTTCTGCGTAGCGACATAATACTGCCATGGTAACTAACCGAATGGCTGCATAATCTATCAAGCCATGGCAAATATTATTCCCTTATCGTAATGCATACAATAAATAATGATTTTTGCAGCAAGTCAAGATTAGATGTAGGCATAGCATAGAGAAAAGAGTAATATAACTCCAAATTAACATTCTGATTTACCATGTTACGGGTGTAATGGCTTGGCTATAGGGAAATCGTTTTGGAATAAATGAATTCTTTGGTTCAGAAATCTCCACAAGTGCATTATTGTAATTTACTGAAACTCAAAACCCATCTAAGCCCATCAAGTAAATCCATAATTACAATTTTTTTTGTTGTTGTTGTTGTAATAACTTATCTGAATTTTAAATTTCAATAAAATTTTTAGTAAATGTAGACCACTAATATTTCTCAAATGTTTATGGAGCTCTCTTGTCAAGAAAACCACAGAACTTTAGGTCTGTCGTGGTTGCATAAGATAGCATGCACCATCCATTAGTGTGGATTTTAGCAGTGAAGCATAATTAGATGCGGTATTAATTATGCATTGTGTGGTGCTCTAGTGTTCTTCTAAGAATAAAAGCAAGTCAGATGCACCCTTTCTGCTGCCCCCCGGGTCAATCTTGAGAACCACTCTCTCCATATTCAAACTACCTTGCTCACTACAAACTGGATCAGATTCAGTCTTTGGTTGCTGATGCTGCGAGTTTGCCCAGTCCGTAATGTTTGCTCAGGCGAATCATGATCTAGCTTGTTAGACATGCTGCTTGGACTGAGTTCCTGCACCCTATTTGTCTCCCAACAATCTGCTTAGCATTTCTCATATAATCCTCAAGTAATGCTTTCAAAGTTAAATTTGTAATGGTTGCAATCATGGTTTAGATCTCAGATAGGCCGATTCATTGTCTTTGCCGTCTTTACTCGAGCCGCTGCCCTTACTCAAGTTGCTGCCCTAGGCCCAGGTTCTATTGCCCTCTGCTGAAATCTGGCCCCGTTATCACTGATTATAGATAGGTCCATTCTCTTAGAACTGGTTTGTTTTTCAGTATGCATCGTTTCACAATAATGCTATGAACATCATCAAGTATTTGTTTTAATTGTTTAAAACAAAAATGTTATTAAAATGAAATTGTTTTTTTTTTTTAATTCATCAAAAGTATTTTTAATTACAATCATCAGAAAGAATTTAGTTGCCACATTTCCTCTAATGGTAGGCCTGTCTACTATCACTGTCTTCTGTGTACGCCTCCATTACAGGCTATGCAATAGTTTTGCATGTAAAAACATTGCGCCTAGCGAAAGGTTAAGGGAGGCCAATTATTGAAATACTAATTTATCTACAGAAGCAGTTTAAACATTAGACTTGTGTGTAACATCACAGATTCTCTGTTGTTTAACCCTGCAACCATGGCACCTGCCACCTACCAACTAATTAAATAGTTAATTATCTCTACTTTGTTAGTTGCTAGGTGGCAGGTGATGCAGGCATAAGTTCAAACGATGGAGAATTTGTGAGGTTATGCATGTCTATCGTATGAAAAAAAAACTATTCATCGTGCATGATGCCTTTTCATGATAAAGGTTAGTTTACAAATATATTCATGGCAGGAGGCGATACAAGGTGATGCATCTTTAGAACTAGAGAGAAAAGGGAGGTAACTTCTCTATTATAGACCATGACCATCTGTGACAGAGGAACACAATAGATGATTGATAGCTAATGAAAAAAAAAAAAATGCTGAAGAATTGGGATAAAAGTAATAAAATCAATACATCTTTTCTCTAATGGCAGGGGATGTGAGAGAGAAACTATCATTTCTGAAATGTGTGGCTTTGCTGTATATTCTAAAGGGGGGGGACAGTTAACAGAGGGGTTCAAGATGATTTGTAGTTGGAAAATCACAAACCAATCAAAACAGATTTACCAACTTAAGCTAGCAGAAGCCAAAATGGCTTCCTTAACTGCGTTATCTTCTTGTATTATCTAAAAGTGCCCATCCACCAGTACTGCTGTTCTTAATAACTATTTTAAAAAAAGAGAGAACATTATACAGGAGATGCCAGACCGGAAAATACAGTTTCAAAAAAAAAGATAACTGTTTTCCAAAATCTCATAGATGAAGATCAGTGTTTCAGTTGCAAACAAATAATTAAGTAGAGAATATCATACATAAAGAAAAGTAAAGCAAATGTTGTTCCACTGTAGAAATCTAAGGACTTTGTATGGGTCATGGTGGCATCCTCTCTCCATCTGACTACTAAACTAAATTCTAATTTGGGAATCTTGTATAAGCCATGACGGCATCCTCGCTCCATCTGAATACTAAGCTAAATTCTAATTTGGGAATCTTGTATAAGCCATGACGGCATCCTCGCTCCATCTGACTACTAAGCTAAATTCTAATTTGGGAATCTTGTATAAGCCATGACGGCATCTGACTACTAAGCTAAATTCTAATTTGGGAATCTTGTATAAGCCATGACGGCATCCTGGCTCCATCTGACTACTAAGCTAAATTCTAATTTGGGAATCTTGTATAAGCCATGACGTCATCTGACTACTAAGCTAAATTCTAATTTGGGAATCTTGTATAAGCCATGACGGCATCCTGGCTCCATCTGACTACTAAGCTAAATTCTAATTTGGGAATCTTGTATAAGCCATGACGTCATCTGACTACTAAGCTAAATTCTAATTTGGGAATCTTGTATAAGCCATGACGGCATCCTGGCTCCATCTGACTACTAAGCTAAATTCTAATTTGGGAATCTTGTATAAGCTATAGTGCATTCCTTGTATAAGCCATGGTGGATTAAACTCCTCTCAGCTATGGATTCTTCTTTCTTTGTAATAACTAAAGTAAAGTAAACTTCCCTTTTCCGCCGAGTAGACTGTAAAAGCTGTTGCGCGTCAGCTTTTACAAAACTCTTCTTTATTTTGGGTACCCCACGTAATCAGTGGTAGTTTGTGGTTATTAAAATAAACAAAGGAAGTTTTGATAAAAGAAAAAAAAAAAAAATTTCTCTTCTATTCTGCATTAGTTTAACTCTCCTGCTGGCGAGAATGGAAAGCACAGCTATTTTGGGATGCCCTACCCCCCAACCCCTGCCCTGTCTTTTACATGGAAACTCTTCTGGGTTTCTCTAATTTCCTTGTTAATTTCTATGCCTAGGAAATCCAAATCCTTTGATATTAGGTGTTAATAAGTGTCTGATTCCTGAAGCATCAGGCATCTTATAAAACCACTCAGACCACACTGACAGTAACCCAGGGGGGGGGGGAATGAATACAGAATACTGATTTTTAAAGATAAGTAAATATGTATAGAGGTTATTAATAGTGTGTTGTTTTCTCCCCCCCCCACAACTCCCTTTCTATTCAAGCCTGTAAATTATGTTATTTTGGTACATCAGCATCTTAGTGACAGCCTCTTTAGGTTGCAGCTCCAGTATGTAATTATGTGCTAAGCAACAACAACAACGTGTTGGCCAGATTGGATTTCTGAAGTCTATTTTTGGGTAGCTGGTGGTTCCAAGAAGCAAATTTGGTAGCTGTATTTTTGTCACCCGCAGTGAAGGGAGCACACGCACGCACACACACACACACACACACACACACACACACACACACACACACCGCACCTGCCGGCACTTCGGCAGCCTTTCCCCGTGGTTTCGTCATCAGATAACAGTGAAATAACAAATAACAGTGGTGAGTAGCAGCTTGCAGCAGAAGCCCATCACATATTGGGAAGGAAGTGCTCGTTTTGCTCGCTATCTCAAACTAGCAGTAAAATGAAATGAAGTAGTTATTCTAACCATTCTACAAAAAAACAAACAAACAAACACCAGTTCTGTTTGATTGCACTGCCATATTTTCTGGTCCGACTGGTAGAGGAAAGCCCTCTAGAAAAAAAATTTTCAGAATACCAGACAGTGCGCAAATAAACACATGGCCGCCAACGACACCGTGGTTTTAACTAAACGCTTGGCTCATGAGAACAGAATATATCTTTATAAGCAGTTATGCAAGCATAACCGCTAGCCAAAACACTGCTATGTATCTACAATACGTCAGTGTCGCCTCACAACCTTTAGCGATATACCTGCAGTTGCGAAGGCAACTTTCAGCGGAGACATTTCCATCAACAGAATGTAGCAAAAATTTCCAACAATGGACTTATTCCAGAAGGTTCTAATGTAAATATATGTAACTTTGTGTGCTGTTACATACAGAACACACACACAAAAAAAAATATCAACCTCACAATATTTTCTAATATAGCAAATGACTTTATCCATCTTTTCACAACTGTTTTAGTTTCTTCTCTCTTTTCCATACTGCATTTTCTTTCTCTCTAAGGAGAAACTTTGCCTTTCAAGAAGGAAAGCTATCAAAACCCAACAACTCCTTCCTTTTGTCCCTAAGTACCTCAGACTTCACAAGTGTTAAATATGAGCTTGGCAAATATAACATTATTTCTGTACAGTTTTAAATTTATAAAATTAAAAAAAAAAACAACAACAAACAAATATCGCATAATTCCATACCCATCTAGAACCAATATATTCTAATATAATCATACAAGTCTTAAATTGTATTGTCCATTTTGCTTTTAATTAGGATCTAACCTTGGGCATTTGACAAGATATTTATAATGTTTTCTGAGGTTCAGCCTTTTCTGCTTCACTTAATATTTAGAATAATCATAATGTCTCCTTTTGGCGTTTAATAGGCTACTAGTAAGGGAAATCAGGGCTAGTTCTTACGGGGGTATGTTGTTACAGCTTAAATTCTTCCTTATTAAATGTATAGATAAAACTATAATTGACATCATATGCTTACATATAAATTAGCTATAACCAATGTAATATACTTATGAATTGAAGAGTTATAATCGACACAGATGTCATATAACTTGACCTATGATCTCAAAGAATATGACAGCAATTATAGCCTCATCTATGGTAAACATATGACGTCGATTATAGCCTCATCTATGGTAAACATATGACGTCGATTACAGTCTCATCTATAGTAAGTATATGACGTTGATTATGGCCTCATCTATGGTAAACATATGACGTCGATTATGGCCTCATCTATGGTAAACATATGACGTCGATTATAGCCTCATCTATGGTAAACATATGACGTCGATTATAGCCTCATCTATGGTAAACATATGACGTCGATTATAGCCTCATCTATGGTAAACATATTATGTCGATTATAGTCTCATCTATAGTAAGTATATGACGTTGATTATGGCCTCATCTATGGTAAACATATGACGTCGATTATGGCCTCATCTATGGTAAACATATGACATTGATTATGGCCTCATCTATGGTAAACATATGACGTCGATTATGGTCTCATCTATGGTAAACACACGACGCCGATTATAGCCTCATCTATAGTAAGTATATGACGTCATTTATGGCCTCATCTATGGTAAACACATGACGTCGATTATAGCCTCATCTATAGTAAGTATATGACGTCAATTATGGCCTCATCTATGGTAAACACATGACGTCGATTATAGCCTCATCTATAGTAAATATATGACGTCGATTATAGCCTCATCTATAGTAAGTATATGACGTCGATTATAGCCTCATCTATAGTAAGTATATGACGTCGATTATAGCCTCATCTATAGTAAGTATATTACGTCGATTATAGCCTCATCTATAGTAAGTATATGACGTCGATTATAGCCTCATCTATAGTAAGTATATGACGTCAATTATGGCCTCATCTATGGTAAACACATGACGTCGATTATAGCCTCATCTATAGTAAATATATGACGTCGATTATAGCCTCATCTATAGTAAGTATATGACGTCGATTATAGCCTCATCTATAGTAAGTATATGACGTCGATTATAGCCTCATCTATAGTAAACATATGACGTCGATTATAGCCTCATCTATAGTAAGTATATGACGTCGATTATAGCCTCATCTATAGTAAGTATATGACGTCGATTATAGCCTCATCTATAGTAAGTATATGACGTCGATTATAGCCTCATCTATAGTAAACATATGACGTCAATTATAGCCTCATCTATAGTAAGTATATGACGTCGATTATAGCCTCATCTATAGTAAGTATATAACGTCGATAAAGCACGAATCTGGTTAAATTTACTTTCCAGAAGCTAAGAAAACTTCATCAGTTTTATCAGAACCTTGTGTTTTGTTGACGCGTCAGTTTCCAGAAAGTTTTACGTTACATTATCCAACTTCAAGAGGATCTTAGAATTTCAAAACGTTTTTTTCAATGATCCCTTTTAAACAAAACAAAAACAGAAATTAGAGCAATGTGCTCTTTAATGTGACGACTGCTCTTTGGATAACATTCACAGTGCTGAAATACCACCCGCCCACTCCCTGCAATCGCCTCATTGTAAGATTTATTAGGCTTGGTGTGTGTATCTAACAATACTTATTGAGTTGTTTACATAGTTCCTTGAAGGTCGTTTCTCCTCCAAGGGACCCTGCCATGTAGATAGATATATTTAGAGTTCAAAAGGTAATCCGACTATTTTATTTCCCAATCACTGTTCTTTTCTGTTTACCAGCTGCAGCAGGCATTGTATATATAACTATATATAATCGTCCAACACAGGGAGATGAGTTATGTAAAAGTAAATGGTGGTACATTACCAATAAATCGCAGGAAAGAATTCTTGCCAACTTTCTGTAGTGATACATCAAAACGCTCTCTCCAACCTCAGTTGTATGACGTCGATGTTAGCTCATCTGGACGTGCACACAAATTAGCGACTGCTGGTGCTTCGCCTCAGTCTCCCTTCCAGTTAACCATTAGCTTTCATCATATGCATCTGAGTGCTCAACTAAAGTATGTTGCAACGTGTAAACTCCATCCACCAGGTGTTTTCTAGTCCATCTTTATGAAATTAGTGACTCCCACGTATACTTAATTGTGCATTTGACACAGTTGAATGGGCCCACGATTTTGTTGTTGCTGTTGTTGTAATACCATTGACAAAATGATTTCGATCACCCACTAATATTCTGAGATTATCGATTTTATTTACGATACTTCATTACCTGTATAATGAAGTCTTAAATGAAATAGGTTTTGTTGTGTGTTGTGGGAGGGTGGGGAAAGAGAGAGAGAGAGATGATGTCAGTACAGAGAGACGTCGTCATTAGAGAGAGAGACGACGTCATTAGAGAGAGATGACGTCATTACAGAGAGAGAGATGATGTCAGTACAGAGAGACGTCGTCATTAGAGAGAGAGACGACGTCATTAGAGAGAGATGACGTCATTACAGAGAGACGTCGTCATTAGAGAGAGACTACGTCATTAGAGAGAGATGACGTCATTACAGAGAGAGATGATGTCAGTACAGAGAGACGTCGTCATTAGAGAGAGATGACGTCATTACAGAGAGAGATGATGTCAGTACAGAGAGACGTCGTCATTAGAGAGAGATGACGTCATTACAGAGAGAGAGAGATGGGTGAGAGAGAGATGATGTCAGTACAGAGAGACGTCGTCATTAGAGAGAGATGACGACATTACAGAGAGAGAGATGGGTGAGAGAGAGATGATGTCAGTACAGAGAGACGTCGTCATTAGAGAGAGATGATGTCAGTACAGAGAGACGTCGTCATTAGAGAGAGATGACGTCATTACAGAGAGAGATGATGTCAGTACAGAGAGACGTCGTCATTAGAGAGATATGACGTCATTACAGAGAGAGATGATGTCAGTACAGAGAGACGTCGTCATTAGAGAGAGAGACGACGTCATTAGAGAGAGATGACGTCATTACAGAGAGAGATGATGTCAGTACAGAGAGACGTCGTCATTAGAGAGAGATGACGTCATTACAGAGAGATGATGTCAGTACAGAGAGACGTCGTCATTAGAGAGATGACGTCATTACAGAGAGAGAGAGATGGGTGAGAGAGAGATGATGTCAGTACAGAGAGACGTCGTCATTAGAGAGAGATGACGTCATTACAGAGAGAGAGAGATGATGTCAGTACAGAGAGACGTCGTCATTAGAGAGAGATGACGTCATTACAGAGGGAGAGAGAGAGAGAGAGGAGAGAGAGAGACGTCTATTAACAGATAGCGGGTTAGTTAAATAAAAGAAGAAAATTCACCGCTGAAAGTTGGAAAAAGAGTAATTAGCTCGCTAATCACTTGGGAATGCTATTTCCTCATCATGGAAACTATTACCAGCCATTTTTGCCGGCCATCTTTTAACCCTCCGCATACCACTTCAGTTATTTCTATCTGACTTATACAGAAGCACCAGTTGGCATTTGCGTTTGACTGGCTGCAGATTCAGTCAGATATGGCCGTAATGCGAAACCCGCGGGGTCGGACCGATATATATATATATGGATTTGTCGTTACAAAAGTTAATTCATTAATGATAAAGATCACACCAATTCCCCAGCTCAACCTGTGATGAATGATACACATTTGAGGAGTACACCCCGCTTGGCACGCAGAGGGTTAATTAGCATAATGTTCTGAATCTCCATAAAAACTTATCAAACGTTACCGGTTCTCCTCAGACCGAGTTGTACTCACAGGTATATATTTTTTCTTTCCAATTGTCACACTTCGCTCAGGCAGACTTTAAAACGCTCGGAATCCAGAAAAGACCACTTGGCACCATAACATTGGGCAACAATGTTGATTAGCGACAGGATATTATGGGCAGGGTTAGCCAGTAAAAGCATCCTTCGGGATTGTAAACAGGAAACAATCTGTGATCTCAGGAAGGCATTAGAGCCTCTGCAATTGGAGCCAAAGTAGGTGACCCTTGACTTCCCATCTTTCTCTTCAGCCAATAAAAACTGAAATATAAACACAATCTTTTGTGTGTGTTGTTTGAGAAATTCTACTGATATAAGCGCGGAATTTGGTAGAACACTGGAGATGGATGTCGTGCAGAAATGTTGATATACTTCCAGCTGAAGAACGTGATTACAGTTGGTTTCCCCAGATTCTGCCATTGACAATATATCTTTGTTACAATTATCGTAAATATCATGGCTACTAATTTGCTTTAAAATAGATTTTTAAAGGTAAGGTACTTATATATTAAAAATTATATATATATTAGGTTTCTCGGAAATTAATTTAATTTAGTTTAGTATTTGGGGAAATTAGTATTTATTATTTGCCTTTGTTAGGTTTATTGCTATTTGCATATTCAATAATGTGTTTACAGATAAGTTTTTCTATTCAAGAATATTCATATTAAAATAATGTTAATTATTTTATTTGGTGTTCTTTTTTATTTTATAAATTTCATGCTAATTTAAAAATTATAAGTAGATAATGTTTCCGGTGATGTCTTCTACCAACTTTATTATTATTATTATTAGTATTTTTTGTTTTGTTGTTTTTTTCAGTTTAGATTGGCCACAATGCAGAGCCGCTAGCGAAAGATTGAAACACATCTCTTAATTAGTACTTTTTATCTGATTTACCCCTATGATTTAAAAATGTATCGACAGATTTTAACCTTCACGGTAGGGTAGACAGAGGTAAGTTGTTACAGCACCAGTAATTTCAATTTAAACGCATGGATGAGATTGAAAATCGTCGATATATACTTAAGTATAGATGAGGCTATAATCGACGTCATATACTTACCATAGACGAGGCTATAACCAACGTCATATACTTACCATAGACGAGGCTATAATCGACGTCATATACTTACCATAGACGAGGCTATAACCAACGTCATATACTTACCATAGACGAGGCTATAATCGACGTCATATACTTACCATAGACGAGGCTATAATCGACGTCATATACTTACAATAGATGAGGCTATAATCGACGTCATATACTTACTATAGACGAGGCTATAATCGACGTCATATACTTACTATAGACGAGGCTATAATCGACGTCATATACTTACTATAGACGAGGCTATAACAGAGGTCATATACTTACTATAGACGAGGCTATAATCGACGTCATATACTTACTATAGACGAGGCTATAATCGACGTCATATACTTATTATAGACGAGGCTATAACAGAGGTCATATACTTACTATAGACGAGGCTATAATCGACGTCATATACTTACTATTGACGAGGCTATAATCGACGTCATATACTTACTATAGACGAGGCTATAACAGAGGTCATATACTTACTATAGACGAGGCTATAATCTACGTCATATACTTACTATAGACGAGGCTATAATCGACGTCATATACTTACTATAGACGAGGCTATAATCGACGTCATATACTTACTATAGACGAGGCTATAATCGACGTCATATACTTACTATTGACGAGGCTATAATCGACGTCATAAACTTAGTATAGATGAGGCTACTCGAAGCGATATCTACGTATGTGCAGGTGCATCTCAAAAAATTAGAATATCGTGGAAGAGTTCAATGTGTTTTGTCAGTTATTTCAGAAAGTGAAAGTTGTATATATTCTAGACTCATTGCATGTAAACTAAAATGTTTCAAACATTTTTTAATTTTAATTTTGATAATTACGGCCGACAGCTAAAAAAATTTTAAAAAAAAAGCATCTCTCAAAATATTAGAATATTCCATTTTGAGTTTGACTAAATCACTGTTGTTGCAGTATGAATACCATGAATCCCTCAGTCTGGTTCAGTACGCACAACCACAATCATGGGGAAGACTGCTGACTTGACATGTGTCCAGAAGACACTCACTGACACCCTCCACAAGGAGGGTAAGCCACAGGAGGTCATATTGCTGAAAAGGCTAGCTGTTCGCAGAGTGCTGTATCAAAGCATATTCATGGAAAGTTGACTGGAAGGGAAAAGTGTGGTAGGAAAAGGTGCACAAGCAAGAGGGATGACCGCAGCCTTGGGAGGATTGTCAAGCAAAGCCGATTCAAGAACTTGTGGGGAGCTTCACAAGGAGTGGACTGAGGCTGGAGTCAGTGCATCAAGAGCCACCACGCACAGACGTGTCCAGGAAATGGGCCACAAGTGTCGCATTCCTAGTGTCAAGCCACTCCTGAATCAGAGACAACATCAGAAGAGTCTTACCTGGGCTAAGGAGAAAAAGAACTGGACCGTTGCTCAGTGGTCCAAAGTCCTCTTTTCAGATGAAAGTAAATTTTGCATTTCATTTGGAAATCAAGGTCCCACAGTCTGGAGGAAGAGTGGAGAGGCACAGAATCCAAGTTGCTTGAAGTGCAGTGTGAAATCTCCACAGTCAGTGATGATTTGGGGTGCCATGTCGTCTGCTGGTGTTGGTCCACTGTGTTTTATCAAGACAAAGTCAATGCTGTCATCTACCAGGACATTTTAGAGCACTTCATGCTTCCATCTGCTGAAAAGCTTTATGGAGATACTTGATGAGAGAGAGAGAGAGAGAGAGAGAGAGAGAGAGAGAGAGAGAGAGAGAGAGAGAGAGAGAGAGAGAGAGAGAGAGAGATATGCTTGTCAATACAGAGGGAGAGATGACGTTATTACAAAGAGAGACGACATCAGTACAGAGGGAGAGATGGAGAGATATGGCGACAACACAGAGGGAGGGATGACTTCATTACAAAGAGAGATGGCATCAGTACAGAGGGAGAGAAATGACATCAATACAGAGAGACATACGACGCCATTACAAAGAGAGATGAAATCAATACAGAGGGAGAGATATGATGTCAATACAGAGAGATATGGCGTCAACACAGAGGGAGAGACATGGCGTCAACACAGAGGGAGAGATATGACGTCAATACAGAGAGAGATGACATCAGTACAGAGGGAGAGCTGGAGAGATATGACGTCAATACAGAGAGAGATATGGCGACAACACAGAGGGAGGGATGACTTCATTACAAAGAGAGATGGCATCAGTACAGAGGGAGAGAAATGACATCAATACAGAGAGACATACGACGCCATTACAAAGAGAGATGAAATCAATACAGAGGGAGAGATATGATGTCAATACAGAGAGATATGGCGTCAACACAGAGGGAGAGACATGGCGTCAACACAGAGGGAGAGACATGGCGTCAACACAGAGGGAGAGCTGACATCAGTACAGAGAGAGAGATATGACGTCAATACAGAGAGAGAGATGACATCAGTACAGAGGGAGAGCTGGAGAGATATGACGTCAATACAGAGAGGGATATGGCGTCAACACAGAGGGAGAGATGGAGAGATATGACGTCAATACAGAGAGAGAGATGACATCAGTACAGAGGGAGAGCTGGAGAGATATGACGTCAATACAGAGAGGATATGGCGTCAACACAGAGGGAGAGATGGAGAGATATGACGTCAATACAGAGAGAGAGATGACATCAGTACAGAGGGAGAGCTGGAGAGATATGACGTCAATACAGAGAGGGATATGGCGTCAACACAGAGGGAGAGATGGAGAGATATGACGTCAATACAGAGAGAGAGATGACATCAGTACAGAGGGAGAGCTGGAGAGATATGACGTCAATACAGAGAGGGATATGGCGTCAACACAGAGGGAGAGATGGAGAGATTTATTAGTTTCCCGAACTTTAATACCACCGAATATGTATGGGACTACTTTTGAGCAGAATAAAAATTGAACAACAGCCGAAAGCGAAGAATCACTTCAACATTACCAGAGAATCTCCCGAAACGTACCCAATCAGTCATGAAAGGAAATAAAGTAAAGAAAGACATACCGTACATTATCTATTTATTAAACTCTATGTCTCATTAGCTTGTGTTTTTTTTATTCCTCACTGCTTTTTAGATTCCCCAGGACTTCTGCACATATGAAAAATACCTCCCGAAGATTAGCGATACAACTGTAATTAAATCACTGCCAGTAGTTTATTCCACTCATCACCGATTGTGCTACTGAACAATTACCTTCTGAAACCGCAGCGACACGTGTTTCCTAGATAGTTTATCAATGTCTCTGGCTAAAAACGAAATTCTAAGTTTAAAGAAAAAAACTCACCAATATAAATCTGCATCTAGAATTAAAAGAAAAGACGCAAATATGACTTTTTTGATTTTGTGTTTTTGTTGTTGTTGGCATTTCTGACTTTTCTGGGGCGTTCAATTTATAATTTAGTGTAAGTGCGGTATCCTAGCACTTCCGGAAGACTGGCCTCTCTCTGGCCGCAGGTTTACAGTCTATGTAGGGATCTGTGCCGATCTGTAAAATGTGTCATTGCTGTTTCATTCCGCATCCGAAGTGCCCTATTAACTTACTCCCTCCACCGGTCGTCCCCAAGCGCAGGTTATCCCAACAAAGGGCTGCTTTCGCTTTGATTCTCCTCTCCCGGACCGGCTGACGACCGCCGGAGTCATGGGACGCTGACCTCGGGTTTTTTGAGGGGCGGCTGTTTGGCAGGAATTCTGTCTGGAAACGGCAACAGTTACCTCCCCGTGAAACCGACACCGGTGGAGGGGGAGGAAACGAGAAGGATATTGCCCACGTGAACCTCTAGCATCTCTTTAAATAACTCGGGGCCCGGTAACCGAAGAAACGAGAGCCGTAATTCGAGTTTTCCGGACCCCCCCCGAGATACCGCCCCAAAGATTCGGCTCATGTAAACTGTAATAACTTTAAAGCACACGTGATCGAATAAGAAGCGGGATTAAGGTGGTTAGCGGACGGATCCGCGCTCATCTATTCCCTCTCTGAAACGAAGCCGTTGACGTAGCTGTCGAGATGCCACCTGTTTCCCAGGAACTTCCGTTCCGTCCTGACCAATATTAACCAACTAATTAATTATTATTACACCGCGCTAAAAGCGGCCGAAATTCGCTCTCGAACCCCCACCCACTGCTCCCGGCCGACTAACCACTTGACTACCGCGCACCTCCCCCTTAAATAATATTTCGGTCGGCATCTTTCCCGTCTCCCCACCCCGGGGACCCTCGAAAATACTTCTAACGTATGAGTACATAAAAGTTTCTTGTTCCCCGACCCCGTCTGTCCCCATCCTCCCAGAAGGGAAAGATGGAGATAATGGCATCTCTCCCTAAAGTTCACCGATAACATTTCCATGCAAACTGATTACCTCCCCTTCCCCCCCGCAAACCACCACCAACTCTTCTAATGTTTGTTTTAAAAGAATTTAGTATTATTGTGCCACAAAATGCCAACCCAGACTGGAGGAGGGAGGGGTCCGTCCGATACCCCGCGACCCCGGTCTGGGTTTATCGGGAATTCCAGCTGCCCCGGTAAACTTTACCAAGGGTTTGGCGTTGGTTGGGCCGTTTCTGGGACTCCGACGAACGGGATATTCAGTTCCCAGAAGAGTTAGTGGGGGGGATAACCTTGTTATCTGATGGGCGATGAGGATGAGGGGGAAGGGAAGTCCGCAGCTGATCGTATATGCCATAGCCAAGACACCGGGGGGGGGGTGGCATTCGTCTTGGTCGTCAGCGTCGATTAGCTAAGGTCCGTCTGCACCCCCCGACGCCATTTTGAATTTCGGAGACTCCAATGGCTACGCGAATATATAACTGTTGGAAGAGTTTTGTTCGGATGCAAAAACGGGCCAAGCCGCCGCCCCCCCATCCGTCTCATCACCGTAATAAATCTGTAAAAGACATTAGTTTTGTTCTTGTCATCCCTGGGGGGGGGGTCCGGAAGATGGCCGAAGTATGGAGCAGCAAGATGGCCGAGCAGAAAGGCGTGCATAGAAGGTTACTGAAGCGAGTCTTCCAGGGTTGAGTTGGCTGCAGAAGTGCATCTTCTCTTCCACTAGTTGGTTTTGCTTTCGTTCAACGAAGTAAACCAAGTTGCTTAGGAACCTAAAATACATACAAAGAGAAGAGAGCTGAGATGTTTTCTAGGCAGTACCGCCTGCCTTCGAGAGAAAGCCAAAGAGAGCAGTAGACCGACAGCATCCGTTTTCTTTAGTAATCAGAGGATGATGAGTGGCTTCGCTACGTACATGGCTGTTTATGCCACACCCTGTTGCCAAGGGAGGAATAAGCAGTTGCAAAAGCTTGTAGAACTTTTGTTGTGCATTATACCAATATACAGCACCACAACTTTGCTTTCTTTCCCTCATTGAGCTTCTAAAGCACGCTGTCACTTTAGAAATCTAGTTGGACGGCGAGAGAGAGAGAGAGAGAGGAGAGAGAGAGAGAGATAGAGAGATGGAGAGAGAGAGATGGAGAAGAGAGAGATAGAGAGATGGAGAGAGAGAGAGAGATAGAGAGATGGAGAGAGAGAGAGAGATGGAGAGAGAGAGAGAGAAGAGAGATGGAGAGAGAGAGAGAGAGATAGAGAGATGGAGAGAGAGATGGAGAGAGACAGAGACATAAAGAGATGGAGAGAGAGAGAGAGAGAGAGAGAGGAGAGAGAGAGAGATAGAGAGATGGAGAGAGACAGAGAGATAAAGAGATGGAGAGAGACAGAGACATAAAGAGATGGAGAGAGAGAGAGATAGAGATAGAGAGATGGAGATAGAGAGATGGAGAGAGAGAAACCTCTAAGATCAGCTCCAGCCTGTCAGTACGGTTGTCACTGATCAATAGTATAGATGTGGCCTTTTAAATTATGCTTCAGATCGAGGCAAACTGGTGTTTGATGTTAACAAAAGTCCCAACATTGACTAAATAGTATGTACTCACAGTACTTTGATTTTTCTTAGCAAATATTTTTCATAATGCTTTGCTTCCCCAACCTCATGTTCAAGAAAATCAGCAAGAACAATAGTAGCATGAGTTACATCATCAAAGGGACTAGTCAAGTAATACCAAATGTGAATTTCATTTCTGTAGGTGCCTTCTCTTACTAAACATCCATGAACCTTCATCTGCCTGTATTGGAGTTATCATTTCATCTAGGAATTCTTTAAGGCCAAAAAAATAAAATTACTGATGACTGGTACATGGGATGTTTTTTAAATATTAAAATTTGTAAAGAAAAGTACGTCTTAGAATTTACATAACGTAACGGAAATCATATGGACACCAGCAAAACATTATATACATATGTTTATTTAAAAGTATGCAAAATTATTTCCATTATATCCCAGTTCCAGTCTCCACCGAGTCATTAGTAGATACCAATACATCTTGGTATTTAAAAAAAAAAGATTTTAACCTAAGATTCTATGTAAGATATGCAACTTTGTGTTCATACCGACCCTACAGCTAAGCCGGATACTCCATAATCAAAGTTAGAATGGTGAATATTCCAACAACAAGCAGATGCTTGAGATGTTCGTTTAGAAGATGTGATGGAGAACTGGTGCAAATAAAGACAGATGTGGTCTTTGAATGCAACTACTGGATCAGTTATTAATGCCATTTTTTTATTTCATAATCTGTGGACAAATCCCTACCTGACATTCTTTTCCAGATCTTTTTTCCATAAAGCAATGACTAAATATTTATTATAATATTTCAAATGTTTACTTAATGTTTCAGTTCAAATAAGCATTGAAAATAAAATTATCTCCTCTTTAAGAAAACACAAATTATTTTCTAACACAAACCTGTGGCGAAACTTTAGACAGGTTATAACTATGTCTCTTAGTATTATCTAACACAAAGTGAAACTTTAGACAGGTTATAACTATGACCCTTAGTATTATCTAACACAAACCCATGGTGAAACTTTATCCTGGAAGCATTTTATTCTTGAATACATAACCTTCTGCACACAAGAAAAGGTTATTCTATAAATATAGAGTGTACTAACTTTTCACTTGCCGTCTGTGCCTGACATCGTCTGTCATGAAGATACTTTGATCCTTGTCCTCAGGAGGAAGGATAATTTCAATTTTATTGAGGACATAGATGTCATCACTATGAATTCTGTTACTCTAAACTAAACCTACTCTCCCTAAAATGCCCGAGACTCATCTGTTGCTAATTTTGCTCTTTATTTATGTTTTTTTTTAAAAAATCTCAGTAGGTCGTCTAGTGGAACAGACAAAATAATCATCCTAAGTTGTTATTTGTTTCAGCCGCCTCATTTAATACCAAACCCCTTTCCTTCGAGGCAAACTGTACTCAGTTATAAATAGGCGGAAAAGTTCTCTTTGATGCAGGACTGATCTTACATTCTAGAGAAAGCTTTGCCGAATTAAGGCACTGTGCTTCTCTGGCGCAGTTTCTTCTTCTCCTCCTCCGTCAGCTAGCTCTGCAAGTTTTCTCCCACATCTAGGAAAAAATAGTTCTAATAGGGTTTTCCCGGTACTTGATGAACTCGAACTCACACCACTGCTATTCCAGAGCCCTCAACTGTACCCAGGTGAATTACATGGTCTCCAAGGCAGATATAAACCCCAGAAGCTGGGAGAGGAGAAGGAAGCGGATAACTTAGGCCAGAGTGCTTTGTTTTTTTTTTTTTAAAGTCTCACCTGTAAGTTTTCTGTTTACACCTGTGGTTACCTGGAGGGAGGCAGGTAAAAGACAGGTTTGTATGAACTGAAATTACCCTAGATAGAAAATCTTGGGGCAGACAGCAGTTCCGATTTACGACTTCAGTATAGGATTAAAAATATCTATTCTAAAAGAATAATAATAATAATAAGCAGAGATCGGAGAGCAGAATCTTGGATCTTCTGTTTCTACAATGCCCCTCAAAAGTTTTGTAAATGACAACTCAAAATCACATTTCACCTAAAAGAGAAGACTAACCACGCCTTGTGCAGAGTTAATCTGTAGTTTGTTGGAAAATAGGAATAGTGGGAAATGCATAATTGCTCTTTAGCACAAAGCATTTCAGGAATGTATTTACCAACTGATGGGATTTCCTGGTACTTAGTGCACACTGGTAAGTTGCGGGGTTTCCTGACAACTTTTGATGGTTACCAGATGTCCCCTCTTCTGCCATTGTCTAGCGACTGACTACTCCTAAAACAGGTGAAAGTTTGTCGAGAAACTAGCCTTACAAATTTGGTCATCAAATCTGTTTTCATACAGCAATTAGTTACATATACAGAATAATAAAACTACATCTCGGTTATGGTGTCTGGGTACTCCATCATTAGACCCCCTCGGGGATGGAGGCGGCTTATTGCAGAATATTGACATCTTGGCGAAAGATCAAAGGTTTACCCCCAGGATTAGTAATGTTTCATACATAATCTCAGGTGCAAAAAACACTTTTTCCCTTGTTTTCTTTTTTGTTGGTGGGATTGGTATCTTTAGGGAGCATTTGGGGTAATGACATTGTCGTTCCGGTCAGTGGGACGGCTGGTTGTCTGATGGCAACCTACCGGATAGCTGAGGCCAGCTGTTGTCTAAAACTTCCCTTGGAACAAGCGGAACGTGGAAGAAGAAGAAGAAAAACAAAAGTTGTTGATTGTCTGACTGACTGACTGCATTGATTATCTGTTGGTGTAAAATAAAATCATCCTATGAGTCAACTGAATGATGAAGAAAGTCAAGGCATGGGCTTGCAGCAGTGTAAGTCTACAATGCTAAGAATAGAAAGATGATGATGACCCGCCACTGGGGATGTTCAATTGAGATCCGGTCGGGTACAATTAGAGTGATCCTATTTCAGTCAGGCTTTACATGGATGCACACCCCTCCCATCCACCAGTGTTTACAGAAGCAAAAGGGTTAATTTATCCATTTCCCATCACCACCAACAGATTCTTAGCTGCATTACTACTAAAAGAGGAAGGCCCACATTAACCCTCTGACTGCTTACGTGTATGCGCCATTTTGCAGATGAGCAAATTTCTGAAAAGGCAAACCGTCATAGCCAATTTAATGAAGAGTCCGAGATTCCTTGTAGTGGTGCCACTAACGTCCCACCGATTAGTGGGTGTGCTAGGTCTGTGGAGCCCTCTTTTCACAGTAAAAAGCCATCCTTCCAGTAGGCAAAAAAACTGCCTCTCCGGTTTTTCCCTAAGTGCAGCAGCAAACACCAGCTAAGTCTTGACATCAGGCAGGCTATTTGCAAATCCATCTTCATCAAGTCGCTTCAGGTCTGGTAAACCGTATCTGCTATCCTTTATTACCTTGTCCAACGACCAAAAAGCCAGGGATTGCTGCTGACCGCGCACCTTGTGCGGATGCTGGTTCATTTCCGTAACACGACTCTCCTGATCAATGAGGTGAGAATGTTTCAATCTCCATTACCAGTAATGAATACGCTAAACCTTGCGATTCACCTTCAAGTTTCGCCAGACAGCGGCAGGTTAGCACGGACGATGGATTACTCCTCAGTGGGGACTTAACCATTAGTTTGTGATGATGCGGGCTGAAGAGCAGAGATGGACACAGGACTGCAGACAGTTCCCACGCATTAAAAATTATGCAATGCATTTATCTTCACTAACTAAGGGAGACAACTGGGGCTAATCGTTACAGGGGTAAAGTTATTGCGGCGCCATTAATTCCCTAATTAAATGTATAGATGAGACTGTAACCGGCATTGTATAGTTCCAGTCTCCTCTTATCCTGGTGAAATAGAAGCTCGCAATAGAATTCACTTATTCCATACTCTTTGGTTTTACTGATTTGAGGCAAAATCCATTTATTTATTTAGTCAGAAAGCTAAAGATACAACAAATGGGTGTTGTTTTTGTAATTAACATTTGTGATGCCATGTGTTATGCGAATGGTGTTGTTTTTATTTTGTCTTTTCTCCTCCTCCTCTTCCTCCTCTGTTCAGATATCCAGAAAAACACTGCTTCCCGCTCCCTAACCCCAGCAGCTGTGGACCAGCTATTAGCTGCACGGAGGCAGGCGGCACCCCCCCCATTCGTATCTGAGTCTGAGGAAAAACACTGGGAAATTATACTCTCTCAATTATTTCTATGGGCAAACCCTGACAATAAATGTCAAAAGGGTCGGCAAATAATAAAAGTTCAGGGGCGGGGTGTTGTTGAAGTTGGCAACAGGCTTGACAAAGTTTCAGGTTTCCAGGCCCTTTTTCCATTATTCCCCCCCTTTTTTTTCTGTTGGTGGTAACTCAAAAGGGTCAGTGGCAAGAAAGAGGGGTGCGGGTGGGTGAGAGGTGCTGACCTTTTCTTGAGAAGAAAAGGCCAGAGGAGGAGGAGGAGGGGAGAGTTATCCCTGAAACGTTGACTTTTGAGACCAGCAGAGAAGGTTAAAGGAGAGCTAGAAACCTCTGAATGTATCTGGCAATCAGTCACAGGTGAGAAGATGAGCAAGATGAGACCAAGCCCAGACACTCCATACCCACCTACATTTTTTTTTTAAATGCCTAATTACAGGCAGCACTGGGATTTTGTTGGTGGGGTGGGGGGGGGCTCTGAGTTGTCTAACCATTAGCTCCACCACAGGTTTCTTTCTGACAATAATTTTGTTTTTGTAGTTTGCTTATATCTGAAGAAAGAAAAACAAATTTCTGTTTGTACATCTGCCAGTTCGAATGCCCTAAAGAGCAGAGAGATGCAGTTCTCCCAATTATTTATTACAGGGGTTTTGACAAAAGCTCAAGGGAGTCACATACAAGACTCCATCTGTTGGTGTCTATGACTGATGGGAATGGATTTTCTAACCCCTGTTAGGCTAAAATATTTTTCTTCTAAAGAGTAAAAATGTAGCATAATAGGCTTTCCTGCTCCTGACAGTTTGTTTTCAGTCAACACTTACTGGTTAATTATTTTATTAATTTTATTTTAAAACTACTTTTTGCACAGACTCAGTAAAAAAAAATAATTAAGGTAAGTTAGCTTTCATGTGAATATATGGTGATTTATTCTCCCCTCATGTGGATAAAAATAAGTTTATCATGAGTTGTTTCCCCATGTGGATAAAAATGAGGTCATGAGGAGTTGTTTCCCATGTGGATAAAAATGAGGTCATGAGGAGTTGTTTCCCATGTGGATAAAAAAATGAGGTTATGATGATGAGTTGTTTCCTGTGTAGATAAAGTTAGAAGGTATAGGGTTTATTTCCCATGTGAATAAAGTTGAAGTTATGAGTATTTTAAGATATACAAGAAATCAAAGTTTACAGGTATATAATGAGATATCTCCAAATTAAGCATATTATTTATTATTTAGAAGAAATCAATCATACTATCTAATTTATGTCCTTTTTTTTTGCTGCCATGAACACAAAAATATAATTTGAGAAATTGTATGGTAATACCTTTATTTTACCTATTTAATAATATGGTTGAGTAATTATTACTGACGGTGAATGAATCTCTCACACATACACAAGCTTCTTATATTTGTGAATACCGCAGAAGCTTATTTATCCTGAATCTGCTGGTAGTCACTTGCTTTCACTCTTACAAACCCTGTAGAAGAATCTTATAAAAAAATATACGATCTCCTTGGAAATTAACCTTTGAATGTAGTTATGCAGATATTTTTACACCTGTGAGCCAGTGACTGTTCACGTAAGTGTGAATAGGCCTTAAGTCAATACCTCATGGTGTCAAGTTGAAGAAAACAGGAGCAACATTTGATCAGTAATAAAAACAGTCATATTTTGTGGACAACGGGAACTTGCATTAAGGGGGCACAGAGATCATGGACCGCTCAAAATGGAGATGCCTCAGCACAATGACGGGATTTTCAGAGCATTACTAAGATTCAGGATTGATGCTGGTGATGGATGCTGCACTTCAAAGTCACTTTGACACTGTAAACGCGAATTCAACCTATCTCAGTTGGCAGACACAGAACGAAATCATCAGTGTGTGTGTGGTACTGTCATTGTGCAAACACTTTTCGAAGAAATAAGAGCTGCAAAATTCTTCAGTCTGCTTTTGGATGATACAACAGATATGGCAACAAGGGAGCAGTGTTCTATCTCTGTGAGATATATGAAGGAGAACGAAGTCTATGAAAGATTTCTAGGATTTTGTGATGTTAGTGGAGACTTGACTGCCAAGGGTATCACCACCACAGCTTTGAATGTGTGAGGCAATTTGGTCTGGATATTGATCTTATCTGTGGTCAGGGGTATGATGGTGCAAGCGCCATGAGTGGCCAATGGAAAGGTGTACAGGCAGAGGTGAAGAAGGTAACTCCTGCAGCACCTTATTCACATTGCAACAGTCATGTTTTGAACCTTGCTACACAAGCAGCATGTCTAATCGCAGCAATTTGCAACTGTCATGGCCAAGTGAAGGAGATAGCCACTTTCTTTCATATCTCAGCAAAACGAACAACAGTATTGCAAGTGCATCTCCCTTCCAGGAAAGGAATCAAAAAAGGTCTGCCCAACCTGTTGGGTCGAAGGTCATGTATCAATCGTACATTTCACAGAATTGCTGGAGCCTGTTGTTCAAGCTTTGAAGGATTTTTCTCAGCAGGATGGTGATTGGGGTGGAAATTCTATATCATTGCCGTTCATGTCATGAACGAAATGGCAGCCTTGTTTCTGCCATTGTCTAAGGCTCTGCAAACTCCAGATATTGGTCTTTCAAAGTGCATATCAGTGGTGGACGAGGTTTTGAATGTTTTGAGAAACAAAAGAGAAAATGCAGAAGCAGAATTCCATTCTATTTTCACTGATTCAGTTTATAACCACAGCTGATCAACTGGATGTCGATATCAAGCTTCCAAGACGCACTGGTTGCCAAGTTCATTGAGAAAATCATGAAGCATCTAGTCCAGAGGAATTCTACAGAAGAAACATCTATCTACCTTCCTTACTTGGAGAACTTGATTCACCAGATCGAGGTGTGATTTGATCCTATGAAACGACACTGTTTAAAGATGCAACATTTGATCCCAACTTCACTGCTCTCCAAGAGGTATTTGACCTTTACAGCTGTGACATTGACACCTCTATGCCAGTCTCGAAAGGAGAGTATGAGAGATGGACATCAAAGTGGTCCAGTGTTCTGAAGACTGAACTGCCAGAAAATGTCATGGAGACGCTGTGGGTCTGTGATTCCTTCTCTTTTCTAAACATCCACACACACTGCTGCACTTATTTGCAGCACTGCCAGTCACTACAGCAACAAGTGAACGTTCATCTTCAACACTTCAGCAGCTGCTCACCTATCTACGGAGCACTATGGAACAAGACCGTTTGATTGTATTGGATCATCTGACGATCAACCGTGACATTACAACTGATACAGAACTTGTTATCGATGAGCTGTCTAAGAAAAGACGCAGAATGAATTTTGTTTTGTAATTACTTGTGTAGTAAATCAGTTGCAAAATAAATCTTTGCGTACTCTAAGTTTATTTCTTAAGAATATAGAAATCCAGGTACACGTACTTTTTTGGTCCTAGTCTGGGTTTTGAATAAACATCTCTGTCGGTTGGTTGGGACCCCCCCCCCCGAAAATATATCTGGCTGTGCCACTGCATGACAACAGTTATATTCACAAGTATTCAGTTCCCGGTAGCATGGGTGATGTAGCCTTTTTGCCTTAGAAGGATAATTCAAATTTATTTAAGGGGTTAGTATAGAAAACCAACTGAACAACAGATTAGAAAGACTATTATTTCATCCCGGTAAAGTAATCGTGTGATGCTAAATGAGAATAATTACATTAAATGTGGGAAAATCCATTTACTCCGAAGAGGTTAATGACAAGCTTGTGGATGAGGTTGGTAGGCTCAAAGAATAGGATGCAGTTTGTAGCCACAAGCCATTGATAGATTCTGCCTCTCTGTCAAGGTCAGCTATGTGCAGTATTTCTGGCTACACCATTCAGTTACTTAAATTAGAGATCTGATAATCCATAATTAGTAATTATGGCAATGAAACCAGTTTATAAAAATTATTTATGTTGAAACAAAAGAGATATACGTTTTTTTACAGTAACCTTCCGTAACTGTAGCACACACACTGCAATCAACATACATTAAGTATAAATAACTAGCACATGTAGAAAATATAACACGCATCGTTAACATGTGCACAATAATAAACTGTAATAAAAAAAGCCAAGACTGAAGATGATTATAAAATTAATAAAAAATATTTCAAGTCTACATTAAGTGTGAAGAGTGTTGTTCTTGAACTAGTGCCATATTTAACCTGTAGTCTGTTTTTACATATAAAAACTTTTGGCAGATATGTGTAATAAGGAAATAAATTAAATGGTGGGTAACTCAATTATGCAAGTTATCTTCAGCTACCAGCTGTGCTAATCTCTTCATTGATCAATTACAAAGTATGAAAAACAAAATATTTAATTATAAGTTCTTACATGCATGCAATGATAATCTGATATATGTGCTATATATATATATATGTTGAAACTGCGTACACTTTGGTATTTCTTTAATTAATTATTGTTTATAGAGTCAAATTAGATTCCCTTAGCTGTCACATGTGTAAGGGGGGGAGAGAGAAAGAGATGGGGAGAGACATGACATCATTACAGAGAGATAAGACATTGTTACACACACAAAGAGAGAGAAAGTAGAGAGATGGAGAGAGTATATATAGAGAGGATGGAGAGAAATAGAGAGAGAGAGAGATGAAAGAGATGAAGATAGTAAAGAGAGAAAATAGAGAGATGGAGAGAGTAAAGAGAGAAAGTAGAGAGATGGAGAGAGTATATATAGAGAGAAAGTGGAGAGGGAGAGAGAGATGAAAGAGATGGAGATAGTAAAGAGAGAAAGTAGAGAGATGGAGAGAGTATATATAGAGAGGATGGAGAGAGAGAGGAGAGAGAGAGAGAGATGAGAGAGAGAGAGAGAGAGATGAAAGAGATGGAGATAGAAGAGAGAGTATATATAGAGAGGATGGGGGGAGAGAGAGAGAGAGATGAAAGAGCTGGAGATAGTAAAGAGAGAGTATATATAGAGATGATGGGGAGAGAGAGAGAGAGAGAGAGATGAAAGAGATGGAGATAGTAAAGAGAGAGTATATATAGAGAGGATGGGGAGAGAGAGAGATGAAAGAGATGAAGATAGTAAAGAGAGAAAGTAGAGAGATGGAGAGAGTATATATATAGAGAGAGAGATGAGAGAGAGAGAGAGAGAGATACAACATAATTAAACCACGAACTTTCAGTTTGTTTTTTTAAAATTAGAGGTCCATTCAGTTCAGAGTTTCTCTCTGATCCCTGAAAAGATTCTGGCTTAATCTTTATGAAGGAATTCTATCTAAATGCCTGTCCTATAACCTTTGTATCCTGCTATCTGTGGTAAAAACACCCCTGTATCTGACATATCAGTACTTACCCTTCTCTCCTCCTGGGGAACACTACAGAAAATGTATCCAAGCTCCTCGGTTACCTACCAGCTGTATGATGTGTTGGCTACAAATACCTGAGACTCAGAGGAGAGTTCAGGTGTTTACCTAACAACAGGATGTTGTCCACAATTAAAGAAGTTCCCATTCCCTTTTTCTATTTGTACTACAAAGAATCCCCACTGAAAGTGACAGCTTTATCAGAGATTGCCATGGTATAAAAATAAGAGTCCCAAAAGGGATTCTTACAGAACATTTAAAGGGCCAGTAACACACATATCATGATTATTATAGTAAACCAGGTAAGAAGGTCGCGCCAATCCCTGTGATATACTGCATAGTCGCTATTGTGCTCAGGGGTGGGGGTAATAAACTCAACACATTGAAAAGAAAGAAAGATGTAAACAACTTGTTATTTCATGGTAAACCAGTGGTTTGCACTCAAAGACTACAGCTCACCTCCCATCAAACCGAAAAAGAGGAGGGCAAAGAGTGGCATTAATAGGTAAGTGATAGGGGATGATGTTGGATTAACAACAACAACAACAAAAAACAGGCTGCTGTAGCTTGGCGGCCCACAGCCTGGACCAGACTTTGACTTGGGCTTCTCTTATCTGTAAATCACCTTTTGATTTGATATCCTAAACCAGGAGCCATGGAAAACACTCTGACAGATGACACCCATGTGGAAACTTCAGAGGGCTGTACAGATGCCCATCATTACTGATTGCTGCTGTCTCTGCAATGAACCAAAGGTCACCAAATAACAGGGTGTGGTTTATCCCTGGTGCACTCTTCCTTCCACTCAAGAGATTTTCTATCTAAATGTTAAACAGCCAAATTCCCAGAGGCTTAGTGAAGATGACTAAGATTTGATGATAAGAACCCATGAACTACACCTACAGGAAATGATAGCACCACGATTTATCTCCCTTTATTTTTTGTTGAACAAGTAGAAAAATCTCCCCCCCCCAACCCCTTCTCCTCCTCCTTGATGCTTAGAGAGTCATCCCCATCAAACAGGAGTTCTGCAGCTACCTCTCGTTCTTGGGATCTGTCAGAAAAACTATGGAACTACCCGAATGATTAACCCCACTTCAATTGCAGTTGCTGATGATTTTCTAAAGACTTATCTCTTTATGTCGCCAACCAACTTATGCAGCCATATACTTTTTGTCTACACCCCCCCCCCACCACCAGAGGGCGCTTTTAGTCTCGGGATATGGTGTAACCACATAGACAATGCTGGAGAAGTGTGGAGATGAACTAATGGCCTACAAGCTGAAAGTCAGCAGCTGATTCACGGTCCAAGGTATTAATTTTACCAAACAGAGAAGCAGCAGTATCCATTATTTCTTGGACGAGAAACTAAAAGAGGAAAATCCATTTTCTGAAAACTTACAGTGTTGAGTTGTCAAGAAGGAAGACAGGGGGAGGGGTTTCAATGTGGTAAAAGCATCTTGCTGCTTATCTTGTACTTAATGGGAAATCCATCAAAATGGCATAAAATGAAGAGAGAGAGAGATGGAGAGAGAGAGAGAGGGAGAGAGAAGATGGAAGATCGAGAGAGAGAGAGACAGAGAGAGAGAGAGAGAGAGAGAAGATGGAAGATCGAGAGATGGAGAGAGAGACAGAAGAGAGAGAGAGAAGATGGAAGATCGAGAGATGGAGAGAGAGACAGAGAGAGAGAGAGAGAGAAGATGGAAGATTGAGAGATGGAGAGAGAGACAGAAGAGAGAGAGAGAGAGAAGATGGAAGATCGAGAGATGGAGAGAGAGAGAGAGAGAGAGAGAGAAGAGAGAGAGAGAAGATGGAGAGATCGAGAGAGAGAGAGAGAGAAGATGGAAGATCAAGAGAGAGAGAGAGGGAGAGAGAAGAGAGAGAGAAGATGGAAGATCAAGAGAGAGAGAGAGGGAGAGAGAGAGAGAGAGAGAGGGAGAGAGAAGATGGAAGATCGAGAGAGGAGAGAGAGAGAGGGAGAGAGAGAAGATGGAAGATCGAGAGATGGAGAGAGAGAGAGAAGATGGAAGATCGAGAGATGGAGAGAGAGAGAGAAGATGGAAGATCGAGAGATGGAGAGAGAGAAGAGAGAGAGAAGATGGAGAGATCGAGAGATGGAGAGAGAGAGAGAGAGGTTTTCTTCCTTTTTTTTGCTGCTAAACAAGATATTCATTAAATGAGCAAAAATGTCTCAACAGTACACTGAACTTACAAGAACGTTTTCCTTTTGTCTTCAACCGGGTAACCTGAACATCGACGGCTGATGGGCTGTCCAGAGATGTTTAACCTTCAAAACGCCTCATCCCGAAAGACGTCACGAAGCCGATGTTGGGAAATACGAGAGAATGTCTGGAGACTGCATGTGAACTCCTCTGAACGCGCCTGGCCTTTAAAATTTGGATTTGCAAAAAAATGCAAAAAAAAAAACACCTTTGGCCGTGACCAGGTTTTCGGTTTACATGGGAAGACAACCGAAACTCTCTGGTTAACTAATATCAGAAACTATAAAGCTCCATCAGTAACCTTTAGTTTTATCTTTAATTTCTATTTAATTCAATTTGTTTAACTAAATTTCGTTCAAGAAGATACCTAAATGTCGTTTGTTTGGCTCATTTTAATTAATCTGATTTCTGTTTTATATATTTAATCATTTCAAGGTTAAAACTTTCAAATTATAGCGCCTCCTGAAGATTGGAAGATACAAATGTTATTAACCTTATCAATCAGGAAGGAAATCATATTAAAATGCGTATACAATTGATTTATTTTGACCTAAATCTCTCTAATTGCAAAACAAATTACTATTATTATAGGTTTTCTGAAAATTATAAATGCGCAATTGAGAAGCCACTTTTTAATTGAACATAATGCATATCTAAAAGAAATATAAGAATATCCACAGAAATTAGGGAGCCTTCGGGGCTCTCAGAGCTATGGCGGAAATTCTGGGGGTGAAATCTCACATTTGGACAAGAGTAGAGTATCAGTTTCCTTGAAATTACAGCTCTTTAATATACATCAGGGAATCAGTGCTTTCCTTTTATTCGTGACAAGAAATCTGCCAGTCACTGACCGTCTTGCCGAATCCTAGGAGTGGAATCGGCATTGGACATGTTTTCTCTTTCTCTCTTAGATACAGAGAGAGAGAGATGACATCAGTACACACGGAAGGAGAGGGGAGAAAGAGCCTGGCTTTTGACCATTACTTTTGTACTTTATTAAATCTGTATTATAAACCCTACAGTTGTTAACCCACTCATGACGGATTTATATCTTTAGAGAAATATTATCTTGTAAGTAAAACGTTTAAAGAAAGAAAATGTACAATCAAAGCACAGGTAGGTTGTTGGTCTTATGCATGAACGGAGGACAGTTGCAGCATGTAGAGAGATGGGTTGGGGTCTAGAACGGCGGTTATGTCCTTTTATTTCGGCCTCCCACAGGTTTTGGTTCCAGGATGATGGTTACATCCTTTTATCTCAGTTTCCACACTGACACCATTCTCAGAGAAGTCACCACGGGCGGTGAACCTCGTGTTAAGACTACTATTGAAAGTAGGAGGCCGACATGGCACGGATGAGAAAGAACTCGGCAATCTATATAAATAATTATTAGGGAAAGTGTTTTTTACAAAGGTAATCTTATGATTGATGTGTAGTTATGGACAATGCCATCCATGGCTCTTCTGTCAAGAAAACCACAAATATCTTTGTGTCCTTCATAGTTGTGGAAGGTGCCATTCTGACATCATTACTCCAAGCGCATGATGACTGTTTACAAATTCTCAGATTAAAAATTACCTAAATAATTATTTCTTGTAGGTATTTTTAATAATTTATTAATAAGAATTAAACCATAAATTCATTGTTCCTTTGACAAGAGATCCTACAAGGTCTTATACTAGCTAGCAGTCCAGAAGCCTAACCACAAATATCCCAGAGAAATAGGCAGTCATTGGTGCTGCTGCAAAAGATGCGAAGTTGCTGATGCAAGATCCGCCCAGCGTAACTCGAGATGTGATGCACAATGGAAAGCTGTTGGTCTCCAGGAGGATGGAGTAAAGGTTATCAGAGAACTGCAGCAGCTAGGGGGTGGGGAGAAACCTATGTAGAAGAGGCAGCAGAGAGAAGAAACTGTACTGTGGTCTGACTAATAACTGAAATACATTGGAATCCAAACACTTGATTAATGTCATGCAGTATCTTTCCTACCACCAAGAAGACTTTCCACATGAAAACATTTAACCACACCAGGCAATGTTCTGTTTATTGGGCTGAGAACATTCATATTTCTAGCCGGTTAATTCCAAACTGGAATCTGATAGCCAGCCCCATACTAATGTAGGCAATATTCCATGCCCTGTTCTTCTTTATACTTTGGCATTGTAGAGCGTTTCCCACCCCCTACACAGAAAGGTTTCACATGCTTTTCTTAAGACAGGACGATATCAGACTGGCCATCCAGATCTCAGCCCTATCAAACGTGTTTGGGCTGAGCTGGGACTCTGTCTTAGCTAGGGTTGCCACCGTTGTATCAGTATAAAGACCATTAGCAGCAGGCAAATAAATTCCTATTCTATTTTAAAGTAACTATCACCCAAGAAATGATCTCACCTGTTAACCAGACCGAGACAAAGTATACACTATATCTAAGCAAATAATAATAAAAGCTAATTAACTCTTTTTTTCTCATCTGAAAAGTGCCAAAAGATGATATTCATGGCTCTTGTCTGTAAGTCATTCTCCGCTTTTTTTGGCATAGGAATTTAAAATTAATTATGAGTCTTTACCTTCAGTAGCAGAATATCTTTAAGTGAGAGAGAGGTTGGGAGCCTCTATAATAACTTCTACCTTTTGTTTTCTTTGCTACCCTACTTATAAAGATAAACCATTGTTTGATTTTGTGGTGGCAGCATGACAAAGACTGTGCAATCACACATCCTTTAATATTCTCTTCGATCCTTCACAAAGTCTCTTGACTGCAGTATTTTTTATTTTATTATTATTGCCATTTAGTCCTCAGATATCCGTCCAAATGTCAGCTCTGGCAAAGAAAGGGAACTCTGTCTTTCAAGTTCATTGACAGTGAGAAAGTTTTTCTGTGGAATTCTGGGAAGTTTCAACCTTTCTGGTACAGATACATTTAGCAAAGATGTGGAGATGAGTCTGCAACCTGCTGGAGTTTTGCCTCTAACTGCATCCGGCACTTTAGGAAATGTGCTGTTCTTTGACAAAGTTCTAGCATAGCTTCTTTCCGCATCCACTTTGTCAATAAGTGAAGGAGAACTGGCACTCTGGGTGATAGACAGTTTGGTTACTATGGCAGTGCTTGGGTGCACACCAAATTTACGAGGCATCAATGGGGAGAGAAGCGGTAAAAGTTTGTCTCTTTGATCCATGTTGACCCGTGACATCAATGTTAGCTTTGGCTGGTTTCTGTCCATTTTGACTAGATGTCAAAATGTCTATGATTGGTCGATAGCTGGCCTGCTTGAGCTTTATCCAATACATCCAAACCTATATGAGCGGGAAAGATAATTGTGGGAATAAATTAGGGAAATGTTGGTTTTATTCACTGATTACTGGCAGAATGGAAATTGATGGACAAAGAACTTCATATTCCATACTTTATATCAAACTACTAGAATCCCAGTAGATATTTTTGTCCATTTTAATGATAATTACATTTATCAGCAGTTACAGTTGTTTGATGAAATTACCTAAATTATCAGACACAAAACAATGAAAACTTCAGTTCTGTTTGTATAAATTAGTGGATTTTTGCTGTTCAACAGAAAACCGATTTGAAATCTTTTCAGGTAAAAACTTGGTACAACATGGATTTATTAGCCAGTCATTAGACACACGGATCAAGAGGGAAGAAGAATGCCCATCATTATGGTACTTCCAGTCTTTACGCAGGCCATAAATGCTAGAAGCCCAAAAACATTTGGAGATAATCCATACCGAAACCTTCCCAATAATTCTTTCAGCATCTTTGCTACAGTTCTGAGTGAAATGAAGTTAGCAGGGATCATGCATGAAACAGTCTGCGCAGCGAGAAGTTTTCAACACTAAGGGGAAGTAACTTTTCACGACAAAACAAAATCATATAAATCAGACTAAGCTCGACGTGGTTCTCTGCAACTTTACCTTAGTCAAAAGAAAAAAAAAACCTTCATTCAATCAGATTTACCTCTCTTGTTTGTCTTCAGCAGCGCATCTTCATTGACCAGAGAGAGGACGGCCCTGAAAATGTTGATGTTTCCGGATCTTGCCACATACGTAAGAACCAAGAACCGTGTTTCCCACCTTGTCTTGAACCATGAGACTCGTGACTGACTGGGCAAGGAGCCACATGACGATATCCTCTTTCCGTTGTTGTAAGCACGCATGCATTATGGCCATACGACCCAAAGAATCCTGAACATTTGTGTCCACAGATCTGTCGAGCAAGACCTCCACGATTTTGCTGCAGTCTGGTCAGAGCAAATCGGGAGAGCTTAGTCTCATCAGTGGTGCTTTGTAGTTCCACGATCTTGGATGTTAATGTCGGCGCTGTTCTGGGACTTTCAACAAAATGGCAGATGGAGATCCCGCATCAAGAGCTGAGAACAGTTGGAGCTCTTCCGCCTGTATTTTGAACAAAAAATCCTCAATAATTTACTGTAAATTAAAAAAAAAAAAAATTATTATTATTACTAACAACCCAAGATTTAACATTAAAAATAACTCAGGCTTTATTAACTAGTAGTGATACTGACAATCAAGATGAACCCCAATAGCAGAAAGCCGAGACTAGAGACTATACTCGGTACATCATCGGTATGATCTTAAAATTCCTGTGCAAGTCTAAGAGGGATGGGCTAACAGAACAGTCTTAAAAAAGAATGGTTTGTTTGCATAGGTGGCCTGTTTACCATGGCAACAGCTGAGAGTTGAAACCCCCCACTTTTCAATGTATCTGGGCCATGTTTGTTATCTAACCAGTGGTTGGTTTTACTTGCTCTTCCATGGCAGAACATTCTGTCTTGTATGGGTTATTTAGCTGGATGTCGCAGTTTCTGTTCCACAAATATATTCTACCGCGGTTTTCTACTGATACGTTGTACTGGAACCCCCCCCCCCCCGGGGTCAAACATGCCCCCCCCACTAATTTCCTTTCTACAACATTAACAGTTGTCCCCTTTTTTTTAAACAGCTGTTTCTACTTTTAAGTTGTCTCTCGCAGTCAAACAAATGGTCGGCTAAAAGCACTAGTTTGATATACAAGAGACAAGAGTTTGTCTGTAGCTTGAGCTATCAACGCCGCTCCTTAATTATCTCCTACCTAAACCTGTCCACCTGTTTGTTGTTGGTATTTTTGTCAAACACTGCTACACCTGATCAAAAGGGTGTTTGAAAAGCTTCATCTAGACTTGTACCACTGCTAGTGTCTCCTCCTGGCAAACACCCCTCTCATCATCCATCAGCAAAGCCATCTCTCCTTTTTTTTTTTTTTTTGTCACTCCTTCATCGTTGCATTTTACCATCAGCAACCGTCAACTGGTTTTAATCTAACGGACAAAAGCCAAATCGCATCCTTCACGCAATTTAACAAGTCATCCCTGGGTTTCGCCTCTTGTTCTCCTAACTGTGTGCACCTGGAGAACAAATTACGGACGGTTAGCCACTGACCAGAAACACACACCTGGCATCCATCACACATTGTCAAAGCTTACCTGTCGCTTCAGGACGGATCACAACAAACCTGCAAGTGGGTAGATATGTATAACAGCCAGCCGCCACGCTACCTTTTATCCGACCGCTTTAAAAAAAAAAAGGAGATGCTTTTTTTGTTTCCTTTCTATTACAATTACTGAGCCATATTACCAGGCCAGGTCTGTTTGCTAGTTACCACAGCAACCCGTGAGGAAGAAAACCACTGGACAAGATAAAATGGAAATTAATTGCTTTAATGGGTAGATGCTACCTTATCAACATGTCTGCAAAATTGCTTTCCTTTTGTTCTTTTACATAAAAAAATTGATGAATTTATGAGTATATATTCCGACAATGCAACTGACAATTATATCTATCATTTCTTTTGTTCTTCCGTGTGAAACATTGATGAGGTATTTCCAGATGGTGGAAGATAATCACACCTTTCTACAAAAGCATTTTTGAAAATAACCATAAAGCTTCACCAGCAATCAGTGAGAGGTTGTTTCTTTATTGTTATTATTTTTAACAGCAAAATATTAGTTTTCCATCTTCAAATCAGAATATTTCACTTTTTCGAGTGGTGTCAGCGTGTCAGAAGGGGGGAGCAGTCATACAACTTTTGCTGTAAAAGGTAAAAACAACAACAACAACTTTACAATGCGTTTAGCCGATGTTAAATGGGAGACGTAGGCAGCCAGGGGTCCAGTTCTCCTTCACCATCCAAGTGAGCTTCCTACAGGTGCTTCTGCTCCAGTTTCCTTCCACATTAAAAAAAACGAGGAGTTCTAGTAGGGCTTCGCGAAGTCCTGCGAGTACCTCTTGACATGGGGACCCCTCAACCAAGCCCAGGTAACTCGCTTAGCCACCGGGACTGACGGTAGATGTCCTCAGACCGGCTCACCTCACCGAAGTGATGATAAAAGACGGTCAACCAAAGCTGGACTCTGTCAGTCAGTAACAGATAAAGTTGAAGCAGGTTTTCACCTAAGATGAAGCACCTAACCTTCGGACACATAACCAGCTAGCTAACCCCAGTGCAGGTGATGCTGCTTAGGTGTAAAAGTTAATTTTGGAGATCAAAATACAAGCAAAAATAAGGACTCAGTCCCCTCAGAAGTATTAAAGAGTACTCTCAGACTCACCTCTACCAGGTAACGATTTGATATTTAAGAATAAACTAATAAACAAACAACAAATATTCTTTCTTGTGAAAATTTAAAGACTTTTATTTCATTGTAAATATCAAGTTTACAGCTGAAATCAAAATGAATTAAGTTAAAAATAGATTTAATTATTTTTTAAAAAATCAACAATATATATATATATTATATATATTCTTGAGTAAAAGATAAGGTGCTTTCCAGATGTCGAAGTTAATTTTTAAATGGATCTGCAAGACTGATCCCAAATGACTCAAAAACACAATAAAACTACATCACCGAAAGAGGTAACGTGGGAGTTGCACACAAGCTTCACAGTTACAATAGAGACTGAGAAACGTCAAACAATCAGGGTGCGGGGGTTAAGAGAGAGGAAAAAAGGTGGGAACAACATTAGTTCGATCTGTAATGCAAACTCTGCCTCCATCACCTTTAAAAGGCGTCCCGTCACCATGGAGAGGGCCATGTGAAGGGTGGGGCAGAAGTGTATAAGATACAATATGCTCGAGTAAACTTGTTCCCTTCTCTCAACTTCTGTACGTAAGCAGAGCGTTTTGATGAAGCTGCTGTTCAGGAGAAAGTGGGCAGAGTGAAAATGCCATCGAGGGGATGGAGGAGAAGTTCATCTTGATTACATTGGAAAGGCTGTGGTTCGGTGATGATAGATGGATACTACCCTGGGAAGCAGCATGGCAAGAAACGGTGTCTTGCCGGCAGTTCTTCAAAGTTCCAGCAGAGGATTCCTTCCCCCTGCCAAAGTCAGAAGTGCCGAGCTGTCATGGTGCAGGGTTATGTTCTTTAGCAGAGCATAACTGTGGCACTGCACTTTCATCACTGGGATTGTCTCCCTTGTAGAAATTGTTAAACAGCTCTTTTAGGAAGGAGGGAAAGAAAACGGTTGGTGCCTGCTCAACAGAGAGACCATCTTTTAAACAACAAGTTGATGGAACAAACATTTTGATATACATCTGTAAAGATACACCTCACTGTCTGGGTGGGATTCTTCACATCTGAACAACAGTAGGTAGATATGGCATATAGTTTAAATCTAGTGGTAGATCTGGGTTCATGAGATCTACACATGACATTCCCCTTTGCATGCTATACTACGCTACAGTACGGAGAAATACCGCCAACCATTTGAAACACACCCATCCATACATATTTATGGGGATACTCTGCCCACCCACTCCCTGTAAGTATACTTAGTTTTTAACAGGGCATATTTACACACTGAACGAGTTTGCAAGGTTACCACGGCATCCGTGCAAATAAAAATGTTGTACGCCCACACGTCAGGTGCGCCACGTAACTTTTCTTCTAAGTCAGTTTGAAACACCAGATTTGAGAATTCCCCAGACGATCTCTCCCACCTCCAACCCCGGCCTAAGGCACCCACCAACTGAAAGCAGGGTAACAGCAGGTAACTCTAACTGTTCGAGGCCAAATTTTGATCGTTCAAGTAAAAACAGGGCTGCATACCCGGCGGCCCACCAGTTTGTACGCAGGCACCAGATCTCAACCGGTGACCAACTGATCATAACCCAAAATCCTATTTTCCTTCACCATTATGCTTGCTGGGTGCACCCTTCAGATCTGTGTCGCTCGGCACTGGTTGAGCCACTGCGGCTGTACTCATCCCCGTTAATCTATCAACCCTTCCTGACGACAAATCTGCATGTCGATCCAACGCCGCATGTTTTGCATTACGAACCGTGTTGTCTAAGCAAACAGCCCACCAGTTGGGTTAGCGCAAAGGGAGGTAAATGCTGATGCAGTGTATGTCGAGTTAAACGGTTTGCAGAAGTGTCTGTTCAAATTCAAACTATAATTTAAGGCACAGACAATTTTTAAAAAAGAAAATTAATACAAATGGTTTCAAAAGTTATACAAACCTCTCTTATTAAATTAATGCCTTGTAAGTTAGACAGCTTTGTTTTATTGCTTAATCAGGGTCTATTGATGATCCTTTTTTTTTAAATACAGGTTTAATTTTTTTAACAAATTTCAATTATGCACATAAAAAAAAGGACAATCTCTCGACTATGCAAGACTTTTCACATTTCTGCCGTATGCGGGTGGCACGAGAGCCCGCCCCCTTATGTAATGTATAACCAGGTTCCCCCCCCCCACCACCAGACTGTAGCGTATCATAACCCAGCTACGGAAAACTTCAAAACGCCAAGACTTTTGGGATTTCTCCCCTTATTAGTATTTCTGTTCTTTTTCCAGTGACAGAGGGTTAGGGTTCAAAGTAATGAATCATGAATCGCTTATCTCCCTTGCATTGCGTTTCTGTCACAGCATCTAATCTAATATGGTTGCTAAAAGCAATTTAGAATATTATGAATTAAATTTTTCTTTTTTTAAAATAAAGGTTTTATTCCCGCTCAGCCATATTTAATTTAATTAGTGTGCTCAATAGTGATGGTATTAATCAATTTAAGAATTATATCTATGGAAATTTCCCTTTCCTGGAGGTTTTCTTTGAACAAGTCAGCACGACTTCCTTAATTACTGAGTTTCCCCAAGCTGGAGACCTTGTATAAGACAGAAGGATTCCCTCCCCTTCACATGAAGTAGAGTACGTGATTTATCACAAACGACACCCTGACAAACCAGTGAAGGGTTAGTAAAAGGCAAAAAAACAACAAAAAAAAAACACTCATATCTCAATTCCCGCTGAGCACTGTGCACACTGGCAAATGAGGGACTACTTGATGTGTTATTACATAACTTTTGATTTTCTAGCCCCTATCAAGCTGAAAACAAAACCCCTAATCATCATCGTGGTGGGGAAAGTCAAATAAGCAGTCAAAGGGCTTTTAACTGAGATGCTAGTGCATTATTACAGGGAGCAAGATGGAACCAGTTTTCATCTAGTAAATTTTCCACAGAGTGAAAAGAAGCAACAAACAACAATGTTAGGTGAACCTAGAAGAGGAGTGGCTGACTGTTTTGTTTTTGATCAGATGTATTCACGATAGTAGTTCTAGTTTGTCACGGGAGTTTTAGCTTCCCCACACAGTGGTTAGCTCCCTTTCTCATTCATTCGTTTGGCTGTCAAACTCACTAACCCACAGAATTGCTCATCACTGACGTTTTACTTCACCTGAAGCAGCATACCTTAACCCATCTTGAAGAGTACACTTGCATGTTTACAAGATCAGTACTCACTCTCCCCTAAATACGTGGACGTACTCTTCAAAGGGTTAAAATCGCTAGCTACGGTCATATGGGGGGAGAGAGAGAGAGAGAGAGAGAATTATCTCCCCGAGTAAGAAGAGTTGTCCATCTTGGTTTGAAAAAAAATACTTCTATTTTGTTCTCTGTGATTCCAAATAAAAAAATATTTATAATGTGGTTTCTACTTTCACTTTCTGGTTTGGTGAAGGAATCCAGAAAGGTCCTGCACAGTTAATAAGAAAATAATTGTTTCCCAATGACTGTGGTAAACCGACATGGCTCATAGCAAGGGGGGGGGGAGAAGAACGGCCTTGAGAATCTTTGTTTAAGTGACTGAGTCAGTCACTATCAGCTACACTTGCAACTAACTTATTCCACTTAAAGTATTTTTCAACAACTAATTCATGCCAGGGTCTTTTTTGTTTCGTAGTTGTGATCCTGGTGTTAGCAGTGACTCAGAAATATACGGAGTGCCACCAATACATGTTTATACACACACATACACCTCTCTCTCTCTCTCTCTCTCTCCTGTCTGTAATGACGTCATCTCTCTCTCACCCTCCATCTCTCTCTCTCTCTCTCTCTGTAATGACGTCATCTCTCTCTCTCACCCTCCATCTCTCTCTCTCTGTAATGACATCATCTCTCTCTCTCACCCTCCATCTCTCTCTCTCTCTGTAATGACGTCATCTCTCTCTCTCACCCTCCATCTCTCTCTCTCTGTAATGACGTCATCTCTCTCTCTCACCCTCCATCTCTCTCTCTCTCTGTAATGACGTCATCTCTCTCTCTCACCCTCCATCTCTCTCTCTCTCTCTGTAATGACGTCATCTCTCTCTCACCCTCCATCTCTCTCTCTCTGTAATGACGTCATCTCTCTCTGTAATGATGTCATCTGTCTCTCACCCTCCATCTCTCTCTCTCTCTGTAATGACGTCATCTCTCTCTCACCCTCCATCTCTCTCTCTCTCTCTCTGTAATGACGTCATCTCTCTCTCTCTCTCTCTATGTATTTCTCCCTTAAAGGAAAAAGCCAAACACTTGATAGGAAATGACTCTGAACTGCGTTGCCATTAGTCGTCCACTTGGAACAAGAAAATCTGGTCAGAGCAAATAAAACATCTATCGAGCTGACCACTAACAGAAACAGCCCATTACTCGCCATGGCATCGTCGTATTGTAGAGACCAACCAGCTCATCGGAGTGATCAAGTCATCACTTTTCCTCTCTCACAGCTCACCTTGGCATGGCATCGGTGTTGATAATCATAAAGCGACAAAAACAAAAAAAAGAAAAAGGTGTGCGCATTAAAAATATGTATCACATGGCTTGTCCTGCGACAGCAAGCACTCACACCCCACCTGACAAACACGATTAGCCCGTTATTCAGCAATGTTGCAAAATTAATTATCACCTGACCAAAAATTTTTAAAGAAGAAAAAGGTGAACTAGGTAATAACAAGTGAAACAGAACCATCCCTAGTGTATTGCCGCAAGTAATCAAAAATTAACATTACTCTGATCAAAGCAACCTGGGTAAAAATGACACGCTACTTTCCAGAGGTATCTGAGAGAGACGTCAACAGATTGGTGTTCACAGAGACCAATCAGATGCCGACACTCATGTATCACTGCGCGAGGAAAACCAGAAGAAAACAACAAAACAATCCGTACAAGTTTCCTCAACGGTAGTGCACAACTGAACACTCCCAACATTTCCATCGAGAGCACGTGCGGGCATAAGATTTGCATTTTCATGTCAAGGGGGTTGCTCCAAATATTAAGATTTAAAAAAAAAAGGAAAAAAAAAGGGGGGGAGATAAATGTTGGGGGTGAGGAAACATGTATCTCTAAGTAATTTTAAAAACATCTTGCACAGGATGTTTCTTCTCTCTCTCTCACACACACACACACACACACAGGGAATTCTGGGCATTTATCATATTTTATATATATTAAATATAATTTCTTCAATTCGGCAACATTTGGTACTAAAACAAGGCGTGACTAGGAGTAGATAAATTGGGAGAATTTGTCCATGGCGTCGGGTATCCAGTCTCTCAACAACGTGATCATCCTGGCCTGAAAATACGGGAAGTACATCTCCCTGGTCCTCAGCAATCCTCCCCTTATTATGGCTGTGGCTGCTTCTACCGGCTTTGCTGGAACCATGACGGTGAGCAAAAACTGCTTCCCAAAATCCTTCAGGTTTTTGATTGCATTTTCGGTACCTGTTTAAAAATGGGGGTGGGGGGGAAAAAAAGAAGAAGGAGGGGGTTAGCGAGCAGGAAAGGTCTGTCCACATCTGGCCAATAAGACTGGAAAAAAGGAAACCTCTCTCGCATTGGACCAGACTACGATTTTAAACCCCCCCTCCATGAATTCAAAGCCAAAAGGCTAAGGGTCTTTGTGCTGCGAAAGGTGGCGCCACCACTTATTAAACAAGAAGAACCTGACTCTATTACCTGTCTTGATCTGTTAATTTTCCACAACAGACGAACGCGTAACAAAAGCAGGTGGACAAGTTACGACGGCAGGCCGATGTTTAACGAAAAACTCCATTTTCGCTGCGAGAGTTAGCTACAATTTCCCACTGTTTCATTGTGTCCATCTTCTATTCCAGGTACAAAAAAGACAGTCAAGGGGGAAAAGAAAGGGGAAGTGGATCTCTCAACCGACCGAAGACTGGTTTATTCGTTCAGCACAAACCGGAAACTTTATTACATTTTCTTGTGTAGCTTTAATAACTAAATAAATGTAGGTGTTTTTGATACACAAAACAGCTGGATGAATTTCAGATGAAGGAAATCTGTGTCGAAGGTAACTAATCTTTTTTAAAATCAATGTTTCTTATACTAAACATTAAAGAATTGCTATTCAAAGTAAATATAACGGTCTCATACAGCAGAAGGGAGGTAAATAGCATGCACAAAAAAAAGTGTGCGCCCTATTTATGCAACTATTTAATTATTAGAAGTCTCTGCCTGGTGAGAGCTGAGAAAGGAAGCTACAGCTGTAATCTCTCTGTTCTCCCACCCACCCCGTCTCATCATCAGAACACACTCCACTGTTTCCATTTTACTTTTTGGCTCTTTCTGTATGGTAACCAAGCAGAAACACAAATTGACGTTTCCTCACGTTCTTCGGGTGCCTATTTTGGTTGCTGAAGATGGGTGTGGAATTACAGGTAAACGTACAAAGTTAGGTGGGCTTACCTATTAAACCAATCACACAGAGAGTGATAGAAATATCACAGTTTCGAAGCTTTAGTTCCTGTCTTAAGCTGGTGAAAAATCCGTCCAGAGCGTACTTGGAAGCCGAGTAGGCCGACAGGTAAGGCTGGGCATACTTCCCTGCAACAGGAGAGGAGGGGAAATGATAATAAAAGAAAAAAACACATCCAATTATAGTCTTTGGTAAGTAATTCTATGGCTCTAGACCTACCTCTCATGTCTCAAAACTCTAATATAGCAAGCAACTTCTTTGACAAAAAAAAAAAAAAAGACTAGCGGAGATTCCGATCGAAACCTTTTCTGATATAAGATACTTGAGACAAGAGGAAGAACATCATAGAAACCAGACAATTAGTTCAGGCACTTAGTGGAACCACTTTTCGGTACTCCTTCCCCGTTGCCATCATCAGCGTTCTTAGTAGAGAGAGAATCTCTTAATTATAAGATGCCCTATATATATACATACAAGAATATAGATGTTGCAGAGCGTATATTTGACAGAAAACCAAAGCTACGTAAGATGAACTCAAGAGAAATTTCCTGTGAGACTAAGTCCCTAATCTGCATTAAGAGGGCCGTACATACATACCTCTTTTGTTTGGTAAAGTAGTATTTCAGCTGGTGCGGCTTGCCTTCAAATATCAAAGTCTAATAAGCCTGAGAGTAGTAATCCAAAACTACCTTAACCAGAGTCAAAAAGGCAAGACCATAATGGGAATTTTGACATTGCTATCCAAATAAGGGAGATAACTTAGTACAATATTTTAATACATTAATCTATTAAAAACACTTATAAAACTCTCTATCAGTAAAACATTGGGATAACTTTATTTATTTATTTTTTAAAAGGGGATATTTCTCCCAAGTTATCCTTATTAAGTGAACACTGGGCAAGCAGTACTAAATTGGGTAACTATCTGGAGAGAAAGCACTAATCAAAATAATGAATTGTGGGAAAGTTTTGCAGTTTGTCTAGCCCGTTTCTTCCACTAAACAGATATCAAATTAGACTATTAGGGAAAAGGGGGGGGACCTGTTTTTCTTTTTCCATCAGCCAGGGGTTCTAGAAAGATGAAACCTGATTGCCTGAAGATTTTTTGCCATTTAGTAGATATCTTTGATGGCTTTCTTACTACTGACGTGAAATCTGAAGCCATTCCACTTTCCCTAACATAGAAATGGTATGGACTCTTGAATTAAAGAAAGTGGAGAATTGTCTCCCTTGAAACAGTACGCTACCCTAAAAGTACAGTGGGTTTTGAGACCAAGATGGAAAGGAAAACCTAAATGCGCAGGATGCTAATGGGCTTAGAGACGATGGGTTGTCTTAACGAAAAAGGCTGAGAAGGGGACTGGCTACGTAGTTAATTTACCTGTGTGTGGAATGTGAATCTAAAAGCGAACTAGGTAGGAAGCCCGTTACTGGAGAGACTTCATGCTGCTAAAACAAACTGTTTTGACAACTCAGAAGTGGTTTTTTTTTAATAGGAAAGGGGTCATACACTACACAGTAGAACCCAGGCATGCCATGTCCAGTAGGTAACACTGGCAGGAAATACTGGCAACACCTGCACAAAAGGGTCTGCACTTCCGAATATGTCGGACCGCCGTAGGCCAAGCATCTAAGAACTAAAACTAAGGATGACTTTAAATTACAAATACAGATGGAGCAACTCAGTTAGCATCGAGTGTTTCTGAAACCTCGCTGCGGCTGCTGCGGGTGACCTCGGGCAAGTTTTAGAATAAGGATTTCGGTATTTACCCGCTATGGATGACAGTACAATGATGCTGCCCTTGGTTTTCTCCAGCAAAGGGAGAGCGTGTGATGTCAAGTGGACATAAGCGCGGAAGTTGATATTGAAGGTCTGCAGGAGCATCGTCAGGTTGTGGGCAGAGCCATTCCACAGGCCCATGGGGATGATGTGGATGTGGTTTAACACCAAGAAGTCGATGCCACCAAGTTTAGCCTCAGCCTCCTGCAACATAAGGAAAAATGCACATGTAAGATACACCCGGACATCCAAATACAGATGTACAAGGCCCGAGGACGGTTCTTTGACATTTCTGGAAATCTTTGCAGCCGATTCACCTGCAGGTGCTCAAAGGGTTTTTCAATAATTTAAAATCTATTACAGTTCTAAAGTTGGAAAGAGAGCCCCCCACGGATGTTTAAACTTCTACAAAAACCTCTATGTGCTGACTGTCAGGGAATAAGGAAATCGTACAGCAAGAAGCCAGGAGTGGGGGTGGGGATGGGATGGGATGGTGTTGGGTGTTAGCCTTAATGGGTGGATATGTTACCTGGCTACAGCCAAATGACTCTTGAGAGGGGCATTAGCTGTGGTACCTTGATTGCATGTACCTGTCAGAAAGCATGACTAGACCTTCATATCTTAGACATGGGAGAAAACCAGAGTAACCCAGGAGAAAAAGACAGCCAGCTAATGAAACATGATGGGGACAAATCTTTGCCAGGAAAAGGTATAACTCTGGGATAGGGTGGGGTGGCCCCTCTCATCTTTAGTTTTGTAGTCCACCACTAGACAACCAGCTGCCCTACACCTGATTCATCAGCAGGACCAGAACCAGGCGGTTATCAACACCTGTTACACTGTGTGTGTGTGTGAATTAGAATCGGCAGTTAGTTATCTACATTTATCATCCACTGGATCAACACTACTACTTATCCGAAGTTCTCAGCGGCCAGGTCCCGTTACGCACCTTGATCACCATCTCCGTGGCTGACAGGTTGCTCATGTCAGCTTGAACATAGTAATACTCTCCGTTCGTGTCACCAACTTCCCTGCAGTGGGCCACAACCTGCAAAAGGAAATGCGAACTCTTGCACTGCTTCATGTCCAATAGTCACATTTAACATTGTTCCCCAAAAATTCTTTTTTAAAGTTCAGTTTATGAACATTAAAAAAAAAAAACAAACAATAACCAGTCCGTGCCGAACATCAGCTTGCAAAAGTTACTGCGCACCTAGCGACTATCTAAATATACAATTCTAAACACAGCTCCCAGTACCTGTATTACTAGGTCTGGCCTTTCATGCAATGTGGGAACTGTTATGACGAACAACATAAATTTAAAACACCTTTTTTTCCCCCTTCTTCAATGGGGTCAAATATAACTGAAACCCAAAAGAGCTTTCTTATTACTGCATCAGTTTTAGTTGTTGAACTAAACATACCTGTAAGAGACGCAAGAGAGAGAGAGAGAGAGAGAGAGAGAGAGATGGGGGTTGGTAGGGGGTGAAACTAACTCCCTTTTCTTTAAAATGAATATATGTAAGGAGTACAAAGATCTAAAGGCTTCCAGTTGGTATTGATGGATTATCTGCGTAAAATGGGTCATTTGCAGGCGCAATGAACTGGAAGGTTAACTCTTTTCCCCGCAGCCGTCTGCTTGTGGGGGAACATGTCAGAACCCCCCGAGCTGGTCATAATAGTTCACAATGTTGGAGGAAGCCCAACATCGAGGTACATCCAATAAAATACCTTCATTTTTTTTTTTTTTTATTTGTGTGTAACTCTCTGGCCTCAGAAGTTAGAATTCTGAATTTTGCAACCGGATGCTCTCCAGCTGCTGCAAAAGATAAAACGACCTGCTTTATTAGCAAGAGTTTGAACCTTTTCAATGCCATGTCGTTGGAAACGCGGAAACCATACAGTTTTCTGCTACTAGAGGATAAAGGTAAATAACACTCCTGATGGGGAAGAAGACAGAGATCAGGGAAGCTGAAATCCGAGATGTATCGGTTTTTCTTAGCACTGCATTGTGGGAATGCTTTCTTAGTTGTTGGCAGATAGAGACTTGTTCTGAATTCAGCATATGGCACAATCATGACAAGACCCCCTAGGTTCCCATCAGCATTTGAGGCAGTTTCTAATTTGTGAGAATCAACAAGTACAATTTTGGCAAAACTTGAAAAAAAAGAAAAAAAATCTAGAGGGGAATCACAAAATTCCCCATCCGCTCCAAGGATAGTTTTCAGTCAGTTCCAGTTCTCATGTTAACTTCATTTTAATTCCATTCTTCTATTATTATTATTATTATTATTATTTTATTATTATTATTACTATTATTACTATTAGCCTCATTGGAAAAGACCAACCTGGCTGAAGCTTGTGGCAGCCAGTTTTAAGGATGGAGAGGTCTAGTGCCCCGCCCCACCCACCCCCGACGGCATCCTCCCAAATCTACAAAATAAAGAGGTAAGGGTTTTCTGCGGGGCATGTGTACGGCAGAGATTCTGTGGGTGACTCTTGACTAGCTTATACACCACTCAAAATCTTGCCTGGTCGACGCCCTAACCTCTCCCCCCCCCCACCCCACCCCTTTCTAGTTCCCTGCTACGAGACATCCTTAAAACCCCCGAACGGTTGGGGTGACGCAGAGAGGCCATGAGATTTGACCCAAAAGTTGTTTTGAAAACCACTACTCACATCCACGATTGTTTTTTGTTTTTTAAATATGGAACTTTAAAATTTATGTCCCTGCCCAACCCCAGCCACCCACACACATTCTCTCTCTCTCTCTCTCTCTTTCCAAATGTATTACAAAAAACCTGTCTTATATAAAAACCTTGTTTGTGGTTCACACAGAACTGCTAAAAAAGGAGGCCTTTGTGAGGAACACTTCGCAGTGAGATCTGTTCGGGATTCTTGTTTGACCAACCACAATGCACACGAACCATTAACGTAAATAAGACATTCACGCAACAACAACAACAAAAAAACGGCCAAACAAAACCAGTTCGTATTAACGCAAAGATTTCCCCCTTTTCTCTTCTGCAGTTACCGCAGGCAATGAATGAGCTCCGTGCCGTGAAGGAAAAGCGATATTTCTGCACGAAAACAAAACTGTGCTATGCCAACGTTTGCCGTTTGTTCTTTACTCTTTGGTCAGTAACACAAGACAGAAAGCATTTATAGATTTCAAGACACCTCCTCTCTCTCTCTCTTACTCTCCCGACCACCATCGCATAAAGTATTTATCAATATGGACTGGCTGACACGGCTATACGCAACACCTGCAGCCATCAGCTTTTTGGTCATCCACTATTTTAAAATCACCGATTTATATAGCATCGTATATAAGCACTGTGGGCATTCAAATGGAACACGACTCGATAGAATTACGACAATGCCACTTGAAGCAAGGTTTTGTTTAAACGTTATATAAGTACACTCACCAATTTTATGACACTACACATACACATTAAACAAACTTATTCACCTTATTGGTCTTTCCAAATAAGTTGCACCCATCTGCAATGCCAATCAAAACGGACAGAGCTCCAGAAAGATGACTCTGTCCTTCAGCTATATCTATCAACCCTTCAAATTGTCTCATTTCTCCTAAAGCTTATTTCTAAAGTGTGTCGTATTAAGATTTTCAAATTCCAACAACAAACGCTATAAAAAGAAATTCTTCTCTTTACCGAAATAAATGTGAGTAAGCTACAGTCTACCTGACTCATGCTGACAAAGATGGAAGTTAAGTGATATTTAGCGCCATCTACACTAAAGATGGGATGTTAGCAGAAAGTCAAAGTGTATTATTGTAAGATCATCCACTCTGGTTCAGAGGTGTAGCATAACAAAAAGATCCTGCCTTGGTTCAGGTGGAGGGTCTCTTCACTGAAGCCGGTATTCCGAAACGTTTCCATTTCTTCTGGTTTAGTCAAAGACAGGGGAAAATGGAAAAAAAAATAGTAAAATAATCCAGAATTGCACCAATGTCTTCTTTATTTATTTTTTTTGACAGATCCACGGCAAATTCGAGTGGATTCCCTTTCCTGCAGAAATAGCTCGATCCCCCCCGCTGTTACATGATAATTAGGGGCTTTCACTGACGAACTAAAGTGATTCTGTCTTTAAACCATAATAGTGAATTTAACAGCAAAATAATTCAGGAATAAAGAAAAATATTTTTAGTGGAAAAGTTAGTTTTCTTTGCAGACGTATGGATTTTCCAAGAGTCATATTCGTTAATAAATCAATTTATAATATATTTCGATGGTCTCCCCATAATTGTGGCTGCCACTGTAGTAGGTGTGCATATACATTTTACATACACTTCGACATACCACGCAGTCTTGATGCTATTCCGCGATGAAGTCCTTCATCCTAACGGTGTACGCACCAGGCAACCGTTTCATTGTCATATCGATGAACAAAGAGAATAAAAGGGGGTCCCACAGTCGACTGCCATGCCTAGTTTAGTGTGCCGCAAACCCTGCTGATTCCCTAAGTTTCTCATTCACTCAGAAAGATGGCGACCCTAAGAGGAAAGTACAGCGTCAATGTGTCCTGGTCCACCTGATGGGGGAGGGAGGCCAGATCTTGGGTCTACAGTGAGTCAGGTACGCAGAAAATTAACCACCTGCAGAAGGGGGGAGCTGAGCAAATGTGATCTTTATTCGCCCGTCCCACCATCCGCCATTCTTTGTCAACATTTCGCCAACGAACAGATGCAATCCCCGCGGGTTACCAGGGATGCAATGATGATAGCCCGCTCCGCTCTCCTAGGGCGGCGGGGGTGTACCCCGCCTGGCCCAGTTGTTTCAGCAGAATTTCATCCAAAAGTAGCTCGAGACTGACGCCAAGGAAGAACGATGGTGGGTGGCCGAATGCACCGGAAGTGCAGCATGAAGCGATGGCAACGCAAGAAAGGGGAGGCCATCGGGTAGAAAAACACCACCCAGCGATGTTACTGAGGGGGAGAGGGAGGGGGTGGGGCCCCCCACCAACATTTCTATTAATTCAAGGATAACGTGGCCATGAACCGAATCCCCGACCTACATTCATGGAAGCTGCTCTTAATCCCTGACCTATATTGGCGCACTCCTCTTGGTACATCCCATTACTGCGGCAATAGTAATTAACAGCTTCCTGCTATAAACAGAGTTACTTACATAAGAATTAGTTTCGCCATTTGTGTAATCGTTAATGTAATAAGATTGGATGGAGATTGCCCCCAAATAATTTACCACCATGGCACCCCCACTGTAGATTCCTTAAACCATTCAAAGAGATGTAGGTCTTCCTTTAAACGTTTTATTCCTTAAAGAATCTTATCATCACTTAAGCATCTCATGTAGCGCACCTGTTCACAGGCAAGAACCCCCCCCCCCAAAAAAAACCATCTACCTCTTCACAGGATTAGCCATTTGATAATCTGTCCATTGTTAGTAATGCTGGCACTGAACCCAAACCATAAATCTGGGTTGGAAGCGCACCAGAAGCATAAATGTGGCATGGGTTTTACGGTGAGGGAATATATACTGGCAGCGCAGGATGCGTGGCACTGCTTCAGTGCGGATGTCGTCGGCCAGGAGTTGGCCTGGAGCCCGCACAACCTGTACAGACGACTTTAGTCCAACGCATCCGTCCATCCCCCAGCCGAATCAGATAGCACTTTTCTGGTATATTCAAACCCCTCTTGCTCCGTCATTTTGGGGGTTTACCCAGATCCTGGACAGTCGTAGGCGTGCCATGTAATCCGTCAGGGAGAATTGGCTGCTGCTGTCTTTCATACAGAAACTGGCAGGCATTAAAACGCCTGTGGCTTCGGTGGCTTACTTTCAACTTCCTACCATCCTGGCCCCTGTTCAGGAATGGCTCCTATCCGTGCTGCCAAAATATAAGAAATATGACAGAGGATGGACAAACCGATGGTCGGTCGGTTGGTGGGCGGGTAAAATGCCTGTCTATCTGGATTCTGGATAAACAAGACATCATGCGCAGATCAGACTCTTAGCTCTCCCCTCTCTCCCTGGTTGAAAATTTTCCAAAACTCTAGTGGCAGGACTCTACTCGTATGACATCTTTGAATTCTTCAGCTTTTATCTGGGGAAACTTGGGCTGGCAAATGAAGAATGCCAGTAGTTGATGTGGGGGGGAGGCGGCCAGGGGGAGGGGCTGTTATTCCACCTTAACACTGTACCATAAAACCGTTGTAAATCATAAACGGTCATGTGTAAACATTCCATGAGGATCACATTACAAACATTCCCCCCTTTCTCAACAAATTATGGATAAACAAATTTTAAAAAATCGGTGACGAGGTCAACCAATTAACCCCCCCCTCCCTCTCCTGTGTACCATCTGGCACACTCCACTACCCTTCAGATCTGTATTACTCAGCACAATGTTGAACCATGGGGAGGGCTGCCCCCTCCTCGTTAACATAATAATCCTTTGTGATGACAAATCTGTGTATTGCTCCTGTGTTTTACACAGTTGACAAAATACACAACCAGTCCAACACAAACAGTAACTAGTACATCTGAACCAGGGTGGTGTAAGAAAGGCAAAAAAGTCACATGGTATAGAGAGGGTTAACATTTTTATAAAATGCGCAAGACCTCCAAATGAACCAAAAATGAACCATTTGGTTAGGGGCGTTCACCTGGCATGAAACTCTTCTTACACATTTTCTTTTCTCTTTTTGTACACACTGACGGCTACAAGGGAGACAACACTGGTGAGAGAGAGAGAGAGAGAGCATAGCGCAATGATAGTTCTCTACGATGCACACTGCCAATGTTACATAACGTAAGAGCCCTGCATTTCCAGTTGGTAGGGAAGGAAGTTCCTACAAGGACTCTCTATTTCTTAAATATGGCTGGCAGCAAGAAGAAACCACTCCAAAATAGATACGTCGATCCCAAATGGGATTCAAAACTCAGGCCCTCAACTTCAGAAGCCCAAAAAGCTAACCGTTAGACCTTCACACTGCCTAAGGTTTCACGTTACCACGGTTATTAAACTACGCAAAATGATGCAGAGACTCATGCCATGAGAATATGGCAGCACACGAATAAATACATATGGCAAAATATCAGCCACTGCAGCAGACAGATGCTCATTTAACAGTCAACCTTTTGAGAGAAAAAAAACAAACACGTCACAGATAATATATATGATATTGGAAGTAATTCTGGAAATGAAATGAATGCATTCTACAGTGTGTTAGCTAGTATTTATGTGAGCTCTTTGCTCTATATAGACCATGACACCATGTTCTCATGCTCCCATACAGGTAATCCATGTGTGACTGTGGAATGTTGCTCCATATGTCCTGTAGCACATTCCACCAAGGTGTTTGGTTGCCTCTGACGTAGTAGCTACAAAACCCCATTTATACAGTGAACTACTATATCAACAGATGACTGAACTATGCAGTGTTCCATTTTTTCCTATTATGTACTAGATACCCTCTTTCTGCTGATGAGACAAGAGAAAATGACTTTGGTTTTCACATTATTTCAGCAACTGATGCTGTTATTTTATGGGATTTGACTTCTTAGACCCGATATGGACACAGTCTCTTCACAAAGAATTGTTCAGACAGACAATTAAATGGCCTGAACACAACGGGGGAGCAAAAATGCTCAACCAAAAGTCAAACATGGGATGGCAACCTCTATAATGCACTGATGAACTGCTCTACGAATCCTTGGAAGTCTGCATAAAAGGAGAACAATCAGATAAGGGGTTAAAAAAAGAAGAAGCAAGAATGATGAATTGCTAGATGAAGAGTAAAACAGAAACAACTGGATACAAGTACACACACACACACACACAGAGAGACCAATGGCTCATCTGACAACGAAGGGGCAGAAACCTATATCCAAATAACGGACGGTGCACACATTGAAGCTTCACAGGTGCCCCCCTCCGGACCGAGGATGTAAAAAGAGTGTAACATCGTTTATTTGACAGGCAGCAAAGCCATCTTGCAATCAGCCACAGAAATACAAAGAACTCTCTCCCCATATCCGCAACACCATCTCGTAACAGCTCCCAGCACGGTGCAGCGGAGAGGAACAGGTGGCATAACCTTGCAAAATCAGCTACCAAAGAGCCCCGAATAAATCAGCCCGTCTCCTACCGAGAACCAAGGGATCCTCATCAGGTGTAAACTAAGAAAGAAAGAAAAAAGCGTGTCGAAGCATGCGTACAAGCCGTCACAACCAGAAACGGCCTGGGCATTTAAACGAGGAGCAACAAGCATTCATGCTCGGGATAATTAAGGATAGGTCACTGTGGTCTACTCATGCACCTGCCCAAGCTGGCATTCCTCAGAAAATGCCCGTGCAACGTAGGGAAGCAGACCCTAGAACGCATCCTTCAGGGATGCCCCTTGTGCGAAGATGCCGGAGAGGAAGGTGCAGGAGGGAACCAACAGATAACCTCTTGGCTGGCTCGTTCCTTAGTTACCACTCGAGATCCCACAACAATACCTGGGTTACCTGGCTCGGATCGGTCATTGGTCACCGAGTCTCTGTTTTAGCTCAGCGCTGGGAGAATGTCCTCTCACGTCTTGGAAGGGTGGGTAGGCGGTGGTGCCGATAGATAATTAACACTTTAAAAACCGAAACCAAACTGTCAGTGGCAATGGGACGCAGGTTATAGTTTCTTTACTGCCATCGCACATGCACAAAAATTATAAAATTTTAAATTTATACAAAAAGAAAAAAGATTAAATGTTTAAATGTTTCAAACTAACGTCAAGATAACAGCTTCCACAGAAACAGACTCCTGAGTGGTCCAGCTTAGGAGGTACTGATGAAAACAGTTTGCTAGGTATGTGTAAGAAGAGAAATAGCTCGCATAACTGAGTTGCCCTCTGTGTGATCTATCATCATCTGCCAGCTGTGACAATCCCCCAGTCTCCCCAACCTCACTGCTGATCCTCAAGGAAAAGTATTATCAATTAGTGGGAGAAAGATAAAGTATGAAAATTAACTAATTACAATTACAAAGGTCTCTCCTGGGATGAAGTAGATAAGGAAAATGGATGCACTAGCAGGATGGTGATGGAAGTGAAAGCTTCAGAATTTGTTACAGGAGCCTTGTTCCTGAAGAGAGAGAGAGAGAGAGAGAGACAGAGATCATATAAAACAAAAACACCAGGTGACGAGGATAAACAAGAGAGAGAGAGAGAGATGGAGAGAGAGAGATGGAGAGAGGAGAGAGACAGAGATCATATAAAACAAAAACACCAGGTGACGAGGATAAACAAGAGAGAGAGAGAGAGGAGAGAGAGAGAGAGATCATATAAAACAAAAACACCAGGTGACGAGGATAAACAAGAGAGAGAGAGAGATGGAGAGAGAGAGAGAGAGAGAGTTCATATAAAACAAAAACACCAGGTGACGAGGATAAAAAAGAGAGAGAGAGAGATGGAGAGAGAGAGAGAGAGAGAGAGTTCATATAAAACAAAAACACCAGGTGACGAGGATAAACAAGAGAGAGAGAGAGAAAAAAGGGAGATGGGAGGGAGACATTGGTGTGATCAGATTTGCATAGCTTCTGTCATTTCCTCAATTCAGGAGTCTCCCCAACTCCTCCTCCTCAGTAGGTTTCTTTCTTCCACATTACGGAAATTATTTCTGTAACAAAATAACCTTAGTAAAATGTTAGTTGGTCGCTTGTTTTACTGTTTTGAAATTGTTTGAGAATCTGCTTAAAGATGTTTCTGTTTGTGAAATTTAATGTAGGTAAACACGTGAAAATCTCCCCCAACCCACCTTTTAGATGCAAAATTACCCATGTTTATATGGAAACTCTGCCCCATCAAGCCCATCAAGATGAAGATGTGTCCTGAATGTAATGCTGATTTCAGGTGAGGCAGGACATTACTAAAGAACAATTTGAGTGATTTTCCAGCATCCACCTCCTCTCTATCTCTCCATTCATCTCTATCTCTCTCCATTTCTCTCTCTCTCTCTCTCTGGTCGTCTCTATCTCTCTCCATTTCTCTCTCTATCTCTCTCCATTTCTCTCTCTCTATCTCTCTCCATTTCTCTCTCTCTCTCTCTCTGTTCGTCTCTATCTCTCTCCATTTCTCTCTATACTGACGTCATCTCTCTCCATTTCTCTCTCTCTCTCTCTGTTCGTCTCTATCTCTCTCCATTTCTCTCTCTCTCTATCTCCTGTTCATCTCTATCTCTCTCCATTTCTCTCTCTCTCTCTCTGTTCGTCTCTATCTCTCTCCATTTCTCTCTCTCTCTCTCTCTATCTCTCTCTCTCTCTCTCTCTCTCTCTCTCTCTCTCTGTTCTCTCTCTATTTCTCTCTCTCTCTCTCTCTCTCTGTATCTCTCTCTCTCTCTCTCTCTACTCTCTCACTTGCACTGGAAAGGTCAGAATACTAAGAGCCCCAGGGAAAGTGAACCTTGGCTAAAAGGAATGACCAGAGGTCACCTGGCAGTAAGAGGAAGCCCTGTTCATGTATCATTTCCTTTCCTCCCTCCTCTGTTCCCCAAGAGTCCCTTGAGTATTCAGGATATGTAAGTATAATTAGTGCTGATGGTCAGCCAGTACATTCCATGTGGAACACATCTGGTGGTTTGTTATCTCAGGGAAACAGCTTGGAGCCTCCAGCAGGAAACTGACCCTGATGTACACACACACACACACACTTTGCACACACATCCCCTCTGCTTCCAACTCCAGCCAAACTGTCTGAGATAGCAGAACTCAGGAGTCACCCCCACCAGCTTGACAGGATCCATCTTCTCATAAAAGTACACTTGAAATAAGTTCCTTTCCGGTTAACTAGGAAACAGGCCTTTTCTTTCTCTCTCTCTCTCTCTTTTTTTTTTTTGTAAAATAATTTCCTAATAAGAAAGGTTTGTGATAAGTGGAGAGCTAGGGCCCCCCCCCCCAGTAGGTATCTTCATGTCACCAGGGACTGATGTTAGTAGCTTCTCGGAAACTGAGCCAAGGAAACGCCAAATTGTAAACACCAAACAAAGTTCAACTTTTGCAATATATTTTAGGTCACATGACGCAGGTCGCGGAATCTTAGATAGATTGGTATAAAAGAATTCATAAAGAATCAATGCGGGGAAATCTTGAATAATCCATACAGGAAAAATCCTGCAAAAGTTAGACACACACACACACTTCCTCTCTCTCTCTGTGTTCATCTCTCTGTTCATCTCTCTCTCTCTCTGTTCATCTCTCTTCTCTCTCTCTCTCTCTGTGTTGATCTCTCTATCTCTCTGTTCATCTCTCTCTCTCTGTTCATCTCCCTCTCCCTCTCTCTCTATCTCTCTGTTCATCTCTCTCTCTCTGTTCATCTCTCTGTTCATCTCTCTCTCTCTCTCTCTGTGTTCATCTCTCTCTCTCTTCATCTCTCTCTCTCTCTCTCTCTCTCCTCTCTCTCTGTTCATCTCTCTCTCTGTGTTCATCTCTCTCTCTGTCTCTCTCTCTCTCTGTGGTTCCCTAAGCAATACAGGTCAGAATTCATTTGATTTCAGCGATTTATTTACTAAAACACACACATCACTGTACTGGAGCGCAATGAACTCTGTTCTTAAAAACAGCAACTCTGTCAATCGAGAAAATGAACTGATGTAGCTCTGACCTTCTGGCAAATTGCGCATACAAACAGCCACAAATTTGTCAGGGATAGTTCACAACGTGGCATAAAAAGGGTAAATATGCGGTTAACAGACTGAAAAGCTCATTTTCTTCCTGACTGACATATTGCTGTGTGTGTGTGTGTGTGTGTGAGTCATGTGGGCACCGCTGACAGGCAGGGGATTGCCTAGTTCTTGTATCCCCAACGTTAATAGGATGTATCTCGATTTGCTTGCTTCAAAGTTTGCAGCTGCATTCCGATTAAAGGTCTGCTTTCTCGGTGATACTCTCCGGGCCACCGTCTGAATAGGGGAATAGAAATAATAGCCTATAAACCCGTTGGCTTTCAGAAGTGGCGAAGATGATGCAGTCTGGGGACCTTCTATTGGGGGGGGGTCTGGTTAGGGTTAGGGGTTGGTCGCAACAATGCTGGGCAGGGGTTAGACCGCACAAAGAACCTTCCCAGGTCCAACATGGTTCTAGAAAAAGAAAAGCACAAACCATCACAATCATTCGCACAGAAACATGCCTCCTAACCTCCCTGATGCTCTGTGAGAAGGGAGGCAAATGAAAGGCTAGATGCTAAACCTGAAGTTTCCGCATGATTCTTCAGCCTCTTGAGCTACTACTACACCTTCTCAGGAATGTCAACACCCCCCCCATCCGAGAAGGAAACACTAAATCTTCTATCTTCACCCAGTCCATCCTCAGGCCGTCAGCTGACCTATCACATGGAAACATCCCATTTTTTTTTTTGTTTTTTTTTTTTAATGTCTGTTTCTGTTTTCCCCTGACTTTCCCTAATTAAAATTCTGTTTTGTGTGTGTGTGTGTGTGTGTGTGCACGGTTAACCCTTCTTGCGGCGGATGCAAAAAACGGGTGGCTCACCTGCCTCAGGACTACTTCCCGTCGCGCCGTGATCAGCAGCTTCGCGTGATGTCTCGCGTACTGGTAGGCCATCTGTTCGCCGATGCCGGATGACGCTCCTGTCAGCACCACCCTTTTCCCCTTCAGATCGCCTGTAGGGAGGGGAAAGAAAACAACAACAGCCAATCCAAACAGTGGCAACAGAAAGAAGGGGAAAAAGTCCCTTTAAAATGCAGATATTTCTTCTACCTGTAGAGAAACGAAGATTCCTAAATCATGAGATAACAGACCGATCTCACCTGACCCCAAGCCGAACTTGTATTTACTGAGCTCTATACACTGCTTTAAGAACCTCAAGATATCCATGAAGATAATAAAAAAAGGGGGGTGGCCCAAAAATCCTCAAGCCCCAACAGAGACCCGATTTCACCTGCACCGCGATCTGCATGTGACAGGAAATAATCTTTTATATAGAAACAGACGACGACGACGACGACATCCCAATCCAGGTGTCGACATCAAGGCGGCAGGCTTAACGTGATATGGAAAAGTAATCTTGAGGTCCCTCTAATTAACTATCTCTTTTAAAAATAAGGAATTCTTTAAAGAAACAGTCGGCGTCCATAACGTCTTTGGAGATGGCAACAGTTTTGGAATGCACGAGTCTATAAATTTGGCGTTGGGCAGAGCAGGGCAGGGCAGCGGAAGGAAACCATGTTGTCTTTTTGGTTTTGTAGTCAGCCTTGAATTGAGTATACGGAGGTGAGGGAATGGGGGTTTTTTATGAGCCTGATAAGCAAAACAAAAAGTTCTGCTTCAATCCTACCTGTCAGGACAGGACACGAAGATCCAACCTCACCACGTAGGTACGTACAGGTCATGCATTTCACCTTGATGACGTCAAGATTCTAACCCCAACCCCAACGCACCTTATGTACCAAGCAGTGATTTAGTGCCACCCGCCTTTGGTTCTCTCCTTAGCCCTGTGGTTATGAATGGACACAGGACCAGCAGTCAGTCAGCCTTTCCTCCTAATGGGCCATCAACCAAGAATTTAATTAGTTTAGATAATTTTTCATGCTGTTAAGGATTATTCTTCCTTACTTACAGCCCAAAGAGATGACTGTTGGCAGGGGGAGGAAAAGGTCCAGCACTGCTAAATCTTATTTCTATTATTTTATAATTTTCCCTTTGTGAGAACCACCCCTACAAATGTCACAGTCTGTAATAAATCCACCCCAATTAACACCACCCCACCTCTTCAAGGGCGGGTGCCCCATAGGAATAACTAATGGCTGAGCCTGGCTGAAGCCATAAATCAAGGCAGGAAGGAGAGAGAGAGAGAGAGATACTCATGTTTGTTTTATCCAGGCTTTTGGTGAAGAATGGGTTAGGGGCTTTCTAGATGTTTCCTTCTCCTTCCCCCTCCCATTTCCACCAAAAATCCTAAAAGATTCTGCTGTGGCCCAGTGGATCTAAGCCACAGGGTTTAAGGGAGTATCTGCTGAGGGGGACCTCAGCATTTCAGACCCAAGAGGGGGCAGGGAGGGGCAGGGGGGGGGGGGAAGAAAAAAGGAGACTGCTCCAAGATAATGCTATGGAAAAAAAACAAAAAAACGTACCTACCTGGATCAAAGTCATCCATGACCCAGACGCTGATAAGGATTCCTATGACCAGTGCAGCCAGCTTCTTCCACATAACTCAGCTGCTAACAGGGGGAGGGGCCAGGCAGGGCGGGGTGGGGGGGCGAACTGCAAAAAATAAAAATACGCCGTATACTGACGTTGTTCCCCCATTCCCCGATTTTGCGAAACATTCCGGGCAGATACTACAAAAATTACCAGTCCTATTCAAAAAAAAATGGGGGGGGGGGTCATCTCTGATGTTCGTCCATCTTTTGTTGTATAGCCTGGAATGCATACTCAGGATAGGTTCCGAGTATTTGCACGTGAGAACCAGTTCAGCTAAAGTTTTACCATATTCCTCATACAAATTTACCAAACTTGAGAGAGAGAGAGCAACCGGAACACCAGTGGCGCCAACTGCTCGAATCCTGATTGAGACTGGCCTGGTTGGAAGGCACCTGCAGCACTGTTCTCTCTCTCTCATCGGGGAGGGTTGTCTCTCTTGCAGAAAGGTTATCTCTGTTTTCTGAGACTGGTGTCTGATACAACAACAACGAAACTAAGACTGTTGGTTTGAGACAGATATACACACGCAGCACACATACTCTCTTAGACTTGACCCTGATCTGGCTGCAGATGCAAATTAAGTCTGCTACATGATATGATGTAACAGGTAGCAGCAGTCCACATATTACTTGCCAAAGTACATTTGCAGCCAGTCTAATGGATATGGGAAAGGGAAAAGATATAACAGCGTTTAAAAGAATCATGATAATGGATGCACATCTAGCAGGTGCTACAGCAGTGAAGACAGTTTCATCAGTAAGCTGCTCCAAGACATCTGTCATTCCAGTTGATCAGCAATGACAAAAGGCAAAGAATGACAGAAAGAGGATAAAAGTGGTTCTGACGAGTCCTGTTTGACCCCCTTTTTTGTTGTTGCACAGACGGGAGAAGACGGATTTGGAGAAAGCCACACAAATCGGCTCGACTTTTCTTGTGTGGGTGGCCCTCAACTGTCCAGGCCAGAGCAGTCATGGCTTGGTGTGGCCTTTGGTTCCTTTAGCCGGCAATGCTGGAATTTGCCTCAGAATCATTACTGACCTAGTGCATCCAGAGTTGTTTCATGCGTGCCGTAATGGGGGATTGGCTACTTCCAGAGCGACACATCCATCCACTGCACCAAACATTGTATTCATGGCTTGAAGAACATGGCAGGAATTTCAGACGCCTTCCACGGCCAGCGCAATGATCTCAATCCAATCAAAACAACGAACCATTCTATCCTGTTGCTATTGCATGCGCGACTGGCTGTATCCACAAATGAGGACAAGACACCTGATTTTGTCCATGCGATGTGTGAGCATGCCACTGCCCTGGCAGGCAGCCCGGGGTGCATGTGGCCAGCCAGCAGTTGAAGATGCTTTGCAAAAGCGCTGGGAAGTGGATTACTTGCTTTACAGAAAGATACAGAAAGCCCCCAATGCTTGGTTTTTGCTTGCAAATGTTGTGCATTATGAAAGTGTGACAAAAGAAGTCTCTTCTGACACAGAAAAATTCCGAGCCCCCTTTAGAAACGAACGCAGTTCTGGGTGTGCAGATTTGCCTCTCCACGCAGTAGTTCGGAGACTCAGTGCCCGGGGAATATTACTTGAAATGTTCTTTGCTTTTTCGGGGAGGGGAAGTTGGTGGGTGGGCGCGAGAGAAACTCCTCGTTTCCTGAAAGAGCAGGTAAAAGCCAGACAGCGCAGAACACAAATCTTCCGAGTATCCCAGTGAGCTGGCCCAGCCCCACCTTTTCGAAAGACATTGCCACCCACTTTCCGCGTCCAGCTAAGAACACACGGAGCACTTCACATTTCTCCCACTAACCCGACCAGTAACTAAGCCTTTGTTTTAAACTTACTTTTCCTTTTTTTTTTCCCTTCCTGTTTAAAGAAAAAAAATAAAAAACAAGCGGTTAATCAGTTAAGTCCGGGTTTCTGCAGCAGGCATTAAGCAGAAACGTCCTGGGGCCCTCACTTTACCAAGATTTGGACGCCACACCTCTGTCAGCCGGACTTATGGCTTACCATAAACCACCGGCCTCTTAAACCCAGCTATTTACTTAAGCCAAGTCTGGATGCGCAAGATAAGATTTAAATTTATGTTTGATTGAAGCCATGCAATACTTAAAAAGAAATTTTTTTTTTTTTTTAAATACATATAATATATAAGGCAATCTGCCAAAATTTTAATCTCTTTCCTTTGTTTATTCTATTCCAGTCTTACCGTCTCTCAGCAGATGGAAAATGATACGTGTATATATAAAAATCACCGCCCAGGCCTCACCATGAAAGACGCAGATCCGGAAAATTATTACCAAATCATTAATTAATGTCTTCTACAAGGAATTCCAAGCATGTCGCTGAATAACCCAAAATTTGGCACCAGGGAGTTCTTTTAGTTCACGCCACCAGACGCCAACTGAAGGATACCAACCAATCATCAGATGTAAGCTTTTGAGTGTTATTTCTTAAAAAAAAAACTACGTATGGACATTTCTGAGTTGCTGGCGGCTAAGTCACGTGAGGAGAATCGTCGGCACACCAAGTACCTTTCCCTGGCAGTTCAGCAGAGTGCGCATCACGCACACATGCGTGAAACACCATCATGCAGGGAGGGGAGTCTAAGTGGAAAGCAGAACAGTTGGAGCATGGGATCCTTGGGTCATTCATGGCAATAGTAAGGGGAGAAGTCCGTGAATGAGACCCGATCCATGCGCACATTATATATATATATATATATATTTTGGTTCTGATTTTATAAAAATGCAGTTGTCCCCCCTCCCTCCCTTTTGCTCCAGGTGAGAAAGGGTCGGAAGAACGCAGAACGTCTTATTTCTACGCACGACGCGTCACTGAAATAAGTTCCTCGGATCCTTCCCTTCCAGTCACCGCACCACAAAGTTCTTCTACATGCATTAAACATCGAGCCGCTCGAGATACTGGGTTCCAGATGATGCAAGCAGAGAGCGCCACCCTTGTTTGCCTTCTATTTGAAAAGTGGGACATGGTGAAAATCATCGGAGCGCACCTAGATTGACCAGAATTAGGAGAGAGGGGGTTTTTCCATAGTCTGCCAGGTTAATGCCAGATGACATCAGTGTTCTCGACAGAGAATTTCGAGAATCAAGTGATGCTCTTCGCGAAGGGAACAAAAATAAAGATCCCTGTTTTAATCTGAGAAAAAGAGGGAAACTGTGCATTTCCCTTCACCCCCTCCCACTACTACTGAAAGAAAACTGCCACAATAATAGAAATAAACTTGAAAATCGGTTTGTTTTTTTTTGCACATATGCCAACAAGGGGAGACAATCCCGAGGATGGAGCATAGTACCGTGACTGTCCACTAGGAAGTGATGGCAACCCTGCATCGCATGCGGACCAGCACTTCTGATTTCCGCAGAGAGACCGACAATACGAGTACAAAGGTTTATTGGGGTTAGGGTCCTCTTTCATGTCTGACAGTCTCACAAACAACCTTCCTGACTTCTGATAAGTTCTTGCACCGCAGGCTATAGATGGAAGTTCAGTGGTGGTCCCACCAGGTCCTCGAGGCAGAGATCAGATGTCAGAGTTATACTTTACCCCAGTAAACACCTGGAGCCAGGGGAGAGGAGAGGGAGGTCGATTGGATGCGTATAGTGCGGAGTTATGAAAACATGGGTTACAAAAATAAGGCTAACCACACAAACCAGAGAAGATAACTAATCTGTGTATCTTTGTGGGGTGGTGGCGGGGCGGGCGAGAATCTGTCAAATACAAAAAACTTTCAGATTTGGTTAAATCATTTATATAAGTAGCTACCCCCACCCAGGTAAATTTTAAATTAAAAAAAAAAGGGGGGGAGAAAAGTATGTAATGTATAAAAATAAAAGGTTTTCCCAACTGTTGATACGTTTTCAAAGATAGTAAGTTAACCTGGTCTGTAGAGATATCACTGATACATCATATTTAGCCCTAAGTTGTCCGGATTTTAAAGGAACACACTAAGACAGCAGTTGGTCCCTCTTAAACACTACATGCTCTCTTCTCGTACCTGTGGGAATACAACAATTAGTGTAGTGGAGGGACAAAGCTTTTGACATAAAATAGACAGAAAATGGTGGTTCGCTGGAGCAGCAACATCTGTGACTGAAGGGGAAAAAAACTGCAATTAATACCATTATTTAGGCAAAATGACAGATGTGAACTTACAACTGTTCCCAAACAACATAAGGAACCCTAGTTATTAGTGCAAATTAAGCTTTTCCAGTAGGACAATGCGCCTTGGATAATGAAAGGATTCAACTGTGAAACATAACATTCCAAAAAAAAAATTAAAGAGAAAGCGATGCGACATGGGGTCGGGACATAAACTCCGAAACACGAAGCTGAGCTGCAATCCGCTGCATGGAGTAGCCCTCCAAGCTAAGATTTTGAATGTCTATACACTTTCCATGTGGTATTTCCCTCCCAGAAGCCTTAGTATTTACCACATTTCAATGGTACCACTGGCTGCACTCTTATAGTTCTCCTGCAGGCGTGGGACCTTTTTTGACTTGGCTGTGATGCAAACAGTCACAGTGAACTATACCAGCACGCGACTGCACTACGAAGCATTTCGTTTTACCACGCGAGACACAATTCCATCACGTGTTATTTTTGAGTTCTAATCACCCAGTTTTTCTTTTTGGTTCCCCACCTCTTCCCCTAATTAATTCCAGTGCTGTACAACTAAGTTAGCTCTTGGGCTCTGTGAAATGGTCTGACCCTGGTAGAATGTGACAAATCATAGAATGAAAAGATGGCAGAACAGGTTTTCGGCTTACACATGCACACATACACGCATACCCACACATGCACACATACACGTACACATACCCACACATGCACACACACACATACCCACATACACATACATACACACACATACCCACACATACACATACATGCACACACATACCCACACATGCACATACATGCACACACATACCCACACATGCACATACATGCACATACATGCCCACACATACCCACACATACACATACATGCACACACATACCCACACATGAGACCCAAGCCAGCGGTCAATACCTTAAAGGAGTTGATGGGGTCCCTCCCGCTGCTCTGCTGAGCAGTTTCTGTCAGGTTCTCAGAACTTATTGCGGTGTTCACCTTTCCACGTGTGCCAGAACACACTGCAAAAGATACTTTAAAAGGGGGGGACTGATTTTTTTGGATCCTATCTCTCTCACCTACAAAATGATAAAAAAAAAAAAAAAACTGTTCCATGATTAAACAGTATTTAAATTAATCTGGGTTGGTTTTTATCAGTACGGGGGAGTCAAAGGTAACTAGGCAAATATAACATTCCAATTTTGAAGACATTTTTCAATATAATGTAGAACATAAAAAGGGGGGAATCCATATATCGCAGCCAGTGTTTCATTTGAAAAGGTATCCTTAAAAATTTCCAGAATCCTCTCAATCTGGCTTTTCCAGAAATTTGCTGCTGTTCAATCGGATGTCCTAAAAATCTGGCATGGTTAGTTTTAAGGGTAAATGTGGGTGTAAATATAAAACTTACTTCACTCCGATGACTTGTTAAATGACGGTAAATACAAAGTAAAGGTAGTGTGTATGTGTGTGTGTGTGTGTGCAGTTAACTGATATAATAATCAGTTAAAATTCCTTAAGTATCTCCCATCCCATCCCATCCCCTTGAGATCTCACGCTGTCAGGAGAGTTTCCTATGATTATAACAGCACTTATCCTCTGTGGGTTTTATCCACGTAGTGTTATTCTAATGGCACTAACTCCTTATTATCTACCAGAAATGGGTGAAAGGTGGGGGGAGGGGGCGTGGTTAAAATGAATTGACGAGACTGAAACAGCAAGTGATCCTTCACCACACACACCCTGTCCATGGAAAACAACACCCTAACCCCAGAGTTTCATGTTCTAGGATGCGAGAGGGAACCTGCGCGGCTGGGTGAAGAACAGCGAGAACAGGCTGCGTCGCAGAACGGCAACCGGAGGATTGAAGAGAACCATTTAAAACGAAACCTGTAATTTTACAAGATCCCCACACACAGCAAGCAAAAGCTACCCCCTCCTCAGGGACTCACAGATCAGCTGATTTCCTAAGTCTCCACTGTCAAGCGGGGGGGGTGAAGCAGGGGCCTGACAGCATGGTCCAGAGATGGAAGCCCCAGAGAGATTCCAGTGTGCACCGCTTACCTAAGAACCGACCCCTCCACACACACACCCCAAGGCAGAAATATCTAAAATACTGATCAAAGAAATCATAGATCTCCACCAAACATATGGCCCTCCTTTAGTCCAGGTGGGTGGGAGGGGGGTTAGGAGAGAGAGGGGGGGGTCTGTTTGATTTAGCTGATGTTAAAATAAACATCAACAGCAAAGAAAATACGCTGCACATTTTCTCTTTTCTTAAAACCATACAAGACGGCGATTTGTTTGTTTCCAGAGAAGTTCGCCTGTTTGGCGGGCGAGCAGGGATAATTCGGAGCATTTCCTTAACAAATTTATCTCTCCCTAAAGCTAGCACAGCGCAAACAAAGTTCCTTCCGCCTCTGCTAGAAAACCCGTGTGTGTGTGGGAGAGGAGGGAGTCTGGCCTGGCTTTCTAGCTGGAGCCCTAACGGACATCGGAAGCACCCCTCCCCCTGTTGGCTGCGTTTCTACTCTTAAAAGCTTATAATTAATTCAATACACATGTATATATATATATATATACCTCTTCTGCTTTAAACCCGTGAGCCCCTATGTTAGCCCTCCCCAAAAGATAGGTACCAAAGGAAAACTCCCTAGTTTCAGTTTTCCCAGAATGAACGGATAGACAGATAACAAGGGGGTTGGAGACTAACCACGCGCACCACCCTCCCACGGAAAGTTCCATCTAAAAGTCTCCATTCCGCTATATATTTTTTTTTTCCAGATGTGGGAGGAAACTCACGTAGCCAGCTGATGAAAGAAAAAAGGGAAGGCAACTTGTTTTTATTATCATCCAAATAAAAAGATTAAACTTCTTTTCACGTTTTAACTCTAAGCTAGCCAGCCTTTCAGCATTTATATTATTATTATTATTATATCATCTTCATCATTTTATACAGTGCTTCCTGTTCTAAAGTTCATTATGACAAAATTTTCGCTTTATTATGCACACACACTCACTCACACAGTCACTCACACTCATTCACACACTAACACAGTCACTCACACTCATTCACACACTAACACAGTCACACACTCACTCACACAGTCACTCACACTCATTCACACACTAACACAGTCACACACTCACTCACACAGTCACTCACACTCATTCACACACTAACACAGTCACACTCACAGCCACTAACACAGTCACACACTCACACACCTGTCATTTGCCCCTTTTAGTGCTTCTACATCTCATAGCCCCCACTTTTTTTTTTTTTTGGTTTTTGCTGACGACTGGCCCCTGCTATATAATTATCCAAACAGAACACGAGACTTGTGCCTAAGGAAAACTTATTGCCAATAAGTTCTCTTTTAAGGTTTTACAAACAAACAAACAAACAAACAAAAAGCCCTCAGAGAAATGGTTTCTATCCCTAAATACCTACTTTTTGACAGCCAAAAAAGTATATATTTTATGTCCCTTTAATATAAATATCTTTGAGGAAACCTTACAATAAAAAGTAATTAATTTGAGATTATTCTCTCTTTCCCTCCCTCCTGCTAGCTTTCTTTGCCTACTAACCCAGTTTATAATATACAGCGGGTGTCTAACCCCATGAGAAGGGACATAAATTCTCCCTTTTTTCCATTGACAAATTGGGTCGAGAAACATTTGAAAAAAAAAAACGACATTAATAAATAATAATATAATAATAATAATAATAATCAGAATAATAATAATAATCAGAATAATAATAATAATAACAATAATCATAATAATAATAATCATAATAATAATAATCATAATAATAATAATAATAATAATAATAATAATATAATAATAATAATAATAATAATAATAATAATAATACCCCCCTCCAAAAAAAACAACAAAAAATTCCTAAGTGAATTCAAAAACAGGCAGACAGAAAGATCCCGTGTTTGTCGGGGTTAATGTACTTTAATCTAGGATACTTTAAAAAAAAAAAAAAAGTACTTTATTATTCTTGGTTCTGACAAAATGTCTCCTATAAAACGTTCAGAAGTAAAAACAACAACAACAGACAACAACAACAAACAACAAGCTTCTAAACGATCACCATAAATCAGGTGAACTACCAGAAAGTTATCCCATCAAACGGAGGATACTGTCAAGTGAGTTATACTGTTATATCTTTTGGGTCTTATCCCAGACTTTCCACTGCTTCACTGAGCTGTAGTAGTTGTTGATTAATAACAAACCAATGAAACCCGGTGATGGGAATTTGCCTAAATCTCGCCATTTTAAATAACCATTATAAGAGAACGCTGATTCCGGAAGCCATTTTTCTAAGTGAACAAATGTCACCAGTCACATGTTGAACAGTATATTTAGATAATAATTATACGATTAAAGGAATGTAACTTTGTCTTATTTGCTAGCTGCCCAGAGCAAGCTGATTAATAGTTATTGTGTGTGTGTGTGTGTGTGTGTGTGTACATATACATATATATATATATATATTTTTTTTTAAGTAATGCCAATAACTATCTAGTTAATAATGCATTAGTGTAGCTCAATTGTGGCTCAGTTTCCGCTGACTGTGTGTCACTGAACCCTAGGGCTCAGCCGGTGTGCTGATTAATACAGATCTGGAAAGTAGTGAGGTGTAAATGACCCCAGATGGTACCCAAATGGCTAATCTCATTGTACAAAACTCTATCTGGGTTCACACGTTAAAAAAACAAACAGTTATTAATTTAACTGCATCCAAAGTGATCTGCACAAATCTACTTCTACCAACAACAATGACAGCTCCCTCCCTACCATTTTGCCCCTTTTTGAATTGCGAAACTCTCCCTTGAGTTCAGAAGCAATTGAGGAGGAACATTTAAACTTTAGCATAAATCTGCGGTGGGATAATGTAACTGAAAAATCACCTGGGCTGGGGAACTCTGCCTGGATCGGCATGACACCTTCTACCAGATGACCGCGGCATGACATCGGCGCAAACCAACAACAAAGGCAACAACTGAAACGAGCAATGCACCTTTAACCCTTTCCCAGAGAGTGGCTCTTGGGCAGACCAGCAAGCGCATCATAAAAATCCAGTAGTCCTGAGAACCCCGGTGATAATGGAAAGTGGTTCGTCCAGTCCTCCTCTCCCTCCCTCCTCCCCCCAAAAGAAGCAAAAACAATGAAACAAAAGAGCCAAGTGGAAAAGTTGGCAACAGATGGTGATCAAGTGTCAATAGCTGTTCAGTGGAGGATGACTCTCGCCCAGATTAAAAAAAAAAATACAACAACATAGTGAAAAGTTATAAACTTTTGCTCAAACATAACTCCAGAAAGCCCCTTTCTAGTCTACTAACATGGTCCTACGTCTTTCTATAGACTGACGAAGAATGTTCATGCTTGTTGCACCTTTTCATTCTTTCGAATCCCACACATCACTCTGAACATTTTTTTCTAAGAAGAAGAAAAAATAAGTGCATGGGTTCATATAAACAAAGTAACATTGTAAGTCAGGTGCCCCCCCCCAATTTGATGGCAATCACCAACCTTTTAACTTTCACTTCTAATCACGTAGCCCATTTAAAAGAAATGGCACAGTTTTTGATTTTCCTCCCCGATTAGCGATAAATACATCAGCTGCAACAGATTTGCACTTGAAATACTAAACAATGTAGCGAGATAATTTTCCCTCTCTGCGCTGAAGTTTTTGACTATTTTAAAACACAAAATGTAGCACCATGCCTAATTTTCATCAGATGAAACAGAGTATAACAGTTAATCACAGCACAATGAACTCATGGACCATGGTAATGCTATGGTCATTATCTTTAGTGATGTACCAATGTGGCATTTCGCTTGGACTGATGAAAAACAGTGCACAGACGTTTAGAAAAACAGGAAGTACTACAACAACAACAACAGAGTATAATTTCCAGTCATAAAGAATTGAGCTTTAACACCATTAGAAATTGACTACAAACCAGTCAGAAACATTTTTCACAGAGAAATCATGTACCTAAATGTGTGCCACATAGCGGATGCTGCATGCTCACATGACGTCTCTAAGAATAAACCAAAATGCCTTGATCTTTGGACTCGCTTCTTTTGCTGGCATTTACTCAAAACAAAAACAAAAAATTGGGGGGACAACTCGGTACATACAAGACTTCACTAAACCATTTGGAAGCAAGCTTTTTAACCTTTGATGCATTGACAACCATCATCAGTGTCAGTTACACTCTTCTACAAATCAATGTGGACGTATTTCATAGTTTTTGTTGAAATCATATTTAACCATGCTTACAGTCAGACAAGATTTTATTACAGAATATGTCTGTGTTTTGCCTTAATAAGTTTGGCAACATGTTTCCAGGCCAGTCTGTACGTTTCATGTTGTTTTGTCTGAAAAACTGCTTAACAGTTCTCGATGTGTGGCAGGAGGAAAGATCCCGGCAAAACGCTCTGCTACTATCTGGGTAGGGCGCCGTCAATTCAGGAACTGCACTTCACTCTAAGATGTTAACGGCGGATCGTGCTCTCAACCTACCGCTTGGGGTGGGCACCGAGGACCACGCCCTTTTGGCGAGGTCACTTGGGGTCGACCTAATGGGGGAGGGGAGGCGAGTACTCTGCTTAATGGCTTTTGTAGACGGAAAGTCCTCTGCCCGAAAAGAGCGGAGGCGAGGGGCACTTTTTGCCTTTGGCCTGCCTGTCTGGCTGGGAAGGTTAGGTGCGTCGAGACCGGTTTCGGACTTGACGTGCTGAGGCCTTTTTTCCCGGAGATTGGCTTTTGGCTGGGGAAGCGGTCACTCTAACGGGTGGCATTCACGCCCCCAACCCTGGTCGCTGAGGTGGCCAGTTACACGAGGTGCTTCGGCACCTCAACCCAGCCTTTTAGGCCTTAATGGGAGCTTGCTCCACACTGGGTTTCGGCCCCTACACGGCTTCTGCCACCACCTTCCACTCCCTTCTCCTTGGAGATACACACGCATACACGAACTACTCACACATTCACCAAAAAAAGATGTTAATGTACTTCTGGCTGTTCATCACCAAGCATGTCTCATGCCATGAGAAATGATCCCATGTTGGTGTTTCATACTGAATGATATGAGCGGCAAGGGAGAGTATTTCTCCCACCAACCTGACAGACATACTGCCTCCATTGACCTTGCACTTCAAAATAACTTTCTTTAAAAAAAAATAATGTTTTTCATTCCAATCTCTCTCTATCCATGACTTTTATCTTCTAGCCCATGCCAGCCATTTTACTTTTCATGGTCATCAGATGCTTCATCAAAGACTGTCTGGCTCACTCAACAAAGCCAGGTGAATGCCAGCACCGTTCAGCTCTTTCTTCAGCAAGTCATCAGTCTTCCAAGGAAAACAGTTTGCTCTCTTGTAGTAGCACTGTATCATCTTTCACCTTTTGTCCTCATCTGCCTTTTTTGGTTGTTTTTTCTTCCCTGAAGAGCTATTGTTGTTGCAGGTGAAGAGCTCGTAGCCAGACTAACGTACAGTGCAATTTCTAAAGGGATGATGCAATTGCAGCACATGATGATGATGATGATGATGATGATGATGATGATGATGCAGTGACATTATTCATATGTATGGGCTTAAAAAAAAAAAGGGAAGCAGTATATTGAAAAATGTTTTAAAAAAAAATTTGGCAGGGTATGTTCTCATTAATTTATGCAAGACCGTATCTGGTGTCTGTGACTCAAATGCCTTCTTCAACAAAGGTGGGCATGCAACAGAATGCCCTACTAGAACTCTCCATTTTTAGATGTGGGAGAAAAACTGGAGAGCCTGGAACCCCCCCCCCAAAGGGAGTTGGCTGGGAAAAGCAAGATGAAACAAAGCCAGAGAGATATGCCAAATTTACTTGGTCCCAAAAGGGATTTGAACTTAGGCCCTTGACCTTGGTGGTCCGTCAAAGCACAATAGAGAACATTGAGGTCATTGGATTGATTTGTGCAAAAAAGAAAAAAAAAATGCAAATTAGATGATGTGATTACCTTTTTGTAAAGATTACTTTGCAGGTATGGTTGTTTAAAATAGTAAGAGAAGCTTTAGTGATGCAACAGTGAAGTGGAGATAGGTGTAGTATGATGTATACGAGCTGATGTAACGATTACAGATGTCGGTGCCAAGGAATTTTACCTGAGCTCTTTGTTCCCAAAAGTTCAGGTGGTAAATATCCTTAATGTAGCACTTAAAAAAAATCAACGTGCAAGATAATTCTGATCTTTAAGAAATTGTCGTATCTTTCTAATGACAAAAAATGTTTACCGCATCTTGAATAGTTTATTTATATTTTACCTTTATGATAGAAGAGATGCAACTCATCTTATCATTTTCCTTCTTTTAGCTAATCGAGAGAACCGGTTAATAACGACTTGCCTATTCAAATATTGTAAAAAGAATGCCCAGTAACCAACAACAAATGAAGACTATAATTATTGCCATCACCTTATGTTTTTAAACAAAATATTGAGCATTCTCCACTGCATTAAAATGTAAAAATGTATTATTAACATTAAACCTTATTCTGGTGATTAAGCAAGGTCCCATACCAAGCTCCCTTAATGTAGTCGTTCACAGAGTAACAAAGCAGAGAACTTCACTAAATGCACAGTCTCCATTATTCCATTTGCTAAAGATTAGTATTTCTACAAAAGACCGGCATAAATGACGAACCAGAAAGAGAATAGACATTTAAACAAATGTGCAATCACACTTTCAGAAAAACAGGAATTAATTTGGATGATGCAAAGTAATATTTTTTTGTCACCGCAGTGTATATTTTCCATAATACACAACTTAGTTCTTGAAAGTTGCTAAATGTCACTGCAGGTAAATCGTTGGGAACCGAAAGAGTGGTGCTGGTGGGAGGAAGGAGCTAAAAGGGTACCGAAACAAACAAAACAAGGAGATATATCAGTTATAACACATCCATTCACTATACAGATATAGATACAAAATGTCAGAGGGGCAGGAAGTTTCCAAAACTTATATAATACTCCTTTTATCAAAAGATGTCACCCAAGGTAAAGCACCCCAGGTAGATACTGCACAATTACCAAGACAACAACATTAATTCCCTAATGTCTACAGGACAAAGCTAGGCAACGGAGGCTTTAGTCTTTCTTCATAACCATGATTGACTATATTACTAATCACTCCTGTTTGAACCTTTTCCCAGGATGCATCACCTTTGTTCTAATAGGGACAGAAACCATCTTTGAGGTATTAAATTCCAAAGCTGGTTTATCTGATGGTTTCTGCAAGGGACTGGCTGGAATGGCCAATCAATGTCTTACTACTGACTCAACATCATTTTTTTCTTTCCGTTCATCAGTCTCTGCAAGGGAGACTACCCTGGCGAGGGAGTGTAGCACTGCAGATATCCTTTGCTATGAGGGTGTCCGCTGACTCTCGGCGGGAAAGTCCATTCCAGAACACTTCATTTTTTTTTTTTACATGTAAGGGAAAACCCACAAAGTTGGCTAGTGGAGATGGTCAAGAAAAAAGAAAAAAAAACATGGCTAGGGAGGTATAGTCTAGACCAAACCAACCAAGACTGGGGATTAAACTTGAGCTAACCAGTGGGCCTCCAACAGCTGCCCTCACTCTACAACCGAGTGCACTTGTCTCTTGTCTCTAGATACAAAACCTATAGAGTAAATAAAACTGCTATAAGATGAACAAAAGAAATATTCTTAAAAAAAGGAACTTTGAAGATTAACAGTTTGTTAGTTATAAAGTCAGTCAGTGACAACCTGAAACACAAGGGAGGCTTTCAACACAAATGCATCATGTTTGCCTCGACGGAACCCGCATTAAAAAAAAAAAGTATGGCTGCTAAATTTAGGGAGAAGAAGAATATCTGACTTATGCTTTTCTTCTTTCGTGCTCACTGAAGCCGCCAACCCCCCCCCTCCACGTCATCGACAAATTCATTGTAGCAGATGGTTTTGAAAATGAGACAAGACATACAAACCTTAGTTTTAGCTGCTAATCTGGATTTGAATGTACTAAGCGGTTAACTAGTTCTTTGAATGTTCACATCAGCAAGAGCTGCCATAGATCTATATCAAAAATATTTCAGCAGGTATTGTCCATTGATTTTTCTTTTTCACGGCATACATTACTCCATAGAAACACGGCAACAAACACTTTAAAGTCAGTATACCTAAGCCATGGATTACTTAGGCTTATTATTGTTGAGCTACGTTAAAAATCTATAACTGCATGCCAAATATAAAATGCATACTAGTTGTGTCTGGAATGCAAAGAGTACAGGAAGAATTCATTAATCGATTTTCATAAGTAGGGGGAGGCAACTTGTATCATCAAAGCACATCTGCCTTTGTCTTAATTTCGATGAATTAAAAGTGTTTAGCTATGCAATAAAGATCGAAAACATCAGACGGATTACCACCTGGTTTTGTTCGCCTGTTCCTAGAGGGGGTTTGAAATAAAAATAAGCAAAGGTGTTTATCTCGAGAGCTTCAGATGATTTGTGAGAGAATAGCGTATGGCCATTTTCAGTGTTGGCCGTTCAGGGTTTGAGAGATGACTCTTAATTCCAAAATGTAAAGTGAACACACGCGGAATAAGGAAATTGTAAAAGAAATTAAAATTTTGACAGGTTGATTAAATGCAAAGTAGAAATTAGTGTATGATTCTCGTGTAACATTATTCTAAAAGCAACAAGTGTTTAATTCTGACAAATTGCATTCACCAGACAAATCATTTGATTTTGCTCACCAGAAGATTGATCACTTAATAGTAATAATAAAGAAATATAAACCCTGTATTAAAATTGTGTATTGTACTGCTATTGTATAAATAACAGATGCTAGCAATGTCAGCAGAAATTATGAGATAAATTTCAAACGTTTCCAGCATAAAAAAGGAGGGCTACAGTATAGATCCTAGTCGGGACTGGTTTATCTCCCTATTTTTCTCTCCCCCCCTCCAAACATCTAAAAAGAACGAAGCTTTCTAGTAGGGTGTACATGTGGTAGAAGAGTTTCCATAGGTAACTCTTGACTGGCTTGTACCTTGACCACTGCTCAAGAAGCCCCAACCATACCCGACTAACTACTCGTTTGGTCACCGAGGATAATGCTCCCCTGCTTCCCTTTCTAAGTCCCTGCTGCGAAACGTCCTTACACCTTGAAAGTCAGGACAGGGGTGAGGGGGGGGGGTTCTTCGAGAGGAAGTATCGCATTGATAGCTATTTCCCTTCCCTGGCGGACTGTGCATAAGCATCTTGCCTCCTCCTCCTAACAGATGGCCTGTTGATAAAATTCTTCACCTGCAGAAGTAAAGTTTTTTCAGGCTCCATTTATCCCGCACCTGATCTAAAACCTCACGTGGCCATAAAGTCCCAAACCAGGCCGATCTTCCACTTCTGTACCAAGCATAATCGCGCTGTCGTCTCGCTCTCTGCTCAAGTTAATCTCTTCGCCTGTATTTATGGCACTGTGTCACGCCTGGAGAGGGGTGGGGACAGACAGAAAGGGGGCCTTTCAGAAGCAATTCTGCAACCAAGCTCGGCTTCTTTTTTTCTTCTTCTCTCTTCTGGCTTCACTGCCCACCTAGAATGAGCTGCAGGGTGTCAACAAGGAGCAGAGTGTCTTAAAGGAGGACCTACGTTCACAGCCTGGGAAAATGACAGTGCAGAAAGATCTAGCAAAATGAGGGGGTGGGAGACAACTGAGAACTGCAGTAGATCTCTCACTCCTCAGCTTTATGGAAAATTCGGATTTAATAAAAACCAAAAGAAATAAACCCATGTGCACGGCTCATTTATTTTTGTAAAAAAAAATGTATATATATATACATATATACCTGTTCTTTAGTAATATTAATACAACATTAAAAAAACTAAAACTGTCCTTTAATTTATATGCAGACATCAATCACAAAAAATATACGTCAGCTTTAATTTTAAATTTCAGAAACAGCGAACCACAGCTTTAATCGCTATACCATTTGCAGTTCCAGGGGCAAAGGGAGATAAAATGCATACCAGAGCTCCTCGTTTTTTAGATGTGGAGAGAAGATGGGAGAGGATTGGGGAGGGGGAATCCTGTTTGGCCCGCTGCAGAGGAACAGTGAGAGAAGACACCATGCCAAGGGGTGGGAGGGAGGGAGTTTGCAAAACTGAGCTACTCTAAAGGGAAGTGAACTCAAGCCCTCAACCTCAGCAGGCCAGAACTAAAAACTGGACTCCTGTACCGCCCTCACGAGAGTCTCGGCATTAGGAGCTGTCATATGCCCGCTGACAAGAAAAGCTGAAATGCTACCAGCTTTGTTGTGGAAATAATCATGAGAAAGAGACAGAAAGAAAGGAAGAAGAAAGAGAGAGAGAGAGAAAGAAAGGAAGAGAGAGAGAGAGAGAAAGAAAGGAAGAGAGAGGAGAGAGAGAGAGAGAAAGAAAGAGAGAGAGAAAAAGAAAGGAAGAAAGAAAGAGGAGAGAGAAGAAAGGAAGAAAGAAGGAGAAGAAGAAGAGAAAGAAAGAGAGAGAGAGAGAGAAGAGAGGGGGAGATAGAGCGATGGGAGAGAAAGATGGGGAGAATTGAGAGGAGAGAGAGGAAAGAAAGAAAGAGAGAAAGAAAGAAAGAAAAGCTAGTAGCGCCCGGAAGAGCCCGAAAGCCCGATCCAATCACTAGACGAGAATCTCGCTCCCTGTCTAGTCTCGCTTCCACCTAGAGAGCTATCCCGGGAGATAAAGTCTCAAGAGAAACAGGTGAAAAAATTTTGCTCGCAGTAGCAACTGCCCAGACATTAGGAAGTAACACGTTTATATAAGATTCATCACACCATGCCTAAAAAAAACAAAACATCTTTAATCTGTTCCAAACTGACTTAATTTACTTATTTCGAAGCAAAAGCTGGTTTCCTCTCTCCTTTATTTAATTCAAAACTACAAACCCTGAATAATTTATGGTTTCCAATAATAATAATTATCATGCTTATTAATAATCTGAGATCCACAACGACAATAATCTCCGTCCGTTTTTTAAATATTTCTTTTAATTAAAGAAGCATCTTCCTGGACGCTCTGTACAGGCTACAATGACATGTCACCTTCTCGTCACTACTGAATGCTGACGTTCAAACAGCTTAAAATGCACCGCTTCTGTTTATGATTCAAATCTCAATAATAAAGTATCAAAAAAAGCACAAATTAAATAGTTATGTATTCTTATATCCACACTTCAGAAAGTGCCCCTGCTTTGAAGAGGAAGAGGATAAACTGATGACAAACGCCACAGATCAAAACTGTATTATGTAAAACTTCAAAAGTAGTTTTTATCCCATTTTTTGACAGGAGAGCTCTGGCACATATCGCTCATGTTTTTCGAAACCATTCGTTTTAACTTTACTCGACATGGATGATGTAGTTTTTAAGCAAAGAAAATGTATAAGATGACTCGTGTTTCTGAACATCAGCGTGGAAACCCAGTTATTTTATAAATACCACGAATGAGAGCCTAAAATAGGATGCTTTAGAAACACCCTACTACACGCTGTGGAAATGAAATATACGGAAACATAGCAAAGGAACTCTTTTCTTTTGTAAACTAAAATATTTCACGTGTTTTAGTTGACACAGGATACTACAACTGCTTGTTTATATAATTTTAAATCACTTGCTGGAAAACACTCAGTAGTATGTTACTTCATATACAGTACTGGTCCATCCAGGCCAGCTATTAAGTGATAATTTTAGTTTATAATATTTACTTAGATGTTTGAGTGTGGAATATATTACCAAGTGTTGATACTTCTGCAGGCAGTTATTATTTTTAAAAAAATAAGCAATAAGAAAAGGAACCATGAAATTCTTAAGTGTTTAACTTCCACTTCATCATGAACTTCTGATATTAGTTATTATATATTTAGTGACTATTTTGACAAGTGCACAGTGTTGTTGTCCTCAATCTGTCTTTTTTATCTCGCAAGCCAAACCCTCGTTCTGCGCATGACAGTGGATCACACCTGTTCAGGGCTCAAGCAGTCAGCCTCATCTCTGTGGAGCTGCACCTCAGAGGATCAATATGGACTCCATGTCTTATTTAATGTCTAATAGCCAACTCCTTCCAGCTGTTTGCCAAATGCTGAGAAGAAGCTACAAAACTTTGGCTTTGGCGAATCAGATGAAGCTAAAAATAAACTTTGCAAGCTGTGGCTGAGATTAACTGGAAATATCTGCAGATAACACATATAACTCCAAAACGCAAGAAAGGTCTCTTAATAATACTGGACCAACTTACCGTATTTTCCAGACTTAAGCCACATTCGCAGATAAGCAGGTACCTTAGAACGCACTCTGTCCCATCCTTCAAGTCAGATAAAATACACCATCCTATTCAAATGTCTGTAACTATGGTAAGCAGGAAGTCTGAATGTATGCAAGCTTTTATTTGCAATATTTTTATGTACACTAATATGTCAAAAACTTCAGTCCTCTCAAAAAAAAAAAAAAAACAGCCAATGCGCATAACATCATTGGGCATCAAAAACAATCTTAAAAATATCAAACCCCCTTTTTTAATAAAGAAAAAAACTCCCTAATGTCAACATAACACAGAGCCCAGCCATTAGGAAATTAATAGGTGCAGTAGTACTATCAGTGCATTCTTTCTCACCTGTTTCAAAGATTATCGAACGTGAATAGGCCAAAGTCTTCACTGCTAAGCAATTGGATGGTCGAGTGTGTAGAGTGACTAATCTGCTATGGCTGAGAACCCAGTTCGATCCCTATTTGGGGATCAATTTGATTTGGTGAACCCCCCCCCGACTCACAGTTTCTCCTCACTCTTCTGCAGGCTGCGTAGGTGCTTTCCCCTATAACTAGGCAGAGGGACTTTCCAACGACTGCAATGCAGGCGTAAACGACAGACAAACAAATAAAAAAAAGGAAAACAGTTTCCATGTTTGATATTTGAATGAAATAAAGTCAGCCAGTGCGTGGACAGAATTCTGGATCACAATACCGATTTTTTAAAAAAAAAAAGGGGGGAGGAGAAGAAAAAGAGCACGTGTGAGTCGACTCTGCTTCTGGCATTTCTCTAAAACCGCCTCAACCAGGTTTCAAGATAGTTAAATATTTTAAAAAAAAAGCATCTGGATGCAGTTACAGGTAAACTATAAGGAGAAAACGTCATGCGAATTCACACACACCCCCTGATTTAGATTCAACAAAAAATAGTGACAGATAAAGTGCTCCTTCCTATACATCAATGAAAATTTGCATTTTGCGTTTAATAAAGGAAAAATAGTTGTATAGGCAGTAAGCAGTTTCCTTAGAAACACACGACTCCGAATTTTGCCATAACCTGCTATATACTTTTCAAACGATGACAATATACGATAGCTCTCCTCTCAAGACAGTCACAAACTACTGCCATTTTTGAGTTATTCTCTCTCTCTCTCTCGAACCAAGTTAGTAAAGGGAATCTGTAACAATATTCTCAATCTTCACGAGCTTCAAGCGTTCTTTATCTCACAGAAAGACACCGTTTGGCCAGGAAAGAAGTTATGGGAAAGGGAAAACAGATCTCTCCCAGTTGCTGTCCTCATCAAAAAAATTTTCTTTTCCTTTTTTGTTATTGCGTTCACGTTCAAGAAGGCATTTACTACCAATGGGAATACAAGTTATTTAATTCTGATATGTACACTAAACAACAAGCATTTTTCCAAAACATGAAGTTATTCATGGTAGCGGTAAAACGAACACACTATACATGAAAATTACAAATTCACAGGATGCCATCAAATTTTAAAAAAAAAAAAAAAAGCATGTCAACAAAATGTCAAAATACCAATCCCACCAGCAGACCATTAAAAAATACCTACAGGTAGCAAACTCTGCCAGAGTTCCTAACAGCGGCATAAAAGCGCAGTGGTACAATACCGATCAAAAGCAAGTACAATTTACTTAAATAATTCACAATCCTAAAGCATTTAAAAGACATAGAAGGATCAAAGTGGAAGCATGTGGACAAGGAATATGGCTATATATATATCTTTAATCCCTTACACCTGGAAAAATCTGCCATAAATTGGTGGAAAATAGCCATGCAATGAGCGATCAAGGCAGGCACAATGCGTTTTTTTTAGAAGAATACGTAACTACAAGGTCAAAGTGGTTGTTGCACCAAATCTGTGTACCATCACTGCACCAGAGAAGGCGCTGACGTCCGCATAAAGAATCTGATTGTAGTACTTAGTGGATGCCATCCTGTATAGCGCCTTGCTGCCATGGAAGGTGGCGGCACAATGCCCAAATCCAACACCTTCCCCAGTGAGACTTACCCCAAAAGTTAACCAAGAGAACGCGGCAGACAAGGGCATAAACGCTTGGGAGAGAGAGAATACACCAGACGCAGGCCAGAAAGAAATTGGGCTGAAACAATTAGCGGAATAAAAAAAAAAACAAAAAAAAACATTGTACAGCAAAAGAATTTAGCAACCAGATATTTATTACACCTACTTTTTTAGTTTTTCGTGGTGTTGCATTGTGGGAAGTGTTTTTCTTTCCATTAGGGCCAATTGTATAAGCCATAATATCTTCCTGCTTCCTTGCAGTAACTAAAGGTTAAAAATTTAAAAAGTGGGGGGGAGTGGTTTCAAAATGTCTGCAGCTTGCATTGTGTTTAATTTATTTTAGAAAACTAAAGGTGTATTCCTGTACACCTGTGTGAAAGTGTCAAATTACAAATATTTCATGACTCACTCTTCACTGTAATTACATGGTTATTGTATAATATATTCGCATATGTAGATCACAAAATAATCAGTTTTAAAATCTTTTTGTATTTATCACATTTTCGTGTTAATTATAAATGGCACTGATTATTATTGATAAATAATAATTCATAATAGTCAATATAGTTATATTATAAAAAGCTAAATAAGATGGTGCTAGTCAACTATGTCTAAATCAGTTTTCATTGCCACCTTCTGAATAGAGGACATTCCATCTCCTTGCACTTGCAGAAAGAGAAGAGATGCCTTCATCTCGTGGAGATGGGTAGGTTGCATACTTCTCATATAATGAACTTCTGATTTTATGAAAGGTGCTATAGAATGGAGAAAAAAAAGGAAAACAGAGATGCAATGGCACACCTTTTTCTCCAACTCTCCTTTTGCACCAATGTAAATAGCAAATGTCGAATGTACACAGCCAAAATTTGTTGTGTGTCAAAAAGTTTACTGACCCGCATTTTTCACGTTTGACACATTCAAAGCCAAAGAAGAAAATATCAGGTGGGCAGACTTCAGAGCACGGAGTCAGACAGACTGTAATGAGAGCCTCTGTCTCTGTTCTTCCGAGCAATAGAATAAGGATGATGTGTGTGTTTTTTTCAGCTCATCAGCAAGCGAAATAAGAGGAAAAGGTGGTGGGGGGGGAGTGAGTTGATTTTGGTCAGTGTTTATTCAGTTCAAAATGATGCCGCTAAAATGTTGACGTAGACATTGTTAACAATCGAGGAACCCTCAAAAGTGGTCTGTGTTTGGTCAAAGGTGGAATTTTCTTTTGTTTTCTTTTTCCTCGCTAAAAGGGTGCTGTCGGGGATATGAATTCCATCCGAGAACCTCCCTGCCTCCTCATGGCCTCAGCATCCGTGATCATCAACCTGGAACATCGCAAACAGGTTGGCACAAATCTCTGACCATACAGGACCAACACCATTTTAACAGGAATGGTGGCGGAACGTCAAATTATCCAGCGGATGAACAGTAGACAAAGCAAAACATTTACTGGCTACAGCTGATTCAAATGCAAAGTAAACAAAAACATGACTCTTGTGAGCCAAAAAAGGTGTTAGCTTGTCTTTCTACCTATGGTATTTCCTTCTCCCAAACATCATCCTATTTTAAATAGCAGTTATTGTTTTTAATATACATATATGCACTATTTAATCTGTCGTCGTCATCAGGTGGAGACGACTCATCTGAACACGTCACCTCAATATCTTTTCTTTTCTGGAATAAATGTGGTGCACCAGACTGATTATCCCAGTTTGATTGATGGGATTTGGAGCACTTTCAGAAATTCCAAATCCACGTCATCTACAATTCCTTTGCTTTCTTTCTTTCTCCCCCATTAGAAGAGCTTTTGGCGCAAATTTAAAACGTCAGATTTCTGCCTCTCCTCCTTCCCAAGGATCGCAGATAATCCCCGGAATGGATTAAGCTTGGTAAATCTTATGACAGACTACTGGACTGCGAAGGTCAAGGGGCAGAACTCCGTATAGCATACCTCACTGGCACAGCATCTTTACGCTTCCATTCATCAACGCCACACGAGTTTCTACTGAGCCGCATGCGACACAGGCAGTAACACTTTCCGGCAGACAACCATGGCACTATGCTTACCCATCAAGGTTGTCTCCCTTGTATCCAATGGTGTATGGCGGGGAGGTGGGGAATCAACACCACACAATCACATTACTAGAGAGAGAGAAACAATTCTAATACCTGCGCGTCAAGTTTGAAACAATGAATGAATGAAATAGACAATTCTCTGGGATTTAAATTTTGTTAAAAAAAAAAAGAAAAGTTAATTCTTTTATGGATAATTTAAAATTTGAAGGGTTAATAAAAAAATCTTGACCAGCAAAATGACCCCTTTCTTTGTCCAAAGACATTGCAATTTCTTCGATAGCTATTTCACTACCTTCATTATAGCGCCTTGCTTTTTGATTACTGTTTATGAATGTTTTCTTATTTAGGGGTAATGAGAGAGAGAGAGAGAGGGGGGGGGAATAAATAAAATATATAAATAAAAGGTCCCTACTCCCTAGCAAAGCATTCTTTGACCAAGTGGAATGCAAGACACGGCATTGTTTTCTCACTGGTGTTATCCTATCAACCATGCACTCATTTAATGACAGTTATGGCTCACTGATCCCACGGAATGGAAATAAGCTAAATAAATCTGCCAAGTTACTTATCTTCCCGCCGAATCAGTTTTTCATTTGCTTCTTAAATGACAGGCTGTAATTACCTATAATTTAGCCCTTCAAGGCGAATAGCTACCTGTAATTTTTTCTGACCAGGTAAATAGCAGGAGAGTATGTAAACAACAGGTCCCCTGGTGGACAAAGGCCAAGATCAATGGGTTTAAATGGATATTGTCCAGGTAATTATATTAATTCAACAGTACCTTGGGCTGCGTGGGGACCTGAACAACAAGAGGATAACTTTGATAACCATCGTTTTACAAATCAGTTAAGATTCCCCAGACTTGTGTGGCTTGAATTAAAAAGGGGTTCCCCCACCAACCACCAAAATCTAAATCATGTTGTTGTTGTTGTTGCTAGTTTTCTGTTTAAATGACGAAACTACGAAATAAAACTACTTTGTATTTTTACCGACTGACTGATTAACCCTTGGCTCACCACGACGTCAGTTTTTCTTTAACCTTAATTACGCCGGTCCAGCCCTTAGAAGCGCAAGTCGTGTGTGTTCTGTCAACATCCCTAATTCCAAACGCTGACTTGGAGCGATACAGACTTTTTGTCGTGGACCTGAAAGGCAGTTTGAGGGGAGGGAGCCATTTAAAGTGATATCTCTAATACGCAAAGTTCGGTCAGACGTTTTCTCATTAGAAGTCCACCCACAACGGACACCCCTGAACAAAGAGGGGTTATCAGCCCCACCCACCCCCGACTTCTGGACGTCCACTGTCGTTCCAAGTCCCCTTCCACTTGGATGCAAGTTTAAAAGTGATAAAGCCAGGTGCCTTACAAACGCAGACCTGAGAGAGTCACCTCACACCGGTAATTTTAATAAAAATTCCCCCAAAATTAACGACAAAGGGCACGTTAGCATTAACAGAAATATTTTTTTTTTTCTTTTAACTAGGCCCTTCTATTTGTAGTATCCGGTGTTCACAGATCCCATCCTCCTCTTTACGCACAGCAAACACATTCCATCCTTCCTACCTTGTATTCGCAACGCAAAACGACGGCTGTGGGAGAGTTTCGTCACTTAGAAAACTAACCTAAAAGTCCCTGCCAACCCACCACCATCCCCCCTTTTTTTTTGGTGCAGATATCTCAAGCCAACAGCCGTGCTTATTTCTTCCAACCGCACGAGCGAATTAAAGCACACAGAGTTAAACCCCAGTGTTTCAAACAGCAGGAATTTAAGAACTTTAAACAAACAAACAAACAAATGCTGCTGTTTTCATTGGAAATAACTCATCCCTAGTTACCTTACGGTCCGGCCACGGTGTCGGTGTTGAGCGGCGGCAGGAAAAAAAAAGGGATTCTCGGACAGAACTAAAGATGTCACATCATCAACTTCAGTGGGTCGGTGTTATGCTACCTGCATTCAGAACCCTGTGCCATGATAAAAAGGTATAAATGAGATCACAACCCAGTGAGTCAATTTCTTTCCTAAAAATGTAATTAAGCATAAGTTTGTTTATTCTTATAGCTATCTGGGCTGGTGGTAGCTTGATTCGACATATTTTATAGCTCCAGATTCTAATTTATATACTAGAAACGAACCTTCACATAAAACCTCGGAAGGGAAGAGGGACAGGTGTATCATTACCGGGCAATGTCATTTCACCTGGGCTTCTTTTGAGCACCGTTAATACACCCAGCAGAGCTGCACAGTAATAAAGTATACAACCTTTCAAAAGTCAAATCAGTTCTCTCAAAGACTCAAATTCTACAGCAGAAATTAAGTATTTACTAATTTATATTTATTTAAAAAATGTATTTTTGTTTATTTATTTTTTTTTAGTTAGCATAAAAAGGGTTGGTTTAATAAGTCCCCCGAGTTTTGACTTAATAACTTGCCAACAAAAATAAATTGCTCTTAACTGAAGTAGCGGTAAGGTGCCAGGCTGCAGATAATTCCCCCTCCCTGGGGAGTGGCCAGTTATTCCTGGTTTGGCACTTAAATTCCTGCCAATGAATAAAGATGCACAGTCTGGTGGGGAGAGCCTTTAATTAGATGGAAGACTGGTCAAAGTGGACCCAAAGATGACCAAGCTGACACACAGAGAGGGATATATACGCCCTCTCCCCGCCATGCCACTCCTCTACAGGGCACCACCATGACAGACAGATAGAGACAGACAGACAGACAAACAAACAGCAATAACTCCAGTGAACCTGGGAGTGTCAGTGATGAGCTAGGGCCCCCCCCCCCAGTCATCTGGTTAACTCTTAACCTGGTGGCACCCCCCCCTCCCATTCATCAAAACTCAAACAGGGACAGGAGGCAGCTAAAAGACTTTGGTAATTGTGGGTCAGTCCCAAACAAAATTTAAAAAGGGCAAAGATGACTGAAAAAATAACCAAGAATTAAAAAGAACAGATCTAAAAAGATAGGGAGTAATGGAGCTGTAATTTCTTCTGTTTATCTCCCCATCCCTCCTTAAAAAAGAACAACAACAACAACAGGTGTGGAGTTATCTTCTCCTACCCTCTATATAGATTCTGTACCAGAGGTTCAGAAAGGTAAACTAAAACATAAACAAACTAACCTATTAATAAGCTGGAAACATGCTAAACTATTTACCAAATGTCCAATTCAGCAAAAACAATACAATTTAAAACAAAAAAACTTGGGAATTGGCAAATCTTTATAAATTTAAGAGTCAGAAAGTTATGTCTACTTCTTCTCTTTCACTCTCATTTTTGATTGGTCGAAATGAGTTTTGCCCAGGTATCTCCAGCTTAGATGAATAACTTCAGGTAGAGTAAAAAATGGTTGTGACATAATAAACTTTAAAAAAAAGTATAGTCTACTTAGGATTATAGTTAACCTTGATAAACCACACGTGATGGTTTAGTTACTGTCTAGTGCTTGGATGGGGCCAGGCTTCCATTATGGAACAGATGATGCCAGTTTTGTGGGAGGCTTGCGTGCCGACATTTACTCAGTTAGGGTAGTGAGAGATGCCCAGACCAACCACCTGGTTTCTGTAACTCTCACTGCTAACCTTATGGACCAACACAAATATGGCTGAGGTGGGAGAACCCATGCTTATGAAAAAGTGAGAAAAAATAACATGTAGTGGGAAGTTTGCCAAACCAAGTAGGGATTGAACTCGGGCTAGGTTGACATGCACTACATAATGAGCCATAAAAAAGTGGATAACCCCAAAACCCGATCACTGCTGTTGGTGTTTTAATAGCAAAGTGTTTGTCTTACTCTTCAGGTGGGGGCGTGGAGGCACTATTGTTAGAAAACAGCAGTTGCTGTTATACAAGCCAGTAACATGGTCCTGTTCAAGCTTCTTTGATCTTCATCCCTAGTCGTTTTTGCCAAGTCGACTTGGGGCCTGCTATCGTACCATCTTTGACGATGGATCAAATGTAGAGAAAAGAGGAAGAATTGTTTACAAGAGTGCCAAAGGGGTTGGGGAAACTGTAGCATACTGTAGGGGATCTATGAATTCATTCGCCATTGCTCAAACAGGATCCTGAAGGTAGGTAGGTTTATTGTCATACCCAGAATGACCCTAGGCTAAAGCATCTTGGTAGAGATGCAAGTCTACCACAAGGGTCTCTACTGGAAATCCCAATTTTTTGAGATGTGGGAGAAAACTCACAAGGCTTGCAAGGGCAGAAGAGTAAGAACAACCCTGTTTGGCTGATAAACCATAATGTACTGTGCTATTGCTGGATAAGCAATGGTGTATAACTACAGTTGTTAATGATGTGGTGGTGACAAAGTTTCAAGAAACCATCTTGAAGAAAAACCAGGCTCATGAAAAAAGGTTTAGAAAAAACACATGGGGTTAAGAAATACAGTATTTTGCGAAAAATTCAGGTCTACCCCAGTAACAGTTCTTTGCCCTTTAATGCAGTCACTCTTCAAAAGTCCTCTCTTAGATTTACGGCATAGGCAAGAAGTCTGTGGAATTTGAGCTGCTTTCTGAATCAGTGTGATTTTTTTTCTTGAAACTAAGGAACTGGAAGCAGCCACTGCTCAACTGGTTACAAACCCAAGGCAATAAGATGATAAATGTGTTCAGCCTCCTCATCAGACATCTGGGCAACTTTTAATCTTGTGAGTAACAAGAAAGGGTCTTTTGGTTTACCAAAGCATTTAAAATAAATAAACTCTTGGGGGATTTACTTATTTTTTTAAAAATTCAAAGGAAACGTCCTTTTAAAACAGAGCCACCCCATACTTTTTCCACCAGCAAAAGAAAAGGGGGGGGCAATAATGGGTGAAGATAAGGGCTGGTATCGTCCAGAATACATATAGCGAGCATTCTGCCTGGCACTTTTTGTATCCGCTTTCTCGATTTTGCCAGGGATTCAGAGCTAAGTCAGCAGGGGACCCTCTTTCAATTTCCACTTCCTGACTGAAGAATGTCTCATACCAAGTCATGAACTGCATTCAGTTTCTGAGAACCCCCCCTCTCTATCCTTTCTCTGCCACCTGTTCTCATCTATTCTATGGCTGCAACCCACCCTCCTTCCATAAGTCCTGGCCAGTCATGTGGCTAGCAGATGCTTCTGATCAGCTCCCATATCATTCCACCAGTTTCCCCCATGCCAGTCTGATCTGCCACTTTTCTGGATGAGAGGCATTTCTATTAAGATTCCAGACCTCTTACAATACTGGACTTTTATTTTGATAAATGGAAACCACCTAGACCTTTCCTTTCTTAAACTGCTATGTTTTGAGAATAAGTCTATTCTGTGCGATATTAAAGTCACATTGATAAGACAGATATCGCATCAGTGGATGGTAAGCTCTTATAAAATATGTACAGCCACTGTTGATTACAAATAAACTACAGGTTCCTGTTTCTTGTACTCCATGAAATCCGTAAAAACGAAAGGTTTTATGCTATGAACAAGAATTTATGTAATTTTCTTTTTAATTGTGTTATCTTATTAGTCTGCTCTCTTAAATACTTAGAGAGAGAGAGAGAGAAACTGGTTAACCCCTCCTTTCCCATGTGAAAAAACATCAAAGGGGAGATAACATAAAAATTATGGTTAAAAAGAGAAAAAATGGCAGAAAAAAAAATTCACTGGCTTCCATTTTTATACGTTGAATGATTATCCAGCTTGGTATGTGATATACATTTATTGCCCAGTTAGTTTGCCAGGTATGATTATGGCAGAGCTATTTCAGTCGACTCTCAATCATCCAGGATGAGGTAGGGGCTGAAAAATCCCAAATAAACCAAAAAAAAAAAAACATAAATAGAACATAAGTTGGGCTATAAGAACACATTTATTGTTTTTAACCTCAGAAAACTCAAGCTGAAGTGTGAAGTGAAGTCGTAAATGTAAAGAAAACAATAACTTGCATTGTTTTACTGATTTTTTAAGTAGTCAGTGATTGCTTTTGTTACCATTGATTGACTTTCCTTTCTTATATTTGTAATAACCCGCACAGAGCTGGTTTGTCAGCCATCAGTGTGCCATCTCTTGCAGCTCTAAGTTGTCAGTCAGGCAGATTTTTAACGTAGGGAAGAATTGCGGTACTATGAATGGTGCGATTCTCAGAAAGAAACTCTTGCTCCTCTCCCTCACTTTTGCTCAACTCAGCATCGTGCCCAGTTTTCAACAACTGCTGCAGCCATCCTTCGGTATTTCTACAACTTCTGACTGCTGCAAAGTCATTCCAAAAATTTCTTCCATCAGATCCTTCGAAGTCTTCATAGTCGTTGTCCAGAATAATTTTCACCGTTCACTAGATTCCCTGCTTGGGTCACTTTGGGAATTGCATCAAAACTGACAGCTTCTTCTAAAGCGATTTCAAATCATTTCCTTCCTTCACGTGTTTTTGCATTAATCCCACTTGGTAACATCTCTCCATACGCGCCATCACCTCCTGGTCCACAACCTGAACCAAAAACATCACATTCAAAGATAAACATTCCATTAAAATGACACCATCTTCAGGTTTTACAACACTTTCATTGTCGGGATGGGAGGCGCGTTGACTAATAGCAGAAAAGCATTTTTCTGGCAGGTCTTCTGCTCCTTAGTGCTCTCTCCAACTCTGGTTCCACAAAAGGGTCGTTTGATCTTTGAAAACATTGCGGCTCATCCATAAAATAATCTGCTGCCATATTCGATGGTTCAGTTCCTTTAAACAAATCTGGTTTCTCAGCTTTACCAATCACACGCAGTTTACGTCCATGCGAACCAGTCGCATTTGCAAAGCACATAACTGTCAGCCTCTCCTTGGATTCGTAGATAGGTTTCAGGCTTTTCTGTCATTGCCAGTATAACATGTTTACACTTATTTGCCGACATTTATAATCGACTAGGGAAAAATTCACGTAACGCTGCCGCCTTCTTCTTCTTCTTCTTGCACTGGAAACAGACACGACTGCAGTGGCACCGGTTGGTTGACTTCCAATTCAAGAGGAGCTTGCAACACGTGGAGAGTCTAAAAAGGAGAGCCAGCCTGCATGCAGAAGTTGTGTGAACGAGAGAGCGTAATGGATAAAAGAAAGGAAAGATGTCGTCGTCTGTGGCGTCAGTATGAGGAAAAATTGTAAACGAGTTTCTGTAGCGTCCAGTTTGCAAGCTTAACTATAATGGCTCTGTGTTTCTTATGCAGCACGTTAATCTGTCCACAGATAATTGAGAGTAGACTGTATATAATAAAAATGTCCAATTTAAGATGTTTTATATATTAAACAAATTGTAGGTTTTAACAAAAAAAAATAATTTGTTTTTAAAGTCTTGAGGGGTGGGGTTAGGGCGAGCAACTGATTAAGACCAGACAGGCATGACAGAGTTAACCAATAATTGGATTTATTAGCGGAATATCCACCGACTAAATTCAATACACCAAGCAGTGAAATTACTTTCTGTTTTCGCATCTGTGTGCAGGGAAGGGTAAATAATTGGTACACTGAACGATTAAACATTTTTTTAAATCTACCAAGCATGAATCTTAGAGGAGATCTAGCAGAAGTTTTCAAAATAATCATACAGCTTTTGGCTAGCAGACTGAGACCCCCCTCTCTCTTTCTGCACTTACTGATAACTAGGAGTCAGAATTAAAAATTAGCCAAAATTTAAGCAATGTTAGTTATCTGAAAAAAAAGCTTTCTTAACAATAGAATTTTTAAATAGTGGAGCAAATTAACAGCAAGCTTAGTCAAAACCTTTGTATGCTAACGTTCAAATCTGTGTCAGTCAGAACAAGTTGAGCCATAGGGGCTATGATATAGGGTGACTTCGACATTAGTATTAATAACCCTATGTAATAACAAACGCATATTGCTTCAACCCCATGTGGTTTATATTATGAATTGTGTTGGCTAAATGCACAGCCAGTTCAGTAGAAATACCAAATAATGCTTCCATGCTGAGGTGGAGACAGAGGGTTAATAGTGACGATGTTAGTCAATCTAAGAATTGTACTGGCGACCATTTCTCTTGCCAGAACTCTTATATAAGCCACGAGGACTTCCCAACTAAAGGAGGGAGATAAAGAGCAACCAACAAACTGCAATAGACAGATCGCAAAATTTAATTTCAAACAATCTGGTCCCCCATGCTAATTTGGGGGAACTGATGTAATTAGTTTAAATAATTTTAAACTGCTGGTGAATTTCCTGCTGTCACCTTTGTTTCGAAAGCTTTTTTATTTTTAAACGCCTTTGAAAGGGAGCTAACCACGCATAAGCGAATATTACGCATAGTTTAATTATATATCAGAAAAACTGCCCGTCTCGCTCCATTTTTATGCGGTGACCACAAATAGGCTGCCATATAATGATATATATATATATATCCCTCTTCCCCTTTGTTCATTTGCTTTTCCTCTCTTAGTTTAGGAAACCAGCTGGCTTTCACTATAATCAGTTTAAAGACCGCTCAACAAAAACTTGTCGTCACATGTTTCGTTCTTTTTTAATTAACCTTACTGAAAAGAAGATGCAAACATAACCTTTGGTATTGCATGGGGTAGGGGGAGAGAGAGAGAGCAGGGGTGGGGGGTTGCCAAAATAATAAAAAAAAAAGCTCACGTCAATACTACAGGCTTTGTTTACAGTGAATTGGCAAACAAGGGCCGACATTCTGGGGCTAATTGTTTCTGTCACTAAGTCACGGGCTTGGCAAGTGCACTGGATGGAGTAGAAGTGGCACTAACAATAGTGTTTTGGTTCTCTGACTAACACTGTAACCAGGATATGTCATGCACTTTGATCAAGGATTTGTTTAACAACCAAGAGAAATCAGCTTAGAATACATACATACGAAATATCAATTCACATGTACAATAAAGGGGATGACTCTTTTTATTTTTAAACTGCAATTCTCTCCCAGTCACATCACCTCAACAAGACAGACCACAAAGTCAACCTAGTCTCGGTTATTTCCATGATTTACAGCGGCTTTCTTCTTAATTTTTTTTTTTTTTTAAATTCCCATTTAGATATTATGCTGGGCAGGGCAACGGCCCAGCGGGGGGGGGGGGGGGTTCTGGGCCACTTGGGCGAAGAAGATCCAGAGTTAGAATCCCAGTCAGCGCAGTTTTGTCTCCAGCCGGTTTCGCAAGTCCCTCCCCTGTCTAAAGAATGGAGAGAACACCACCGGAGACCCTTCCTTGCGGAAGTCAGAAGCAACGGGGCCTCCTCCTTCCCTCCCTCATGGTGTGAGGTTGGCAACACTAACCAGTGGACAACCGTGGTGCCATGCATCCTCACCAGGGTTGCTGACAATAGCGTACGAAAAATAAAAACAATAAGAAAAAGCATGGCAGCATGGTGTGTGACAGGAGTTGGCACGTACAGCACTAACCAATATATATTTTTTAAAAAATATTACTACCATCAGACAATGATGAACATCTATCAGAAAACTCCTAGTTGCTAGTGTGTCTGAGTAACGATGAAACAGGAGCAACTTCTCTGTTAAACTAAACCATAAATCAGTGGATCTACTTCCTCGGTATAAACCAATGGTATCATATCTTTTGCATCACAAGGTTCAGGCTTCTCCAAATTCTATGGATATTAAACTTTTACCAAAAGCATTTCCCCAGATCAATTAGACACCATGGTTACCTCAAACTCCCCCAGGAGTTTAAAATTGTTTTCTAAAAAAAGAGAGTGCATTACATTAGATAGGTTTTTTCCATACTAATTATGTATTATATGCAACTACAGAGCCTATACAGAAGAAAACATTTTCAGTTAGACAGTTCTAGCCAAAATTTTACTAGTTTTTGTTATAAACTTCGCCAGAAATAAATTTAAAAACTCAAAATTCAACTGCAGACTTCAGTATTTAAAAGTATGCATGGGTGAGCTCTATTATGAACTTGGAATGCTTTTCTTTTTGCATTCAATAAAACTGTTCACTCAGCATGAAAAAAACACAGTTTACTATCTCTTACCTATAACTTGTTCTTTGAGGTGGACTATTTTCCAGTTCCATCTGCGAGTATTTGAAAGCCAGACACTGAATCATGATGGGACTGGTGGAGGGAGTGAAAGAAATAGAAGTCAGCTATCTACATTTCCATGAAAACTTATCCGTTTCCCATTTTCCCAGCATCTAGAGTTTCACCCAGTCTTTGAGCAACACCTTGGCCGTAATCTGATTTATGTGGTCCATAATGGTAAGCTAGCCATGTGTTCTGTCTTTGTAAACGGCATGCATTCAGTGTTTGCTTCTTTTCCCTTTGCCAAGAGGAGTTGCCAAGCTAGAGAACGCAATCGGGGGGGGGGGAGAGAAATACCGCATCGGAGATTTTTTACGGTGGAGGTGGAGATGGAAGTCAGCCCATTGTGCCTTATACAAGGTCCCGAGGTCTGAGAAGTCTTCAGGTGAAAGAGTCCACTACTACTACTCCAGATTTGAGATTTTGGTAAAGTCAACCCCCAGATACTTCTCTGGAGCTAGATCTACCAGTTTAGTCTCATCCATATGAGTATGACTAATACTCATATCTCTTCAAATAAGTCCCCCCCTCGAATTCTGTTTTTTTATGGTTTGATAACCAACGGACATTCTGATGCATGACCAACACCATGAAATATTTAATTTAATTTAAAAAAAAAAAAAAAAAAAAAAAAAAAAAAAAAAAAAAAAACAACACACACACACACACACCACACACACACACACACACACACACACACACACACAAAACTTAACCCTTTAAAGCTGAACATTTCATAAAGTCAAACTAACCGCCATACAAACAGAAAGATTTAAAATCCTTTATTTAGTACACTAAGCCTGTTACTGGTGTTTGCAAAGAGCCGATGACATTTGCACATCGCGCATACAACAACAAAAAGGGAAACGGGAGAGATGTGGGAGATATCGGCCCTGCAGGAGCATGTTTCCTAGCAGCTAGCGAATAAAGCCATAAGGAAATTCCACTAAGCCGATGAAAACCTGTAAAGGCAAACGCAGCTGGTTGTCATTATTAAAACATTCATACGCTTTTAATCTATCCTTAATTCTGCCTGCTTATTAGGAAATCCGAGAGAGAGAGAGAGAGAGAGAGAAAGTTTATAAGAAAGAAACAAAAATTAAAAAAAACGTCTTTTAACATTTCGCTTTCTCACTACAAGATATTCAAGACTTTTGAAACCTGCAGCAGATACTACAACCAGGTGACCAGAAGATTACTTCCCGCAGCCAGTCGCAGTCGTAACTACCAGACTGAAGCCCATTTGCTAATGGAAGTAAAGCGTGTGCTGCTTACATAAGGGCCAAGGGAGAGCAGCTGGTATGGCGTATGACCATGTTGATTTCAAAAAGTTTCTGATGAAACCAGCGTGCAACTGCAATAGGAAAAGTTTCAAAAAAATAAATAAACAAATAAATAGATTCACCAGGTTGCTGAAACAGAGTTTCCTTAACGTATTTCGGAGCTGGTTTAACCCATTACAGTGCGCATGCACGATCCTGTCTTCTCGTGTTTGTAGTAAGGCTTACAAAAGACTCCTGTCCAGGCAGATGGAACCTACGTCACACCCAACGCTATAGAAAGACCTCACTAGTGATGCGGTCTCACAGACACCTGACCGTGCAACAATAGACTGGCAAAAAAAATTTGTTTTTACTATCTTAGTAACTGATTCCTTTTTATTTAATGTGTTTTTACACACACGCATGTATATTGTTGTTTTCTGGCATCCATCATGGGGTCGATGATTAGCCACCAATAGAGCAGGCTGAATTATGGCTTGTGGCGAGGAAGGTGGCAGTCAGTGGGTTTCCTCCCTTTACCTTCTGTGTTGAAAAACCCTAGAAGAACTCGTCATTTTTAAATACGGGAGAAGAAACCTGAAAACTCAAATGGCTTACTAATGAATGAACACGCAGACAAATTAAAATGTCATTTCCCATTTTAAAAATTATATAAATTTTGCTCTAACAGGGCTAGAAACTTCATTCTTACATCATTCGAAAGATAAATTTATGCCGCTCCCGTGCCGTTTTCCTTCAGGCGTGACCAAAAGGCGCCACGGTAGTTGACCACTGGATTGGCAAGTAGGATGCGATGGAATGGCTCGGCGGAAGACTTAACACCCGAGTGCCTTTTGTTGTTGTTTTTTTGGTTTGTTTGTTTCTTATGGTGATGGGGAGAAAAAAGCTTCCACAGTGAAACCAAGTTGGAGACGTTAGTTAATTGTCTCGCAAAACTTCCTTTCTCACTTTGTTGGGAATGCCACTCTGCATTTGAGATGATGGGTTGTTAAAGAAGCTCATGGTTGAAGTTTTAATCTGGCAAACGGTATAAGATTAGCTTCCAAATGACGTGAGAATAAGGTTTCCGGAACAGAAACTTCCAAAAAAAAAAAAAACATTCTTAAATAGAGGGTGGAGGAAGGAACTCCTTTGACCACCCTGTGTATATAAATTTATTCATTTACTTTTGTTTTCAATCTAACTGCAAAACGTCGCATTTCATTCAAGGAAAGCTTACACAAGGTGAATAAAAGGCAGAATGTCAGTTAGACTTCAAATGAATCAGATTTTTAAAACCCCTGAAGCATATTTGAACAACACAGCTGAAATAACATTCACATATGAAACATTGCACTGCAAAGAGAATCTAACATATACTTATTTGCAGTGAACATATCTGAATAAAGTAAGTGATACCAAACAAATATTTGATGTGATTTGTTTTGTTACTTGTGCCATATAATTAAGACTCTGTGTGTGTGTGTGTGTGTGTTGTGTGTGTGTGTGAATGATATGCATACACTTACATACCAGCAACCTTTAAACTTGGAAAACGAAAAGCCCGGCTGCTGTAATGTCAAATCACACGACTGGTCTCCGCAAAATGCCAGCATGGCGTCATGTGCGGCAAATCGGCCGATCTCGCTTACTCTACTTCGGGCTGCCGGTCAGAGAAGGGTGCAAAGTCTGTAGCGTGTCCGGACGTCACGCTCGCGATGCCATCCTTACAGGACGTTTTATCACTCGCGAACAAAGCCAGCAGATGGCGCCACACCGCTCGTTGTAGCTGATGGTTTTAGGAAAACTGGTAAAACAAAACATGTGCAGATGAATCACCCACCGCCCAATGAGACATTTGCCCGAAGGAGTGGCATGATGGATAAGAAAGAGCCTGTCTATACCCGTTGGCAGTTGGTAAACCTTTGATTTTATGCAAATCCCTGACACACTTGGCCGATATACAGCCTCACACATACTAAACCACTCCCGTGCTTCACTGTAGCTGCTATACATAGACCGTTGTACCGCTCCCTAGAGTCCGCCTTCAAACATATTGCCGTTGATTATTGCCTAACAGTTCAGATTTAGACTTATCTGTAAGGAGCACCTACTCCCAGGTTTGATCATCCTGCCATTTCATTTCTGTGCCAGTTTTCAGCTTTGCCGTTCAGTAGTCTCTTCTTCAGCAGAGGTTTTCAGGGAGCTACACGTCCAACGAGACCACTTCATGCAGATGTGTATCTTATTGTTCCTGAAGAAACATTGCCAACCATACTTGTAGCTAGGCCACCCGCAATATCTTTACTGGCTCATCATCTATCATATAACGAACAGGCCATAAAATACTTAACCTCAAAAAGTGATGTTAAGTTTGGGCTGTCTTCCCTGACCACATCTATTGTCAAAAGTACCAGTTTCGTTTATCCTCCTCAGAGTCTCAGACATAGGTCCTTCTGAAACGTGAGGTCGATTGGCAATCAGCTGCCTTCACTAGCTAAGACGTTGATACCTATGTGCTTGTCATGGGACATTTCCTTCCCAGGAGCCACCACGCTGCCATGACATCACTACCTATATAGTCCTTCTGAATCTTACATACGGCTCCCTCTGAGACGTGAGGTCGATTGGCAATCTGCTGCCTTCCGCCAGCTAAGACGTTGATACCTATGTGCTTGTCATGTGATATTTCCTTCCCAGGAGCCACCACGCTGCCATGACATCACTACCTATATAGTCCTTCTGAATCTTACATACGGCTCCCTCTGAAACGTGAGGTCGATTGGCAATCAGCTGCCTTCACTAGCTAAGACGTTGATACCTATGTGCTTGTCATGGGACATTTCCTTCCCAGGAGCCACCACACCGTCATGACATCACTGTCTATACTTCCATAATGTTTCTGCAGGTGTGGAACTTTCTGACTGCTTGCATGACAACCAATCACAGTTCACTACATCAACACGTGATTACTATGGAGCATCATCTCATATTTTATTTTTTACAAACAAGATGCAATTCTATCACATTACTCCTATTTTATACCCAGTTTTCCATCCATTTCCATAATTATTTCCACTACAGTACCTTAGTTCATTCTAAACAGAAAATGAACGACCAAAAGCAAGTAAGGGCAAGTGCACCCAGTCATATTTTTAACTGCTCCGTGTTCAAGGTATCGACATTTCTCTTTCTTTCAGCAAAGCTGCCTGCATCCCTACATCCATCTGTGAAACTTGAAATTTTAGCTTTAACATCAGATGATCCCTTTCCCTATACATAGACCATATTCCCCTCCTAAACAAACCTAGAGTTGCGTGCTTTGCACGATGTTGGTCAAGTAAAGCAAAATGATACAGCAACAAAATTAATGTCGCCCCTAAAGATATCGCCAATTCTACGTGAAAAGAAAAACAAGACAAAGCAAGCAAAGGTGCATCATCTATAATTGAGCGAGCTGAAAAATATGAGACAGAGTTTTGCAGATTTAAAGAGTTTCCACCCGATAAAAGAAAAGCCTGGAACCCATAAAAAAAATTTTAAAAATCAAATAAGCCCTTTTTCATTCAAAGACTTACACTGCCTGAAGAACACAAGCATCAAGTGTCAGTCTGACTCATTGGTGCAACAGCAGAAGGTGCATCTTTGAAATAGCGATGTACCCAGTAGAATTGAGACATCTTTAGACAGATATCAATTCCGTCTTTTCACTTTACCATATTGCATCTGGTACCATGCTGACTGTGCACTGATGGAGACATCAAAAGTTATAAAAGTAATTGTTGTGCGTTTCACCAAACCCTGAATCCTGCACTCATCGGAGAAAAGTACATGCTACAAAATTCTCAACAGTATTTTCAGTGCTTTGACCCAACCCTTCAAAGGGTTTCACACTTCTATTGGACAAATGGTGGATCTGATGCACTCTCCATAGCTAAGTTGCTAGAGAGTGCCATTTTACTACTCTTTGGATCAGTTCCGTTACATTGGGTATTTGAAGGCTGTCCCAGTCACTCCTCTAGAGAGGTTTGCAATAATATTGGCTGCAGAGTTTGCAAGAACGGTGTAGTTCTGTGACAGTCTGTCCCTAACTTTGGTCACACCCTGAACAGCTTATAACGGGACCTTAAGTAAGCAGAAATATTATGCGATCTATCCAGTTTCAATATGACGATAGCGCATGCTTGCTATATAAAATCATACCTGAAATATGTAAATTTTAATCAGAGACAATGATCTATGACAAAAGCTATATTAATATGTGCATTTGCTTCACAAAAATATGCTGAACCACATGATACTGTTATAGGGAAATACAAAACTTATAATTTCCTCACGTAAATGAAACTGCTGGAAGTCCAGACCAAATCATCGAAAGACTTTAATATCATTCATAATGATCTATCATCATTTTAAAAATCCACTATTTCATCATGTGTGAGACTGAGACCCCCCCCATTCTCTTCCATGTGCCTGTTTAACCCTTTGGTTTAGATGTATTTTTTTATTTTTTTTACAAAGATGCAGAAAGTCGTTATGGCTTTTGCAAAGCCCCCAGAAAAGGAAAGTAGGTGTCAATGTGAGTTTTTTTTTTTTAATTGGTTTACACAATTGAAACCAATGGTTTCTCCAGGAATTCCAGCTTCCTCTGACATTTAAAGATGAAGATCTAAAGAGAGTTTTTGCTGCCAGAGTTGAAAGGGCTGGACCTCTCATGGCATAGAACAAGCAATGCTCTCTGGCAGATAATCGTGGCCTCAGCCTCATTCACCAGGGTCATCTCCAAAGTAGAGGTTCGGGTCGACACAATTTTTCTCTCTCCCTTCCTTACCAGCCAGCTGTGTGGGCTTCCTCTGGAGCACTTTGGCTTATTCCCGTGTCTAAAAATGAAAATTTCTAGTAGGGAATTTTTGTTAGGCTCATTCGGCATCAAGGAAAACATTGGCAGCAGTTACCATCCAAATCATCTGGTTGCCCACCAGCAGAGCACCTGCTATTCCCTGTCCGAGACACAATGCTGAGGATACCCGGGTCTCTTCGTTGTCCACGACGGCTCATAGTAAGCCGTGTGACTTGGGTTCCTGTTTGCTTGCATCCGAATTTTCACAGGTGTAGCCACAGGCATCCACAGTTTTCCCACCTCCACCCCTATCTTGTGGATGCCCACCCATGGCTGTTGCTTTTACTGGTTTCTCAAGGAATCCTTTGAGGTAGTGGTGGAAAATACATTGCAGAAACATTAATAAAAATATTTAAAAAAAACCCTTGCTCAGCTAGTTCGTGAAGTTTTTCCAACAGCTGATAGTCCACCATAATCTGTGTTCACACACAAAAACCAAACCAGATTAGTCTGGAATTCAGTGCACTTACTACACACCAAGGTCTTATTTATCTGACATTCTGACATACAGGTTTATTTATACCACAGTCATGATGGATTAAAGAGCTAATACAAAGGCTTTTGACAGAACACTTGTTCACGGACTGACTCTGTATGTGTGTGAAAGCAATTCAACTCAAACGAGTAAAAACACTTCTGAACTGAGTGATATCTGCTGCAGAAAACTTAAACAGTCCTGTAAACAGAACAGCATAAGGCTGGGCCCAGTGCCAAGAATTTCGAGGAAGGGAGAGCACCCTGGTGCAGTGCACCTGCAGAGGCAAGTGCCAGGCTTCCGCAAATTCACACTCTGCAATATTCTTCTGACTGGAGGAGGATGTTTTGATGAAGGAAAAGACTTGCATGATGAAAGTTAGAAAATCAGCATCATTTTACCATCATCTAGCCCCCCCTTTGCTGTTTTTTTTGAAATGATAAATCAATTAATGTATGGGAGCGTTTCACGGGGAATGGAGAGTTCACGATAATGACCACTGAGATGTGTCCGTGTACTGAAAGGACAAAGAATGGCAAAAAGTAACTCCACAGAAACAGAAACGTCTAGGGCTTAGTCTTATTACTTGCTGAACCAGAATAGTTAATTTGAGCATATCAGTAGTAAAAATACTTAAAACTCCTACACAGCATAATTAAAAGAAAGATGAATAAATGTAGCTTATTAAATAAAAACAAAACCTCTTTCTTGCGAAACATTTAAGAATAAAAGGAAAAAAAAGGTTTTCCAGTAAAACCTACAGTAGATATGTTTCATCTTTAACTATCAGAATACCATAAGATTGTGGAGGGGGCCCTTACCATGATAAAAGAAATTGCTATGGAGAACCTGCACCCCACCACTTGTGGCTAAAGAGAGTACAAAGCAAGAAAAGATTGACCATATGGATATATATATATATTTATATAATACATACACGCACAATGAGTGTATGTGGGGTAGTAGATGTGCCAACAGCAGCAGAGTGCAAAGATAATGTTAAGTGATAAGATCAGCCTACTGCAGTAACTAAACACAAGTGGCCAAAGGTATACAGCGAGTGCCATCTGATGAGTTGACTGGGGCAGATGGCGTCCTTGCACACTGCTACCTTAGAAGATGTTGCCATTACCCTTAGCTTCAGATTTCCACTTTATACCCACTGGACTGCAGCCTAATTTAGAATCTGAAGTGGATTTTGCAATCCCATTACCACCAGTTCATTTTAAAGAACAAGGAATGCCATTAAAACCTTGCATACATCTGTTACCCTGCTCCTATGGGTCTCTGAAGCTGATAGAAAGGCATACTTTGGTCTAGCATAGAAAACCTATAAGGTTTGGTGAAGTATTAAAGTGATGTAGGGGATGGGAGGGGTAGAAAATGATATGAGCTTCTTGCTTGAACCAAGTAGAATTTTTTAATATGGAATATCACAGAAAAGTAAGTTATAGTCTTAATTAGGAAAGAAAATAAAAATGCAACCTTTCAGCAAAGTATTTGTAGTTGCAAGAGCCATGACTAATTTATCTTTAAGGTCAGGTGAGCCAGAGGGTTTAGTACTGGGAGACCCCCATGGATATCTTCTTGATGACCCAGGAGAGACCCTAGGGATCTCTGAACTAGCCTGCCAGAGGCACCAGATAAGACCATCCATCTGTCAGTGGGAAAAAATCTGGAGCAGAATACCTCCTCAAGTGCAGTAGGATAAAAAGTAGTGTGCTCTGATTCTTTTATGTACCCCCCCAAGTTTAACAATTGGCAAGTGGCAGCTAGTGATAGTATTTTTCTATTGCTGATTCTTTATGAATTTGTGGCTCTCCAACTGAATACATCAATCAGTCGAACTAAGACAATGATGTCCAGCCAAGAAATAATTTAAAGTAATATTACAGTACTTTTATGCCTATGCTAATTCACATCCTCCTTATACTTGACAATTAATAAAAAGCAGAAAATATATTAGCTCAAATATGCTGCACTTTGAGCAGTATATTTAAATACTGTCAATATGATAAAAGGGATGCAACTCTGATTTTTCTTATTTGGTACATTTAATACTTAGAGATTTCTTAGCTTTTAAATGACAATATAAGAACTTTTTCTTAATGAAAACTAAAATAAGAGGTAGGTAAAAAAAAAGGAAAAAGTGCCTGTTATTCATTTCAATATAAAATATAATTAGAATTTAAGCAATGACAGAGTTAATCCTCCAAAATGTCAAAACTTTAGTATTACCTTAATGTGACGTTTAATATTACGGCAAGAGCCCATTCAGGAAAAGGGTTATAAACCACACAAGCCTCCACAGGTAAAATACTGCAAACCTGTAGCTACAATTCAGGTCCAAGAAACTTAAAAGATAATCATACATGTAATTAAAGAAATGGTAAAGAGGGGGGCACTGAGACTAGATATCAGAACAGTGCAAGGGGACAAGTTAAAACACAGAATCGGGTGCGTAGCACAGTCTGAGAGCCTGAGGTTTGCTGAAAGCCCTTCCACCCACCCACCCACACACACATACATACATAGCAGCAGCAGCAGCAGCAGCGGCAAATAATGCAGATGATAAATGCTACTCGCGGTTCGATAATCAGCGATGAAGACAGAGGAATCAGCAAGAAGATGCTGTGTTTCTCTCAAATACGAGGGTTCGTAATCTTTTGACAATTAACAGCAAATATATATATATATATAGCGGTTTTAAAATACCCTTTTTTTTTTTTTTGGCCCCTGAATTCTTTGTTGACAGCTTGTTAAAACAACAAAAACAACAACAACAACAAATATATTGGGCGGCATCCGTCGAAGGGAAGGGAAGGGAAGGGGAGGGGAGGGGAGGGGAGGGAGGGAAGAAAAGGGGGGAGAAAGATGAACGAACTTATTAACCCTTGCCCGTTTGAGAAACTTGCTGGAAGTGTATAAGATTAATGGAGCTGGAGAAAGAAAAAAATAACAAAAAAGGGAGTAATTAGTTAGCTTGGAGGGGAGAGGGCGGAAGTAGGGGAGAGCTGGTCAGGGTTATATACAAACTATTAATATATATATATATATTAAATTGCGAAGGGAAAATGGAAAGGGACAAAAAAAAAAGGGGGTATATTTCTCGTTAGTTAGAATTCAAGATTTGTTATTTCGATTTTCGTAATTTATTTTGAAAGGAAAGAAAAGTAAAGAGAGAGAGAGAGATAAGGGGTTAGGGGGTTAGGGGGAGGAGGAGGAGGAGAAGGGAGGAGGGGGAGGGGAAAGTCTAGGTAATTTTTACCTGTAGATTGTGGTGGGTCTCTCTCTTGTTAGCTCAGGTAAGGCAGCGGCCACGACGAGTATTCCCCCTGGGGTCCACTCTGGAGTAGGTGGAAGAAACCGCACGACATCCGCCGCTGGAGGAGGAGGAGGAGGAGGAGCGGGGCTGGCCTTTTTCGGTGACCGCTTTCTCGGGGTTTTTGACACGAGCCGAGGAGCCGCTGATGTATTATAGCAGTCGTCGCCCCCCCCTCAGAGGAGTGGGGGGGGGAGCGGCGGTCAGCCGTCCTCAAGAGTTCCGCGCACCCCTCCCCTCTCTCCTCGACTGGGATCCGCAGTCATCGGCCGGGGGAGGGGGGCCCCACCACCGACATCCATCGCCAGCTGCCTTCTCTCTCTCTCTCCTCGCGTTTTCGTCACTTTGGAGACCACCCCACGTCTTGGTTCCTGAGCCTCGTTCTCGACGCCGCGCAAACCGTGACTAACCCATACCTTTTTAATTACATTTGAAGAACTGGAGGAAGGCATTTCTTAGAGCGTTAGAAGAAATGTCCACGACGATTTTTCTTTTTTTAAATTCCAGAAAGGAAAAAAAAAAAAAAAGGAGGGGTGGGGAGGAGGAATTCCGAATAGGGGACGACGATCGATTCGGGTGCCGCGGTTATCGCCTGGTCACGGCGGCTGCGGAGGGAAGAAAATGGCGTCTAAAGTTCTGTCCTTGACGAAGTAAGTAGGAAAGCGGCATCCCGACCGTTTTGTGATGGAATTTACGGTCGTGCGGCCTCCTTCGGCGCACCCAGCGGAACTCGGCCCTCCCCGGCCCCCGGCTTAATTCTCTTCTGGACCGGGACATCCGTCTCGGCCGGTGCCCGACTTCCTCCAGCCCAGCCCAGCCCAGCCCGCTAATCCGCCCCCTATTGCTGATCAGCTGCCGACTTAAGTCCGCCTTCCCCTCCCCCTCTCTCCCCTCCTCCTCTCTCATTTCGCTTCTGGCCTTCGATTTTAAAACCCCTTCTCGAACGGAAACTCCGCGCCTTTCCCATGTAGCCCAAACGCCCTCCGCGTACCTTTACCCTCCAAATCAGGGGCCGTATTATAAGCACTAATCGCCACTCCCTTATTGTCCCCCCCCCCCACATTAAAGGGTGTTCTGCTCCTTTCTATGGAACACCACCTCAGCCGGTCCTACGGATCTTTGTCTCCTCTGGCTGAAGTTCTTAACTGGGGAGGGGTGGTAGGGGTTGTGATCGTGGACCTTAATATCGCGCGGCGATTACCTAGACTGCTGCCCCGACTCTCAAACGCCCCACGTACCGAATGACCTCTAGACTGGCATCCGCGCTTATCTGGTTGATCCATCAACCCGGCGTACAGACCACCTGTTCCGTGTTTTAGGCCGAGAAGAAGAAGAAGAATCATCTTCCGGAGCACATGGTTGGATGCGACCCGTTGTCGGTCTCCCTGCGCTAATAGTAATAACATTACTTTTAAAGGCCCCCTTTCAGCCCTATGAGGGGATTATTCGCGGTCTGTGGTCTGGTCCGGAATAGGTCCAGCAATAGAGCGAGTTTTTGTTTTTTTTATTATCCCTGAAGCTTTAGCCTATCCGAGAGTCATTTAGAAGAATGATTTGATTCTTGCCATTCCAAAAAAAAAAACTGTTCGTGGGTTCGATTATGTGTAAGGGGGGGGGGGGGCTGTTGTTGTTGTTGTTGTTGTTGTTTGTTTTACTTTAATTTAAAAGCACTAGGCGCCATCATTTAAAACAACCCACATGCCATGACCATCTCTACTAACTTTAGTTAACGCATGGAAGACACGGATCACTAGACTAACTGTTTATCCTTTATTTTGGCATCGTAGGCGGCCCCTGTACTCTTAAAAATTCAAGAGAATTCTGTTGATGGTATTTAAAGAAATAACCTCCCGCATACAGTATAGTGAAGTACTTAGATTTTAAACAACTCCTGTAATTGTCTAAACTATAAACATCTTAAATCTCCCCCCACCACAATGCACAAAGTGCAGATTTTATTTCTTACTGTTGGAATTCTGTATAAAAGCATCGCCGTAATGTCTTTATTTTGGTTGGTTTTACTGAGAATGTTTCAGACTGATTTGGTGTCCATCCATCCTGTTAAGAAAGAAAACGCAAAGGTAGCTCCCAAGGTATGCTCATATCCTTAGAAGGATAGCGTTTCGGAGCTTAAGCCTAAACACCAGTATTTTTTAGTTTTGTGTTTCTGATCACATCAAAGTTAATGATGATGTCGTAGGCTGTCACTCACAACACCTTCAGACATCAAATATATATATTGTATCTAACTGAGGCTAAGATTAGTTATAAACAGGACGCCATTTCAGATTATGCCAGAAGTATATTAGCTTCTACTTTTCAATTAACTGATGATGTTATTTTTGATAATGACTTGAAATGATAAATTCAGTTTGCAGTTGTCTAGGGGAGATGAATATATATATAATAGTTATTATTATTATTATTATTATTATTATTATTTTCATCTTCAAAAGATGTTATACATTTTTCATTGAAGACTTTGTATAAAATGATCACAACCTACTCATTACTTAATACTTAAAAAAAGAAAAAAACTTGAAAGAGGAATAAAGTTAAAAGTTTCGCTTTGACTATTAAGATGCGCCAAGCGTATTTCAAAATACCTGAATGATTTGTCACAGAATGCTTTAAAGCACCTGATATCCGATAAGATTCTATGTGCCTGCAATAAGAACTGAGGGAGTTAGATAATAACGTGCTATGGGGATGGCTTAATTTACATGTACACGTGTTTAGGGAATTATATTCTCCAAAAGGGTCAGCTAGCACGTTAAAAAAAAACTAGGATTTTACCTTCTGAAATTTTAAATAATATTTAGCTTGTAGTAGTTTAGTTTTTTTATAAGTAGACAAAGATCAAGGTGTTCTGTGCAAGTCACTCTCTTTGTAGTTTTGTTTGTTTTTTTTTAAAAAATTTAATTAGCATGTCATCTTGGTTGAAGATGAAATTGTTTTGGTACAAGGCATATTATTTTTTAAAATTTTTGTACCTTTAAGAAAATAAATAAAAGGTTGGTTGGGGCATTTTCCCATCACCTACTTATTAGTAAAACTAATGAACTTATGTTTTGGTGATATCCCCCCTTTCCCCCCCTGTTTCCATGTACCCCAGCATACAGAGGGCTAAAATGTTGGCCAAAAAATACAAATAAAATACAGCAACCAAAGGGTTAAGGATTCAAGACCAGCTCAAGTCACTTGTATAATCTGAATTATGCCAGGGAGGTGACATTTAAATGAAACCCAGCTGATATAGTATTGCTGTAATGGTATCTGGCTCCCCCGTTGTTTTCTTTAAAATTCCATCCCTGGTAGATCCGCATACTGCAAATTAACGGTGGCATTCGAAAACAGTTTCCTCAGGAATAAACCCAGATGGTGATAGGTAAAGATTGATGAAACACCAGTTCTCTAGTTAGTCCAGTTACTACTAGCAAAATGACAGGAAATGCCTGAGCTAAGTAACTCCCTACCTTCTAACATCAGTTGCAGGGCTTGCCTAATTCATGAAGTTTTGTTTTATGACTGCCAAGATCACTTCAGCCTGTTTATTTATTTACTCACACTTGAGAAGATGCTAAACATTTATATTCTTAGTACCTCTGGGCAGGGATCGTAAAGTAAATATCTCTCAGCATTTTCCATTCCACTTTAGTGAGTCAACTGTGTAAGCCTTTACTGTATTTGTGTTCCAAATACCAAGACTTGCATCCTGAACTCCGCAGGGGCGCTTTTCCTTTTTTGGCAGTTTTTAAAGCATTGCATTATGGGAGCACTCTTTAATCACTAGAGGTTATAAACTTTTTTATTACTTCGTACGTTCTTTCGTTAATTATAGCTATTTTAGAAATTGCTTTTTGAAAGGAAAATTGAAATATAAATAAAGGTCTTTTTTTATACTAAGCTAGATTGAATGTTGACAGTATCTTTTTTTTTTGGTATGGTCTTCAGGTTTGCTACGAAGTCGGGAGTGGCTGGTGGCGCCATCTATCTGACTGCTCAGCAGGGGGTGTGGAGTAGCTGCAACAGCGGGTCTGAAGTCCTGGACAAGGTGAGGCAGTCTGTGCTCCCGGCGACTGATGAATACATCAGAAGGGTAAGACTCTGGATTATCCATGATCAATGACACTGGACTCTGCTGATAAGTTTTTGAAAGCGCGTGCTGCCATGGATGGGAACAGGCCACAACAGTTCTCTGTTGGCTTGTCTCTGGAAGAGGAATCTCGGAGCCACGGTTAGACGCTGTAATGAAATATCGCAAGCAATCAGATGAAAACAAGAACCGAGTAATAAAAACCAAAAAAGAAAGTGACATGGTCAATTAGTTGTTGTTTAAAATAAAATCTACGTAAGGTCTAAAGTAAACTAAACTTAAATGTCAAAAAGGTTGAAGTTGTCTTGTTTAATTTTTAAATATTTGTAAATTCTAAAAAAAAAGGGGGGAACAAAAGCAAAATGTAAATGAACTTGACTGACATACAACATGATTTTACAGTACTTTTCCTACAGGTAAAGTCAAACAGATCTGTCTAGATTAATCTTTTGGTCTGTAAAACAATGCTCTTTAGGGAGTTTGTGAGAGAAGCATCTTGGTTGAAGAACACTTTTTTTAACAAGAGGAAGTAACTTCCAAGTCTACAGACCTGATGTGAGATCATATCACTTTGGTCACTGTAGCAAGAAGGTTTTGGCCGAGTGGAAAATGAGGACGGAGGATATGATTAAGAAGGTCTACAACAAGATGCTTGTTTGGCTTCTCTTGACAGGCAGCAGATGTCTGGATTCAAAGTCATAATATTGCTCACAATAAACAAGTATTAAGCAAATTAATGCTTGTGTACGCAAGCAAGTTTTTGCAAGTGTATTATCATAACAGTTGGGGGCAAATGACAGGGTCTAATGGAGTGGAAATCACTTGAGATGGCATCAACTGGTTTAGCACTTTTGTTAATAGTTTGTGTATTTAATTAATGAATGGATCATTGAGGTCTGCCAGTATGTTTACTTTAAATTTGTTTCATTACAGTATAACTCTTAAGTGATTTTATATATACCTGTAGGTAGCCAGCTGTTTATACATTTGTTATTCTTTGAGGGAATTGTTTTTTTTTATTATTTTTTGCTGTTAAATGAAAATAAGTTTTTTTTTTAACTTTGAAAATTTCAACAAATACAAATTGCCAGTGCATCCAAAACTTCATACTTGTGGTTATAAGAGAGTTTTGGTGCCGTTTTTACCGAACATTATATGAATACATAGAGTGCTGGCTTTCAGTAAATTAGCAGTTGAGAAATGGTGTCACACGCAAGTGCCCTTCTTCTGCTGGTGGTTTTGAACACCGGTGAAGGTGGCAGGAGAGAATCGGACACTAACTTCGCATCTCGACCACAAGCGATCCACGTCCAGTCGTGATGTTATGTAGGGAAAAGGCATCAGAAGGAACGGCAGGCCAGGCCGCCTTTTGAATGTGGAGGGATTGCTCAGAGGAAACCCGTGCGACCAACTGGTGAAGGAGAGAGAATGGAAACCACAACAAGGGAGGTGCACCAAACTGAGCTGATCCCTGCCAGGAATTGAATTTGGCATGCCAGTATTATAATTGCTAGAAAAGTAATGGAATGTGGTCGTTTAATTTGAAATTGCTTATTTTCTGTGCAGTTTGATTTTGGTGTGGTTTTTCAGAAGCTAGGATGTGCATGTTGTGTAACATGATGGCTATATTGAAAACAAACGGGTTTGTTATTTTTTTAAAATAAATTAACGCCAATAAGAAGACAATGGAACGATTGGAACAATGTGTTTAGGTGAGAAATGCAGGGTGGGGGGTGGCAAAAAATTGATTTCCATTGTTGACAGCTGCTCAGATGTTGAATAAGTATGGGGGAGATAGGCAGGTGTGCATGTTAGAATTGCTCGACTATTCATTACGTGTGAACTGGTTTTGACACTCTGCATTTCTGAAATAGTTTTCGGGGAAAACTTCAGCCTGTCTCCTGACACTCAATCTCACTTGAAAATTTAATGAATTCCTGTCACTAAATGATTGTGGAAGTTGTTTTAGCACCACATTATTGATGTTTTGGGTGCAGCAAAACGACCTTTGATGGCAGGTGCTCATACAGAGATTAATCAGAGTGGGGTTGTACATTTTTGTTTTTTTTGACAGGAAAAGGGATTTGGCACTTTATCTTTAATCGTTTATTGCTTAACCAAATCTGTTTCTCTTTAAATATGGCCTCATTTATTAAAATATGTTAATTGCTTTAAATGCTGGATTACATTTACATGCTTAATTTTGGTGGAGTGCCAAACTACGTTTGTTAGTATAAAGGAGCATTAATACATGGAAAGGGTGTGCTTGTGTTCAGTATTTATCTGATGGGTGTGGTACAGCGAGTCGGGGCGTGCTGGGCTTCGCGTCTTGTCCATATGCGGAAGCCACCGACTTAGCCACAGCCTAAAAAAGTACTTGTGACCGAGCCTTAGTAATATCCCTTTAGTTTCCAAAAGATCCTTAAACGTTGTCTGTCCACCTGACTTTTTAATACTCAGCTGAAAAAGAGTAATTTAGCAAGCCACTCTTATGTGTGCGAGAAACTTTAAGGTGAACTAGACAAATGGAAACGGAATTCCATTGTAGTAAGAATCGGGTTGGTGGGGGGCTGGACAGTTTGCGCAGTTACGTTGAAAATGGCAAAATTATCCAGACGGGCGTCGGAGATAAGTGTAATCATCATACAGGTGACAGTAAGTTGGAAAACGTAGTTTCGGAAAAGCAGTAGTGTATTTCAGCTGCACATTAGGCAGGTAGAAGGTTAAGAGTAATTGACCTGGGAATCTAACACGGTGAAACTGTTACGTCATCGTATAAATTCTTGGCTCATTTACACCTTGAACGCATTGTGCACATGTGGAGGAGTCCTTATCTGAGAAAGGATATTGATTTAGTAGAGTCCACCTAGATTTAGTGGAATTTTCCCCCAGTTGGTCGTAAGCATGTGGAACCACGCTGAATGAGTAAAAGATGTCGATTCTGCCAGGTTTGAATTTTAGGTCCCTTACTGTAATGATATCCGGCCGGGTTTCATTTGAACACCCCCTAGTTGATGGCAGATGCCCATTCTTTAGTAGACATCGGAGAGTTGAGGTTGCTCCAAATTCTTTGAAATAATGGTTTGAACTTACACCACTTTATCCAAGCTGTAGAATAATAAAAATGTAAGGATTAAATTTTAAAAAACAAACATAAATCAGACTTGTTTGTTTATCTTTCCGTGGATGCCTGCTAACGAAGGTCACTTCATACCCAAAATACTACTAATTAGTGACAGGGAATGACACTTGCTAAGTTTGAAGTAGGGTTTTAGATGTGCAACTAATGATTATTTGGTTAATAATACACCTAACTCGCTTGTTGCCAGACCTTATTGTTTATTATCTAATATTTTCAATCTTCTTTATTTCAAAGATGCTAATTATGCATATTAGAAATGTTTTCGTGAGAGCTCTCATCGTTCATCCGTCCAGTGTTGTGCGTTCGTTGTCTGGTAGCTGGTTCTCCACATGTTTGTTTTTTTTTTTTTTACGAGACAGCTTACACGAGCTGTCAGTACCATCACCATTAACTACACCAGTCAGTGATGTAATACACACATTAACATTTCTATATGTATGTGTGGTGATGGTGCATGCTTAAGTACACATGTACTACACTAAAGGAGTGGAGGATCATGTGACAGCTTCAGAGGGCTCTTTGTGGCTTGCCCCCCTACAGCCTGGATCAGGTTCAGTGTTCCAGAATATGTCTTAGTATTTTTTTTTTTTTTTTGTGTTGGGGGAGTTTTAGCCAAAAGCAATATCCAGCAGTGCTGGGGTCTTAGCTGTTATGTGCTTGTGATGATTCCTCCCCGGAAGGGTAGCAAGGGGTGGGCATGGCAATACCAGGAGGTGAGGCATCAAAATTAATGGTGATCACCATCATTGGTTGTTTACTCTTCCTTCTATAGACCAGCTCCAACTGGGTTGGAAATATTTGTCTTGCACCCTCCTAAATAAAAATAAAAAGAAGAAAGTCTTTTTAAACAAGGATTTTGATTATTTATTGTTATCATGTTATAAAGTTTATGGCCCATTAGTTTGTTAAAGTAGATTTTTCTTAGCTTTTTCAAAAATTTGAAAGCTGTATTACTTGTATTTTCTACTTTTCAGGTTCCCGCCCTCAAAGATGTTATGAGCACAGGCCTAGCGAAATGGAATTCAGGTGAGTTGTTCAAGGCTCAAACTGTCAAACACAGAGTTGGTTCTCGTCATCTTCAATCAGTTCTTTCTTAAAGTGTCAAAAGTCTTGGACATATTAAATATCCACTTGTAGATCAGTGCCTGCTTAATTATAATAATTTAACGAATTTCAGTTTTGTTGTTGGAATTAGCGTTTTTATAATACTGTTAGAGAAAGAAAAAACAGTCTTGGGCACCTTCCAGGCTTAGAGATTTGTGCATCTTCTTTCTTTCCACTTTTATGGTCACATGGATGACGATGCACTGTGGCTTTGAAATTTTTTAATTTAATAATGGTAAAAGAAGCAGTAACCATAACAATCAAAGCTCAGGTGCTGGTGGCTGGCCATGAGTTCAGACCGTGGAGTATCCATGCAATGGCATAGAGTTCTTTGTTAGAAATTTTATTTTTGTCATAAACAGAAAGTGTTCGATGAGAATGCTCCGTTAGAAGTCTCGGCTGATGCTGCACGATGGGAAAAAACAGAGCGAGATGACTCATTTGGGGAAAATGTTATTTATTAGTTTTTATGAACATTTGCTTCTGGAATATCAACCAGAAAAGTATTCCTCCCTCCCTCCCTCCCCTGTTTTCTTTCCTGCTGTGCTCTCTCTCAAGTCTGCCTCTCTCTCTCTCTCCTCAGGTGTGCAGTTTTCATTTAGCCACCTGGCCACAGTTCCCGGTAAAGTTGGCGAATACAGCAGGAAAGCTTACCTGACATCCACAAGCTCCATACGAGACAGGCTAAAGTCAACACCAAAACAATAAATATATATATATATACATATTTATTTATTTTTTTTTTTTTTGCTTTCCAAACCTCGGTGAGAATGGGACGCATCTCCCACCTGCTTGTCATGGTGACAGTGCACTCATCTACATCAGCAGCCATGGTCACGTGTTGAGTGCTTAGCTGATGTGACCAGGACAGCACAGATGTTGAAATTTCTATTTGAAGATACATTTCTTGTATAGGCTTGTTGTGAAGCCCAGATCATGTGCATTGGGTAGCCTACTGTTAATTCTTTTTCCTTAAATGAAAAAAAAATGGAAAACTTTGTGAAATCTTTTGTTTTCTTCATAGTAAACATGAGAAGATTGTTTTGTCGTTAACGTTTCCAGTAAACAAAAAGCTCACATTTTGTTGCATTTGACATGACTCTTCACTCGGTTGGGGAGGGCGGGAGAGGGAAACTAATCTTGATATTACTTCACGAGAGTAGAGTTATCGCCCCTTCATCATTTGAAAACAGTTCCCACCCTCTCCTCTTTTTTTTTGATATTCGTGAAATTGCTTGCAATACTAGAACGTTCGATTGCGGGTGTCCCCTTTTCGCCATATAAATAGCTAGACGTCGGGGTTGGTCACGCGACAATAAGCGCCTTCATCAGGTACCCGCCTCATCAATTCCGTTCTCTCAGACTACTACTAATTATTACTTACACTGCTCAATCAAGGTACATTAACAGAAATCGCGGACGGGGGAGAGGATGCTAGCAACCTTCTGGAGCTACAGTCAGGTTCTCTCTCACTCTCTCTCTCTCTCCTCAGGTGTGCAGTTTTCATTTAGCCACCTGGCCACAGTTCCCGGTAAAGTTGGCGAATACAGCAGGAAAGCTTACCTGACATCCACAAGCTCCATACGAGACAGGCTAAAGTCAACACCAAAACAATAAATATATATATATATACATATTTATTTATTTTTTTTTTTTTTGCTTTCCAAACCTCGGTGAGAATGGGACGCATCTCCCACCTGCTTGTCATGGTGACAGTGCACTCATCTACATCAGCAGCCATGGTCACGTGTTGAGTGCTTAGCTGACGTGACCAGGACAGCACAGATGTTGAAATTTCTATTTGAAGATACATTTCTTGTATAGGTTTGTTGTGAAGCCCAGATCATGTGCATTGGGTAGCCTACTGTTAATTCTTTTTCCTTAAATGAAAAAAAAAATGGAAAACTTTGTGAAATCTTTTGTTTTCTTCATAGTAAACATGAGAAGATTGTTTTGTCGTTAACGTTTCCAGTAAACAAAAAGCTCACATTTTGTTGCATTTGACATGACTCTTCACTCGGTTGGGGAGGGCGGGAGAGGGAAACTAATCTTGATATTACTTCACGAGAGTAGAGTTATCGCCCCTTCATCATTTGAAAACAGTTCCCACCCTCTCCTTTTTTTTTTTGATATTCGTGAAATCGCTTGCAATACTAGAACGTTCGATTGCGGGTGTCCCCTTTTCGACATATAAATAGCTAGACGTCGGGGTTGGTCACGCGACAATAAGCGCCTTCATCAGGTACCCGCCTCATCAATTCCGTTCTCTCAGACTACTACTAATTATTACTTACACTGCTCAATCAAGGTACATTAACAGAAATCGCGGACGGGGGAGAGGATGCTAGCAACCTTCTGGAGCTACAGTCAGGTTCTCTCTCACTCGAGCTGGGGCCTTCATCGCGAGAGCGAAAGCCCATCCCGAGGCGATAGAGGCTCATGATCGTCGACCTCTCGAGAGCGCTCGAGATCCCCAGAACACCAGCCTCTCTCGAGATATCCCCAGCGAGACTGCTCTCTCGCTCCTCTCCCGCTCTCCTCCCCATCCCTCTCTCTATATCCCCATCTCTCTCTCCATCCCCATCCCTCTCTCTATATCCCCATCTCTCTCCTCTCTCTCTCTCTCCATCCTCTCTCTATATCCCCATCCCTCTCTCTATATCCCCATCTCTCTCTCTCTCTCCATCCCCATCCTCTCTCTATATCCCCATCTCTCTCTCTCTCTCTCGCTCTCTCTCTCTCTCTCCATCCCTCTCTCTATATCCCCATCTCTCTCTCTCGCTCTCTCTCTCTCTCTCCTCTCTCCATCCCTCTCTCTCTCTCTCTATCCCATCTCTCTCTCCTCTCTCTCCATCCCCATCCCTCTCTCTATATCCCCATCTCTCTCTCTCTCTCTCTCTCTCTCTATCCCATCTCTCTCTCTTATTGCAATAACTTTGAAGCTTGGACCCGTCTTTATACGCTTTTTCTGTGAGCTTAGTCTAAAGTGCTGGCGCCATCTACACTAACAACTGGTGTGAAGTTTAAGTATGGTCAGAAGGGTACTGGCTTAGTTTACCGCGTTAGTGATGAGATTGTCGACGGAGGAGGAGGAGGATTGATGGCTGTTGCTTTGCTCGACGTGTATGCAAAAATTCCGATGCAGATGGATTTAAAGCCACAAGTTTTCTTCTGTTTTTGTTGTTGTTTTTAGAATCTTTCGAGCTCACCTTTCATTGTGTTATCTTCAAATTTTAGGACAACCCAGTGAAAAGGGAACAAGAAAGATGAATGAACAGGTCGTTCCCATTAATCAAGTTAAATTTCCAGCCGCGGGGAAATGTTAAAAGAAAACAAGACAAACAACAAAACATCTTTCATCCTGATTTAATGTCTATCTTCAGAAAACAAAGATTTCTTTATATTTAACTCGGTCAACGTATGATCAGGATATTATTGTTATATTGTCTCCTTTGTTGGTTGTGGCCATTAAAGGTGCATTCTATGGAAACAGGTGGTTGTTTTTTTTTTTCCGTTGGCCCGTCAGTCGGCTACAGACGATCGACATCCACCCAAATGTCCACAATAACTTTACACAACGTAAAGATGGCACTTTTGCTGCTCCCTGCCTCATTAAAGGGGAAATTGAATTTTAGACGTTCAAGGGAGCGGCCAGGCCCTCCTCTCTGTGTTTTTGTTTTTTTTTTTTTTTTCGGTAGCGGGAGAATCGTACAAACTAGGTTGGATCCCTGTAAATACTCATACGCCAGTCCATGAACGGTAAACTTAAGAAAGCACGTGTATGTTCCACAGCAAGAGATGGCCGTATCGGGTGTACTCTTTCTGGAGCTCCGGTGTCATGTGACATTACGTCATCACGTCTACCTTTAACACCTTAGCATGCAGGACAATTCTAATGATATTTTACAGCGTTAAGAAAAAGTCTGTTTCTGTAATGGCAGATGTGACCGTAGACTCGTTCGTGGCGTCTATTTTGTTGTTGTATACCTTGCAGTCATGTGACAGGATTGGTCTATTCGAGTCCCAGAAATCTACTACCCGCAGTTAGCGCTTGCGTGCCGTCTAACACGATAGATAACTCGCCATACTTCTCGTGGTTCATCAGTCATGTGACCGGATTGGCCTATTCGAGTCCCAGAAATCTACTACCCGCAGTTAGCGCTTGCGTGCCGTCTAACACGATAGATAACTCGCCATACTTCTCGTGGTTCATCAGTCATGTGACCGGAATGGGCTATTCGAGTCCCAGAAATCTACTACCCGCAGTTAGCGCTTGCGTGCCGTCTAACACGATAGATAACTCGCCATACTTCTCGTGGTTCATCAGTCATGTGACCGGATTGGCCTATTCGAGTCCCAGAAATCTACCACCCGCAGTTAGCGCTTGCGTGCCGTCTAACACGATAGATAACTCGCCATACTTCTCGTGGTTCATCAGTCATGTGACCGGATTGGCCTATTCGAGTCCCAGAAATCTACCACCCGCAGTTAGCGCTTGCGTGCCGTCTAACACGATAGATAACTCGCCATACTTCTCGTGGTTCATCAGTCATGTGACCGTATTGGCCTATTCGAGTCCCAGAAATCTACTACCCGCAGTTAGCGCTTGCGTGCCGTCTAACACGATAGATAACTCGCAATACTTCTCGTGGTTCATCAGTCATGTGACCGGAATGGGCTATTCGAGTCCCAGAAATCTACTACCCGCAGTTAGCGCTTGCGTGCCGTCTAACACGATAGATAACTCGCCATACTTCTCGTGGTTCATCAGTCATGTGACCGGAATGGGCTATTCGAGTCCCAGAAATCTACTACCCGCAGTTAGCGCTTGCGTGCCGTCTAACACGATAGATAACTCGCCATACTTCTCGTGGTTCATCAGTCATGTGACCGGATTGGCCTATTCGAGTCCCAGAAATCTACTACCTGCAGTTAACCCTTGCGTGCCGTCTAACACGATAGATAACTACTCGCGATGATGCTTCCATTACCAAAAATAAAATGAAAATGGAAATGTTGAGATTCCGACTTTTCTTTTAGTGTGTCACTTATTAACATTTGTTACGTATATCATGTGAAGCCTAGAATTATTTTCTTTCGCGCAACCTATTTCCCGTTGAGCTACGTTATTTGTCTCTTAAGTACTGAAGCAAAAATAAGTTGTGCTGTGTTTCTTCTTTTATTTAAAAAAAAAAAATCCACTTTATAATTATTTTTAAAATGAATAAATGGAGAAAATATTATGGAAACCGACTAATTTACAGCGAAATTAGCAGTTGCGTATATTGTTATGTATGCAAGTTATTTACCGAGAAGAAATCAACTATGACTTTGGTTACAACGATCGGGAAAATGCGCGCACAAGGTTATCGGGTATCGTGAGAAATCACGAGATCATATGTCATCGATAAATACGTTTGTAACAAGATCCCTCATCTGCAGGTCGCATAGATACAGAATTTAAAAAAAAAAACAAGTTTGAAATTGAAAGTAGCTACCGGAACGACGTTCTGAAACGTGTAGTTGCAACAATGAAGTATTTATCGAACTACACAATGGCATTTAGAAGAACACTCAGAATACCGTTTTCTTCTAACAATGGAAATTACTTCGGTGCTATAGAGTGTCTTAGTGAACTCGATCCATTTCTGGGGAAACATCGAGAGAGATGGAAATAAAAGATCAGGTTTCGTCAACTACCAGCCGTCAAAAATATATGACGAATTCATGCGCTTTACGAGTGATTCCCTAAAAAGGTTAGTTAATTAGCGAAGTAGGGAATGCTAAGTGCCCTTCGTTAATTATAGATTCCACCCTAGATATTAGTCGTGTCGGTCAGCTGACGACCATTGTTAGGTACGTGCAGATCAATGCATCCTGAACTGCTGGGGGCAAATCTACGACAAAGCTGCTAATATATCAAGAAAATATCCAGGTACAACCAGGAATTAAATACCAGAGTCTTTCCGCGCTCTACGTTCCATGTTCAAATCATCTGCTGAACTTAACTGGAAATGCTTCAGCGGAGTGTTGTGTGGTTGCAACAGAATATTTTGATTGGTACGGAAATATTTACGTACATCTGTCTCCTTCAACCCATCGGCGGGGCCAATTAAAGGAGAACTTTAATTCCGGGGTCGTTGATTACCTATCAGCATAATTTTGCGACACTCTGGGGGGGTCTGTGTTTGGAGCAGGCTGCCCCAGACGGTGTCCAAATTGGCTACCGTGAAATGATGCACACACTCGATGAATGATGTCAAGACTGTTCACGGAAGCGGTCGGCCCAGTCACAAGCTCGCGATGTGATCCAAAAAAGGGATCACTACGACAAATTTATGGCACGGAATTCTCAGTGGTTTAGATGCAGCAAACAGTCTTCAGAATCCAGCCAACCTTCCGAAATTAACGGAGGATTCGTATCAAGGTCTTGTAGAATACTTTAAATATACAAGAAATAATAGATAAGACGATTTAGGGAAAAAATTAATTATTTCGAATGACATAAACACGTTTATACAGAGATTAAGAAAGAAACGGAATCAAGAGAGGAAATATGTTTTTTGATGGAACCGATGAGGGAGATGCTCCCTTAACGGGTGAAAGAGCTCTAGTCAACATTTGGATGTCAGAATTATCGGGAAGATCGAGCTCGCGCGCCGATATCGACAACAAATTTAGAGCGTTAATCTTGTGACATTAATACTAATAATAATAATAATAATAATAATAATAATAATATAATATAATAATAATAATAATGATGATGATGATGATGATGATGATGTAGAGAGAAGATTTCGCCATCCACAGATGAATTAAAATTACTGCACAAAAAACGATTCAGACTCCGGATATTTCGGTGACGAATTGTATCAGTTTTTAATTTTAGCAAAAACAGGAGAAGAAAAAAAAGAGATTATCCTTTTAAACGCCGCGAGAGATGCCAGATGGGTTACATATTTTTTAACCTGACGTAACAGCCAGGTTCGCCGATGTGGAATTAACGCTTCGAATGTACTTAACGGCAGCGGTACCGCGTGACGGAGCTGGTCTGCATGTCTCCGTCTCTCTCTCTGTACTGACGATGTGTGTGTGTGTTTGTTTGTGCCTCTGTACTGACGTCATCTCTTTCTAATGACGTCGTCTCTCTCTGTACTGACGTCATCTCTTTCTAATGACGTCGTCTCTCTCTGTACTGACGTCATCTCGTTCTAATGACGTCGTCTCTCTCTGTACTGACGTCATCTCTTTCTGAGGACATAATCTCTTTCTAATGACGTCGTCTCTCTCTGTAGTGACGTCATCTCTTTCTAATGACGTCGTCTCTGTACTGACGTCATCTCTTTCTAATGACGTCGTCTCTCTCTGTACTGACGTCGTCTCTCTGTACTGACGTCATCACTTTCTAATGACGTCGTCTCTCTGTACTGACGTCATCTCTTTATAATGACGTCGTCTCTCTCTGCACTGACGTCATCTCTTTCTAATGACGTAATCTCTGTGTACTGACGTCATATCTCTCTCTCTCTCTCTCTCACGAGAGAAATCAGAGCTCTCTGGCTCGGCCACCTGTTCAAAAACGAAATCCAGGAAACTATCGGCCAGTTTGCAACAATTTCACGAGAAGTTGCGCTGCCAGCGTCTACGATACCCAAACAGTGGATCAAGTTGGGGAGACCCTTCCGGCTCAACTCGTGGAGTTTTAACCGCAGAGAGGTGCGCCCGAGTTCTAGAGACGAGACAGAAACGATCGGAGAATAGTACGGTAAATAGACGTTTTTCAGTGGTAGACTGAAACTTCCACCATCAGCATATACTATCGGCGTAATCGTGTCCTGGCAGATTTAATTTGAACTTCCCTAGTAATATATATTATATATATATATAATAGTAATATATGTATATTACTATTATTTCCCCTTTTTGGTTGAAAATCGAGGAAGGATTAAGGGCCGTGTTTTTCTGTATGGAGAGATTTGATTTAAAATTTCCTATTTGGCGCCATGATTTCTATAGTACAGCAGTAACGTAAGGAGCAGGACCTTACAGACTCCGACCCCACCGGTTCTTCAGGGAGGCCAAAAGGGTGGCAGCCCTCGCAGTAAGACGCTGGAAATTTCGGAAAAACGGAGATGTGTTTGGCCTATCCCTCTAGAGAATGTCAGGGTCGGAGTTCGATTATTTGGGAAAGAGGAGAAGGCCACCCAAATGTTTAGATGAAGCTTTTTTTATTTTTTTTATAACCATCCCCACAATTGTGGAGATGTAAAGGACTTATTCATTATTTAGTGTTGCGGCATCGAGGACCGGTCCAACCGGCCAGAGAACGGAGTGAAAACAAGAATCTGGAAATCTACTTTTCCAAAACAGCTGCAGGGACGGTGGGTGGGTGGGGGCACTTGTAACCACAACCTGTCAGCTGTTTGCGCCTTCTGTAGCTTCGATATGAACCGAGGACTTCTCGTAGTCTATCCCAACACCCTATAAGCTCAAGGAGACAATAGGTTTTTATTATTACTGCCCACGGACTATCGCCATTCAGTGAGATTGTGGTGGCACTAAGACTTACGACGTACTGAAGGTTAACCACGACTCGAAAGGACGATGAAAGTTTGTTGTGACCGGCCACGAACGCAGATTGTCCCTCTGATGTCTGCGGCCGATTCTCCCAGGCAGGGCACCATCAAGGCTGAATGGAACAGGGAGTCCACCCGGAAACTTTGTCTCCAGGCGACAACAAAACGACTTGCGAGTGCGCTCCACTATATACTCATCTATATTACTTACGGACATAAAAGGGTGTATTGGATACCCTCGGTAATTCGAACTTGCAAGGTCCCTCGAAAACACCCCGAGTTCTCCAAAGTTTCCGCCCGTCCAGGTGAGAGTCTTCGGTCTCATCGGGCTTAATGTCACGTGGAAAGGGGGTATCCGGGAGAACGCCGAAGCGCTCTGTTACCTGTGCTTGCCCCCTTTTAGCCCCTCTTCAACTTCGAGAACCACCTGATACTTCGTCTCAGTTCTGCGAAGCCATACAGACGTGCGTGTCGACCGATGGTCGAGTCCCAGTCGTCCGTAGTTTACCTGTACGACCGCCATCTTGCGCTTTCCGGCATTTGTACCTGGGTGGTTTCGTTCGGTATTTATTTATGATAATTAACCCTTTATTTTCCACTATACAATTGTTTCACGCTCCCCGAGTACAAGCTGAACAGGAGGCATTATGGGCATAGACGGCGGCCTCCATCGGGTGAGCGCTTCTGTCCGGGTTGGGGGGGTCAGGGACACGGAATTAGCACTCCCAGGGACTTTAGGGTAATATCTTATACCCGCACCTATTTAAAACAATTTAAAGCGAAAATAAATAGACAACAAAGGAAACCCAAATCTTTTGCGTGGTAAGGGTGCTTTATCTCTGTTCGTTTTCGTATTTCGCCTATTGTGCGTGCGTGTGTCTGTTTTTTAATGCACCCGCTGCCTAAGGACATAGCCGAAAGGTCAGCCAGTCAAACAGGTTGTTTGTGATGGGCGGCTGGCTGGTCGATGGTAGAACCGGAAGATGTGGGGGGAGGAGGAGAGAAGAAAGCGAGACAGATGAATCAGAAAACTCCCCCCCTCGCGCGCTCTCTCTCAGATCCTCGCCAGGTAGGAACCGGAGCAGGTTCGGCCGCAGCGTCTTTTCGTTAATCCGGCCGACGGTCAGACTCACGCACCCAAACCTGGTCTCGTCTGAAGTCTCGGCAGGGCGCGCGCGCGCGCGAGAGCAGCAGTCCGAGATAAGGAGGAGGAAGACGGTCCGGAGGAAGGGAGGGAGAAGAATCGCCTTGCAAGATGTCGAAAGGTAGGACGACAGCTTTTTTTTACGACCTCGTCCCGGCGAAGGGAGAATCTCTTAAGAGAACCGAGCGGCTTTGATTCCCATCCCTGTCGTCCGGTCGTCGTTTACCTGTATGCACGCGAATCCTAAAGATTGCGGTATAGAACCCGCAGACGGCCCGATAACGGGGGTGTAATAACCGGGTTATCGCATGAGAGGGGCCGAGAACCCGTCGGCCCCCTCCCCACAGCACCACCACCACCACCACCACGCCCGGTTCCCTACGTCGTCAAATATCGCGGAAGAAGGGGCAGGTCCACCGGTAGCCAGCCCTCCCCCCTTTCTCGAATCGGGGGACGGCGCGTGATGTTGACGAAAATGATAACAGTAATAAGTGAGAAGACATCTGAATAAAAGCAACGTATTGTATCCCTCCCCCTCCTCCTCCTCCTCCTCTGGGGGGTCTTTCTTCCCTTCTTTTTAAAGTGCTGAACTTTTGAACCACCGTCTCTTGATCTATATCTGTTACCTGTCAGAAGTCATCTATCTCCCCCCCCCCTGGTTCGCCCCGCTGCTAAGAATGTCTAATTTGTCAGGGATGGGACGAGACAGGTCGACTTGACGCGGATGGCTAGTACGGTCGGGCCACGCCCTGCTGCTGCCCTGGAATCCCATTTATCCGGCAAAAAAAAAAAAAAAAAAAAAAAATGTGCAGAGTAACTTGTTTGTTTTGAGGAAAAAAAGACGAAAACTTCCCGCGAACACGTGACTCGCCAGCCTTGTTGCTGGCGCCACCGCCGGATTAACCCTTCCCGTTCTTTCAGGCAGTATCGAACACGAAAAGCGGGCGCAGAGGAGAGGATTCGACCTGACCGCGTGACGTCAAACGCAAGAATCGAAACGTCTGTGGAATGGTGGAGGGGGGGGGGAGTTTCCAGTCGTCTTGGAAAATGGGGCATAAGTTTAGGAGAGAGAGAGAGAGAGAGAGAGAGCGACTTTCTCTTGGCCAGGGCACTTTTTCGGACCACCAATCATAAGTTTCCATCCTCGCGCTACCTCACTTGCCAGCTGTAAATAATAGGGTCGAGGATGCAGTCAACTTGAACCTACGAGAATGTAATTGAACGAGGGGTCGGTATAACCGGAGATCTCTAGCACGGGGTTATTGCCGACTTCTACTTGTAGGTAATCTCATGTTTTTGTAGCATTGTATTACAAGAAAAATGACTTTAATTCACGAACCATTATATGGAAACGGAAAGAAAAAAAAATATTCAAGTAATATCGAGACTGCCTTTCTCTAAATCTACCGCACGAACGTCGGTCGAATGTCACCGAGTTCTGACGATATCGATATTAGCTGGATCGATTATTTTATTACCCCGGTGACATGTTACACGACGGTTACTATCGTATTAGTCTAACCTCATTAGCATTCTTAATTAGTATTGATTAGTGCAGTACTTTCAGCTGTATTATTATAAAGAAGATTATTTGGGAAAGAGGAGAAGGCCACCCAAATGTTTCGATGAAGCTTTTTAAATTTTTTTTATAACCATCCCCACAATTGTGGAGATGTAAAGGACTTATTCATTATTAAGTGTTGCGGCATCGAGGACCGGTCCAACCGGCCAGAGAGCGGAGTGAAAACAAGAATCTGAACAATCTACTTTTCCAAAACAGCTGCAGGGTCGGTTGGGGGGGGAGGGGACTTGTAACCGCAACCTGTCAGCTGTTTGTGCCTTCTGTAGCTTCGATATGAACCCAGCGATACTAGTTAACCACTTTAACTAGTATCACTTAAGATACAATAAACCAACATCTTTCTCTCATTGAAACAGGTGCCGTTATATACAGTTTCGTGGAATCGCTTAATTCCACCGGGTAGATTTCATTTCACAATCCGTCAGTTCCGCCTCTTCTCCAATTCCACAAACGGGAGGCAAAACATACCTTCACAACTACTTACTAACACTGCAATAATTACGTCTATTTCTATTGCTTTTACAAATGTAACTTTCGCTACAATATTACTACTTCTGTTATTACGTTGCTGCTGCTGTTGCCATTACACCTTACTACCAGTAACAACACACCACTACTGTTAGTACTGTTAATTAACTTAGATTAAAACACTATTTTTTTTTTTAGAATGCTCTCAGCTTGCGAAGCAGGATCACGTCGACATCCGGCTGAGCAACTACAACAGAACAGTCGGCTCAGCGGTGAGAATCTCGTGCAAGTCCCCCGACAGCTTACTCCAGGGCCCTTCCCTAGTTGTTTGCACGTCATCCGGGTGGAACGGCACGTCAAACTTCACCTGTGAAAGTAAGCGAACGCATAAACCTTTCAGAGCCTGCCCTAGTGTTTGAGTAGCTGAATTTAGATCATTTATACTTCATTTACTTTTAATTTATAATTTAATAAAGTAAAGAACATATCCTTCAGCTTTCAAACGTTAAGATAGGTTATGATATTGCCACTAAAATGTTGCTTTGGGCTTTTAAAGTACGGGAGTCGTGGGCTAGATGTTTAGGAGATAAGTTGTTACAGCACGAGCAATTCCTATTGAAGCGAATAGACAAGGTTATAATCGACGTCATACACTTACAATAGACGAGGCTATAATCGACGTCATACACTTACAATAGATGAGGCTATAATAGACGTCATACACTTACAATAGATGCGGTTATAATCGACGTCATACACTTACAATAGATGAGGCTATAATCGACGTCATACACTTACAATAGTTGAGGCTATGATCGGCGTCATATACTTACAATAGTTAAGGCTATGATCGGCGTCATATACTTACTACATAGGAGGCTATAATCGACGTCATACACTCACAATAGATGAGGCTATAACCGACGTCATACACTTGCAATATTTGAGGCTATGATCGGCGTCATATACTTACTACATATGAGGCTATAGTCGACGTCATACACTTACCATAGATGAGGCTATAATCGACGTCATACACTTACAATAGTTGAGGCTATGATCGGCGTCATATACTTACTACATATGAGGCTATAATCGACGTCATACACTTACAATAGATGAGGCTATAATCGACGTCATACACTTACAATAGAGAAGGCTATAATCGACGTCATACACTTACAATAGATGAGGCTATAATCGACGTCATACACTTACAATAGAGAAGGCTATAATCGACGTCATACACTTACAATAGATGAGGCTATAATCGACGTCATACACTTACAATAGAGAAGGCTATAATCGACGTCATATGCTTATCTATAGTTGAGGCTATGATTGGCGTCATACACTTACAATAGATGAGGCTATAATCGACGTCATATGCTTATCTATAGTTGAGGCTATAATCGACGTCATATGCTTATCTATAGTTGAGGCTATGATCTGCGTTACTTACGTACGATTAAAGTCACATGCTTTTCCCTGCATGCGTGTGACGTTGATCATAGCCCCCATCTATACGTTTAATTAGGAATTATTGGTTCTGCAACAACTAAGCCCTAAAACAATAACGGCACTCTTCCCTACCCGACAAGAAATTCTCTGATCCCGTTTAATAATTAATATGGATAGAATTAAAATAAAAACTGTAAATGATTTAATGAATACCCTGACCTATTTTCCCACCTTTGCGAATCCCGAGTATTGATGATATTTTTCAACAGTCAGCTAGAAGGTGAGGGCTGTCAGTTTTGGAGTTACCTGAGCACGGTCGGGCGCTCGTGAACGGCGTAAGACACTGAAGCATTACCAGCGGATTTTCCATGCCTACCATATATATTTTTTTTTTTTAGAATTGAGAGATAACCGGATGTCGCTAAGTAAATCCACACAGATTGGCTGATACTGGAGGCGGGAAGCGAACTCGAGCACTCCGCAGTACTAGTTTAGTAGGCTAACCAACAGACCAAGGGCGCGGCCTATACACTCCTATATTCATTCTTCCATTTATTTTTAAAGTTATCGTGATTGTTGTGTTCATCCTGTTAATCTGCTTATATTGACTCCTTCCTCTACTGTATTGTGTGTTTTCCTTGTTTCATTCACTAGGTAGTTCACTACCGACCAACGAGAAATTGGTGATTGGGACTCTTGCGGCGGCTGGCAGCTTTTCCCTGATAATCATAATTATCATAATTGTTGCGGTTGCTATAAACCGCAGACGAAAAACGGACGACAGGTATATATTCCGCGAGACGGCTACCTGGCATTTCTTAGTGTCGAGCCGATCCAAGACCGAGAGACTCCCGCGGAGGATGGATTCCTAGCTTTATTAGCGTTATCGTTATAAATTATGATTTGTGTCACCTTATTCCAATTTTTAACAGCTGTGCTGTGATCTATAACTTCCTCCTGTCCAATTCATATCGAAGAGGGCGCGGCGGTCTGGCAAAGGTAGACAACTGGCGGCCTCTCTCTCTCTCTTTCTCTCTTTCTTCATCCTCTATCCATCTCTCTCTCTCTCGACTCTCTCTCTCTCTCTTTCTCTCTTTCTCCATCCTCTATCCATCTCTCTCTCTCTTTCTCTCTTTCTCCATCCTCTATCCATCTCGCTCTCTCTCTCTCTCTCGCTCCATCTCTCTCTCTCTCTCTCGCTCTCGCTCTCTCTCCATCCTCTATCCATCTCTCTCTCTCTCTCTCTCTCTCCGCTCTCTCTCTCTCTCGCTCTCTCTCTCTCTCTCTCCATCTCTCTCTCTCTCCATCTCTCCCTCTCCCTGTCCATCTCTCTCTCTCTCTCCATCTCTCTCTCTCTCTCTCTCTCTTCTCTCTCTCTCTCTCTCTCTCTCTCTCTCTCTCTCTCTCTCTCTCTCGTGGAACACGGCGACATGATCACAAACTTTTTAAAGAATCGTAGCGCTGTGATCTATAACTTTCTCCTATCCAATTCATATCGAAGAGGGCGCGGCGGTCTGGCAAAGGTAGACAACTCGCGGCTTCTCTCTCTCTCTCTTGTGAAACACGGCGACATGATCACAAACGTTTTAAAGAATCGTAGCGGGCTACACTTTCGTAAGCAGTAATTTTAGCTAATGGTTTAATAATCGCGTGTAGTAGTTCTACAGTCTGCTGCAATCAACATGCCTTAAAACACATCGGACAGGTACTTCGAGACTGGAAGTGGGGGGGGGGCTCTATTATACAGTTCTGGGACCTGCATCTCTACTCTTAACTATGACCAAAACGATGTATCTAGTTTCTTCTGCTCGAATGCTTGGATCACTTTCGACTCGGCCGCCTAGTAATTTAGGTGAATTAGTAAATGTAATTTTCATAATTTAAAGGAGCTAATCATAATATAGGAACTTTCAAATAAAACACGCAATTTTATTGAATTATTTCCCTTAGTTCAGAATATTTAATGAGGCGAACCTTTAAATAAGATGCTAAGTCTGGCCTTTGAAAGATTTTGGATAGCACAGAAACTTTTTATTGTTTCAAATTTTTAAGATAGTTATTATAAGGTTTCAAAATATTTATTCATTTAATTTTTTTCTAATAAGCATATTAATTTTAAAAAGAATTCAAAATAATCAGCTTATTATTATTATTATTATTATTATTGTTGTTGTTGTTTTTACATATAAAGGGAGATAATTTTAACATTAATTTTTTTTAATATTAAAGGGAGGTAATTAAAAATATTTTTTATTATACTTTTAGAACTGATCATGTATATTAAAGACCCCGCAAAAAAAACAAACTTACTACAAGTTTGAAACTGTTTCAGGCAAGATATCAAAGAGGTGTGCGGAGAAGAAAATCAAGTCAGCGGATCCGGTTACGGCCACCCATTCTATAACTATGGCTACGTGGCTGACGGAAGGAACGCATACTACGAGACAAACGAAATCTTCTCTTACCCAAGCAGCTATGAAGGAGGAGGGAGGTGAGGCTTGCGTATACTAGGGGGACAAAGGGTTAAATTCCGTTATATGGGCCGGCCACGTGGAACTGTCAGACTAAAACTGACGTAACATTTCCTGTTAAACCTTCTTCCCCTCCTTTCCACAATCGGGTAAAGAATATAAATAATTCTATATAACAACCTTAATTAAGCATTGTTTTTCCAACAAAGGAAATCAGTTAAAGCAAGTAAACTATTATTATTATTATTATTATTATTATTATTATTATATTATTATTATTATTATTATTATTATTATTACTGACCCGTAAAGTCGTATTTATTTACATTTCTAAGCGTGCGCGAGCGACGCCAGAACTCTCTTGTCAAGAAGATGACAAACGACTTCGGGTGACATCACTGTTGTGCAAGACGGTGCTTGTTCATACGGATCTCGGCGTTACTACGTTTTATGCTCTCATTTATAAATTATACATGTTGTGTGTGTGTGTTTTTAACTTTCCCGGCATCGATATGACAATATTTGGTTAATTGAGATTTTTTATTTTTTTTTAGATCGTTGACTTTAGCGTTGAAAACACAAATAATAATTATTTCGGAACGATGAGGACTTTATTGAGCTATATGCAGAACCTCTGATACCAGGACCCACTGAACAATAACCTGACTCTATTTCTCCTTAAAAAATTAACTAGTTTTTTTAAAAAAAAAAAAAAAAGTCAGTTTGAGAGTTTTGTCTTTTTCCCAGACCAGTCGATAGCGCATTCTAGAATTTAGCATGAAGATGTACTCGTTAAAAATTATTTATTCATCTTCCTGTTTGTGAAAAGTGAGGAGGAGATCGAAGTCGAAGAGTTTCATTCACGTAATATGATATCCAGAAACATGTTATGAGGGGATTGAACAGGCATAGAAATTAGAAGCTTTTATTCCTGTTGGAAATCATACTGATTTACTATTAGGATGATTGACATAAGATTTATAAATAATATAACCATTTTTTGTTGTTGTTAAAATTTTAGTGTAACTGTTTTACTCTCTGAAAGTGTGACTTATTCCAAAGGGAAACTATTCTACATAACAACAACAACCATGTACTTACCTCCCTTGAAGTTCAGAAAGGCGAGATCACGGTGTAGTTCGGGGACGATAGATTTTTTAATGGCCGACTCATTTCGTTATTTATCTACTTTTCATAAAACCTTACTTAGACACTGGACGAAGGGCGTCTTGGAGCTGAACTGCGACGGAATGACGGCAGCCGATTACGACTATGCACGGTAAGCATCAGCCAGATCACGCGCGTGATGGATTCGATCCAGTCCCGTTTTTGTCGGTTCGACCTTGTGTTCTTTTGGAAAAATAATAAATGGCTGGTTATTTTCGACTCTCTCTCTCGCTCATCTCCATCTATCTACTGACGTCATCTCTCTCTCCATCTATCTACTGACGTCATCTATCTCTCTCCATCTTTCTCTCGCTCCTCCATCTATCTACTGACGTCATCTCTCTCTTTCCATCTTTCTCTCGTTCCTCTCCATCTATCTACTGACGTCATCTCTCTCTCCTCCATCTCTCTCTCGCTCATCTCCATCTATCTACTGACGTCATCTCTCTCTCCTCCATCTATCTACTGACGTCATCTCTCTCTCGCTCATCTCCATCTATCTACTGACGTCATCTCTCTCTTTCCATCTATCTACTGACGTCATCTATCTCTCTCTCCATATTTCGCTCCTCTCCATCTATCTACTGACGTCATCTTTCTCTCGTTCCTCTCCATCTATCTACTGACGTCATCTCTCTCTCCATCTTTCTCTCGCTCCTCTCCATCTATCTACTGACGTCATCTCTCTCTCCATCTTTCTCTCGCTCATCTCCATCTATCTACTGACGTCATCTCTCTCTCCATCTATCTACTGACGTCATCTATCTCTCTCCATCTTTCTCTCGCTCCTCCATCTATCTACTGACGTCATCTCTCTCTTTCCATCTTTCTCTCGTTCCTCTCCATCTATCTACTGACGTCATCTCTCTCTCTCCATCTTTCTCTCGTTCCTCTCCATCTATCTACTGACGTCATCTCTCTCTCCTCCATCTCTCTCTCGCTCATCTCCATCTATCTACTGACGTCATCTCTCTCTCCATCTCTCTCTCGCTCATCTCCATCTATCTACTGACGTCATCTCTCTCTCCTCCATCTCTCTCTCGCTCATCTCCATCTATCTACTGACGTCATCTCTCTCTCCTCCATCTCTCTCTCGCTCATCTCCATCTATCTACTGACGTCATCTCTCTCTCCATCTTTCTCTCGTTCCTCTCAATCTATCTACTGACGTCATCTCTCTCTCTCCATCTATCTACTGACGTCATCTATCTCTCTCTCCATCTTTCGCTCCTCTCCATCTATCTACTGACGTCATCTTTCTCTCGTTCCTCTCCATCTATCTACTGACGTCATCTCTCTCTCCTCCATCTCTCTCTCGCTCATCTCCATCTATCTACTGACATCATCTCTCTCTCCTCCATCTCTCTCTCGCTCATCTCCATCTATCTACTGACGTCATCTCTCTCTCTCCATCTTTCTCTCGTTCCTCTCAATCTATCTACTGACGTCATCTCTCTCTCTCCATCTATCTACTGACGTCATCTATCTCTCTCTCCATCTTTCGCTCCTCTCCATCTATCTACTGACGTCATCTTTCTCTCGTTCCTCTCCATCTATCTACTGACGTCATCTCTCTCTCCATCTTTCTCTCGCTCCTCTCCATCTATCTACTGACGTCATCTCTCTCTCCATCTTTCTCTCTCTCTCCATCTATCTACTGACGTCATCTATCTCTCTCTCCATCTTTCTCTCCTCTCCATCTATCTACTGACGTCATCTTTCTCTCGTTCCTCTCCATCTATCTACTGACGTCATCTCTCTCTCCATCTTTCTCTCGCTCCTCTCCATCTTTCTCTCGCTCCTCTCCATCTATCTACTGACGTCATCTATCTCTCTCCATCTTTCTCTCACTCCTCCATCTATCTACTGACGTCATCTCTCTCTTTCCATCTTTCTCTCGTTCCTCTCCATCTATCTACTGACGTCATCTCTCTCTCTCTCCATCTTTCTCTCGTTCCTCTCCATCTATCTACTGACGTCATCTCTCTCTCTCCATCTTTCTCTCGCTCCTCTCCATCTATCTACTGACGTCATCTATCTCTCTCCATCTTTCTCTCGCTCCTCTCCATCTATCTACTGACGTCATCTATCTCTCTCTCCATCTTTCTCTCGCTCCTCTCCATCTATCTACTGACGTCATCTATCTCTCTCTCTCTCTCTCTCTCTCTCTCTCTCTCTCTCTCTCTCTCTCTCTCTCTCCCTCTCTACATCTTTCTCTCTCTCCTCTCCATCTATCTACTGACGTCTCTACTCCCTTCCTCTCTCTCTCTCTCTCTCTCTCAGGAAACTGGCTAGCCAACTTATCCTCTGTCTCTGACAAATCATCGGTGATCTACGAACAACGTTTAACCCATTTCTTTTCTTTTTTTTCTCCTATCTCTTACAGACACGGAAAGATACCACGAGCGAAATTAAACAACCTGAGGGGATGTTCGGTGTGGTGAACCTTCGACACCCTTTCTCTGTGAATCTCTTTAGCTCTGCTCCTCGGTCCGTTCTAACAGATCTTAGGTGACCATGGCCGAGGATGAAAGTAGTAAAAAAATATATCTTAAGATGTCAGATCTGGTCTAACGATCAAGAGACTCCGCATTTCTCAACACAGTAAAATAAATATCAAAAACTTCGCTCAGCTTTCACTTGATCATCACCATCACGGAAATCGATGTCAGCGCTTTAATTTCTGATTAGAAGTTATCAAATGCGTATTGAAAAATAACTAATCGAATTTTGCATTAAAAGAAGAAGACTAGGCAGCTTCACATTACTTTACTAATATTAATTTAAGTAGCCATTGAATACGTTTCGGATGCCTTTGTTTCATCAGCGGAGCTCACCGGCCTCTTGTGAGCTGACCTCGCATCTCTCATGGAAAGGTTACAGAATTCAGCCGTTTGTATTCGCCAGCTTTACTGCTAATAAATGTAACCTACACCCCACCGTGTGTGTGTGTGTGTGTGTATATAAATGTTAGGGGTTAGGGTTATCTAGAACAGTGTTCGGTCGGTGCTCGTGCGATACATTCGCTACATTTAGATTAAGCGGAAGGCAAAATGGCGACAGCCTCACGAATTAACGACGTCCGGCTGGACTCCATTAGCGGACAGTCCCCCCCCCCCAGGGTAGAATGAAAGTAGACGGAAACAGTACTCTGCTGGTCTCTGACTGCGTGAGAGCAGCCGCGTTGCTTAGATCTGACGACACGACTGCTAACGGCCGCCATCTTTGATTACCAGGGGAGACCATCGTCATTATTACTATATTATTTTATGATATTTTAAAACAACAAGAAAAATAATTAATAAATAAAAAAAAAATAGTTCATACATTTTGGTTGTTGTTGTTGTTTGTTTTTTACTTTAAAGAATATAAAATATGCAAATTTGTTTCTCGGGCTCAACAAAATTATAACAAAGTCAATCGGTAAAAAAAACTCATTTGCTTTCGGTCGCGGAGCATTGTGGGAAATTGTTAAGATTTTTTTTGTAAATATAAATGTTTTTACTTTTACTTCTGCAATAACAACAATAATAATAGTAAATTAAGGTGTGATGCGGTTGACCTTTTCTTCTACGCCATACATTCATCCAACAATCTGATTTCCGCATAATTCAGCCATATCACTCGACCGCCTGGCCTCTCTGGGTGCAACATGGCGGTTAGAAACCGTTTCCAAGGGGGTGTGAAAAGTTTTCAGGACCCGACAGTTCTAAGTCTCTTTGTTGTAGTGGGGTGGGGACGAACGATAATTGGAACGACAGGCGCTCGGCGCATGCTTTCAACGTCGAAGAGAAAACGGGGGCTAGAATTTGAACGGTTTGGGGACGAAAGTAGGACCCGGATAGCGGGCGGCCTAATTGGGTAAATGTGCGCTTTTTAGAGACGTCCCTTTCATCTGTCTCCGGTAATTCATCCACGGCGAGGGCTTTCACGCAAACACCGGTTCCTTCTGGTCGAGGAAAAGGTTCACCTGGCATATGTCTCCATCTCAGCCAGCCAGCCAGCCACCCGCCCACCGAGCAGACGAATCGCGAACTGGGAGTCGTCAAAGCCGGAGGATAGAAGCCAACTCCGGAAACAGCCGCGCAGCCTTTGATCTTTCCTGAAAGACCGACGTCTCTTCCCTACTTCAGCCCCTTTGTAAACGGATCATCAACGAACAAACGTAATTTATGTCCTGTAACTAAGCGCCTTCCCCTTTGGTAATAACCCTGGTTTCAAGGGGAATTCCTGTAGAATTCCAACTGTAAATACTTTTCAAAGCGCGGATGGGCGGCGGTACAACTCTCCTATCATGAAGATCACAAAAAGACGTCTCGTTTAAAATCCCCCTTTTTAAGGTTTCGGAGGGGGCCCCTGGTGGGGAATTTTTTAGGATGGCTCCGCGGGGAAGGGGTGAGACTGCCCAAAGCGAAAGTCTTCAGCCAGATGCGGGCGAAGAAGGCTGACCGGGTGAGTACGCCGAACCATACCGGGGTGGGAGGGTAGTGGTCCAGGAAACTAACCACCTGGCCAACCCCTTGTTTCTATTTCGAGACCCTGGCCGGCGTCAGCCTCCGCGAAGTTGTATACGTTCCCCTGCGAGTTTTATCCAAACATAACACGTTTATTTATTTGTCTAATGGGCGTGCGAGCCCAGTTCGACCTCCCCCGGTGGGGGGGGGGGGTGGTGAGGGAAAGGGTTCCTCGAATTTCGTCATAAACCCGAGCCATCTGCGCCGATGATTCACCAAAACAACCCCATGTACCACCCGATTAGCCCTCCATAGTAGAGGGTAGCGGTAATTTTTCCTGTCGTCCTCGTCGACCCGTCTCACGGACGGTTCCGCGCCCTCTGTCCTGCAGCTTCACGACCAAACACCTATTTTTCCCCCTCGCCCCGACGAGAAAGCATCGAACCTGCTGTCGAATCGCCTGCGCGATATCACTCACTATTCCCCGGGATTTCCGCATAATAGCGAAGAATGGAGATTGTATCAAACAACTTTGGGGGCCCTGGAAAGAGTCCTCGTTTGGCTCATATATACACTACTAAGTGATTTGGTGCAGTCATATCAGCCGCCCCCTCCCACACATAGTTAACGTTAAGAAGCTGCCATGACGGTTTATCGTAGGTAAGTTATCAGTACACGGAGGGTTAAGGGAATACCAAAAAACCCCACAAACTAACTTGGATAAGCGCGTCAAGAATATAATTGGGAAAAATCGAAATATACACATAAAAGTATTAAATAAATGCATAATTATATCACCTCCAAATTATAGATGGGGAAATTTATCTTAAACGGCGAGAATGTTGATATTCTGTCACAGCTGTAATAACGGTGGGTGTGGGGTTAATCTGTCTGATACATGCTAATGATTAGGATTAATGATTAATAACTCCCGCTTCTAATTTAAAGGGCCCCCCACAGTTACAAAAGTTTAACATATTTAAAGTAGTAGGGACCGGATAAGGGGCTACAGAACAAGGCACTGAATTGGGCGATTGATTCGAACTCTGGGCAATTGCACGGGAGCGGCTCCGGGAACAGTATCCCTGTCCTTCAGAGCAAGAGGAGGGCCCAGTTTCCCAACATGATCGGATTCCGTGTTTTCCAATCCCCACCCGCATCTTAGGTAGCTGACTATCCAGCAGCAGCAGCAGGCGCCGCCCAACTTCGACAGGCGTTCTAGCCAACCCTCGTCTCGTCGGTCGGGACGGGCAGCGCCTCTATCGGGAACTAAGTAAACTTCTACCATCCAAGGAAGGGAACACGAGCTCTTGTCTGCTGCCGAGTCTGGGCGAGAACGAGCTGCGTACACACACACACACACACGGGGGGGGATCCTCTCCTCCTCTTCTCCCAGCCTCTTTCTCGGTCGGCGAACGGGGTGATGATTAGATGGAGGAGGAGGAGTGGCGGGGACTGCGCGCTCCCGTTTTGGAGTTACAGCCCCCATCCGCTACCTCTCTCGTGCTCTTTGTGGCGACTTCCCGTACGTCAGCCGGCGCGTGCACTCGGCTGCCTCCTCCCCCCCCCATCTGCCTCTCGTCTGCCCGCCTACAGTTCTCTCGCCGCGCTCGCTCCACCGACCGAGTTCCTGTCCCGAACAGGTGAGTGCTGTTTTCTCCCGATTATTATCACTCCTTCTTTTCTTTCTAAAAAAGACATCGAACGCTGTATCCCTAACCCTTTGCCTCCCAAACCAATTTTCACCGAGTGGCAATCGAACCGAAACCAGCTGCAAACAAGAGGTTCGGCGGAGAGAGAGACCTCTTCCTACCCATCGTTCGAGAACCGAGAGAGATGGGGGAGGTATATATATTTATATGGAGAGAGAGATGGGAGAGGGGGAGAGAGAGATGGAGAAAGTGATAGGAGGGAGGGAGAAAGAGATGGAGGAAGTATATATATATATTATATATATATATATTATATATATAGAGAGAGAGAGAGAGATAGGGAGGGAGGGAGAGAGAGATGGGAGAGGGGGAGAGAGAGAGAGAGGAAGTGAGAGAGAGAGAGAGATGGAGAAAGAGATGGGGGAGGGAGAGAGAGATGGGAGAGGGGGAGAGAGAGATGGAGAAAATGATAGGGGGAGGGAGAGAGAGGGAGAGAGAGAGATGGAGAAAGAGATGGGGGAGGGAGAGAGAGAGAGATGGAGGAAGTATATATATATATATAAGAGAGAGAGGGAGATGGGGGAGGGAGAGAGAGAGGAGAGAGGAAGTGAGAGAGAGAGAGATGGAGAAAGAGATGGGGAGGAAGAGGGAGAGATGGAGGAAGTATATATATATATAGAGAGAGAGAGAGGGAGATGGGGGGGGAGAGAGAGAGAGAGAGAGAGAGGGATGGAGGAAGTATATATATATAGAGAGAGAGAGGGAGAGAGAGAGGAAGTACATATATGTATATGAGAGAGATTCCCACTTCCCAACAAACGCATATTCCCTTAGATAGCAGAACCTTTTTTTAAAAACATTTGGTCTAGGAGAGACTTCGGAAGTAACTGAAGGGCTGAAGAAGGACAGGTGCACGTTCATCTATCTGCAGCTAAAACGTAAACTCGCCAGATGCCGACCCCTGATCGTATCCCGAACTAATATGCCACTATATCAGAACCCTGTTTGGAAGACCGGCACCGTCCTGTCGGCGACATGATGACGAGATCGGTCCTTCCCACTTCCCTCGCACCACGCCTCGCTTGTCTCGCTCGGATGTCCCCCTGATCACCCCCCAACTCCCCTCTGCGTCACACACGTGGGTGGATGAAATATGGCAACCTGATAACACATCTTTCCGACGAGAGCTGTGAGGGGGGGGGGGGTTCTGAAGGGGCTCTACAATGCGGGAGATTAGCCCCTGCTGACCAGGTTGGTTACTTCACTCATCGTTCGTCTAAAATGACAACTACAACCTTTTCTGATTATTAGTCTGAGGAAAGCGTAGCGCCCCGGAAAAAAACGCAGGAGTGATCCGTCTTAACTTAATGCGCTACCGCGGGGATGTCCTCTCCCCCCCCCGTCTTCTTTATTCTAAACAACCTTAGTGGGCAACAACACGGCGGTGGATCGACTGTGGACAAACCTTCACTATTGTATTATAGCCTATTGAAGGTGCTTAGTTTTGGCCAATCCTGCTGATGTTTAGAAGGATTGAGGCACAGACATTTTCGGTAGTAGGCTCCAGGCAAGAGGAGCCAACGAACCAGTAGGGAGCCAATTATGTTTTTGCACGTACGCACAGGAGAGTGAATGCAGACTTCCAGAGAAAGTATAACAAAATTACCGCGAGAAACGGTAAGAAGATAAGGTAATTTACAGGCACTTTTAGGAAATGTGACGATTTTTTTTTCTTTCTCTCTTAATTTCCGAGTTCCGACTAAGCGAAGTACCCGCTCTTCCGTGTTGACTCGGTGCGGATACATTGCGCTAACCAGACGTCTGTTAGAACTTAAGACAAGTGATAAACAAACGGTTTTCAGCGGCCAGTGTTTGAAGCGTGATTTCGTTGGCTTGTGCGTAATCCGAGCGCATTACCAGCTAGCTTTGAGAGTTGATGGTAAAAGAGATTGAGGAGGTGAGAGGGAGAGAGAGAGAGGAGGATGGAGAGGGAGGGAGAGTAGGAAGGCAGAGAGAGATGAAAGCGCGAGAGGATGGGGAGAGTAGAGAGATGGAAGAAAGAGAGAGAGATATGAAAGCGAGAGAGGATGGGGAGAGTAGAGAGAGAGAGGATGGAGAGGGAGGGAGATAGAGAGGGAGAGTAGAGAGAGAGAGAGAGAGGAGGGAGAGGGAGGGAGATAGAGAGGGAGGGAGAGTAGGAAGGCAGATAGAGAGAGAGAGAGATGAAAGCGCGAGAGGATGGGGAGCGTAGAGAGAGATGGAAGAGAGAGATGGGGTAGGTGTTGGAGATTTTGTCGGCTCCAGCCCTCACTGTGGCCCCCTGAAATAACTCCCAAAATGATTAATAAACGTTTCACCGGAACCTTAAGTTAATTGCTGCCTCAGAGAAAATTGCACATCAGACGAACCATTTGAGTAAAATAATTGCATGGATTCGCAGTCGCCGACCGCCCGGAGGGATGGATTCTCCGGAAACTCTCGCCTGAATTCGCGTCACATCTGTACCTGATGACGGCGAGGAAACACCAATCGATGATGTATCGAACCGCTGGCTTTTCACAAGTCAGATAGAACGCCACAGATTTGCCTCCGCGCTGCTGCCTGTAAAAGAAATGTTTCCGTTTGTTGCCAATACAAACCTGTTTGTCGTTGTGGCGACAATCCGCATAGATTTATCGTCGTTACTCGGTAATTAGTTTGAATGAAGAACCGGAGTTGCGATGTACAGTACTGGAAACAGAAACGCGCCCAGGATGAGCACAAATAATGAGGTCTTCTCCTTGTATAGCCCGCGACACCCTGTTCTCATGCTCCCTCACAGGTTATCAGCTGTTACACCCCTTTTCCCGGTCCACCTTCGAACAAACTACCGTGAGGTCTTCTCCTTGTATAGCCCGCGACACCCTGTTCTCATGCTCCCTCACAGGTTATCAGCTGTTACACCCCTTTTCCCGGTCCACCTTCGAACAAACTACCGTGAGGTCTTCTCCTTGTATAGCCCGCGACACCCTGTTCTCATGCTCCCTCACAGCTTATCAGCTGTTACACCCCTTTTCCCGGTCCACCTTCGAACAAACTACCGTGAGGTCTTCTCCTTGTATAGCCCGCGACACCCTGTTCTCATGCTCCCTCACAGCTTATCAGCTGTTACACCCCTTTTCCCGGTCCACCTTCGACCAAACTACCGTTGATTATCGCCAGACAGTGTAAAGAGCATCTTCTTCCGGGTTCGGTCCTCTCACTGTTTCATTTCTGCTGCCCACTTCATCCTTTCCTTTTTGGTTTTCTCTTCTCAGCAAAGATTTTGAGGCAGCGACTCGTCCACTGAGACCACTTCGCGTCAAAGTGCGCCTCGCTGTTCTCGACATTTAGGAGGGAGGAACCTGCTATGGCTTACACCAGGCAGAAATCAGCTTAGTGTTTATCCGGAGACGGGAGCTATCTTCCGTTCATACGAGATTTCCTTGCTGGGGATACGGCCATTGATAAGATTCTTAAATCGACGTAAGCCTAACCCTGGCCACACCGGCTCTCGTCGTGCTGCTGAGCGTGGCTGTTATTAGTATTATTATGACTGTAAGTGATGTATTAAAGTTGGATATCATGGCTGCTGTTGTATTGTTATCGATCTAAGCGTGGCTGTTATTAGTATTATTATGACTGTAAGTGATGTATTAAAGTTGGATATCATGGCTGCTGTTGTATTGTTATCGATCTAAGCGTGGCTGTTATTAGTATAATATTATGACTGTAAGTGATGTATTGAAGTTGGATATCATGGCTGCTGTTGTATTATTATCGATCTAAGCGTGGCTGTTATTAGTATTATTATGACTGTAAGTGATGTATTGAAGTTGGATATCATGGCTGCTGTTGTATTATTATCGGTCTAAGCGTGGCTGTTATTAGTATTATTATGACTGTAAGTGATGTATTAAAGTTGGATATCATGGCTGCTGTTGTATTGTTATCGATCTAAGCGTGGCTGTTATTAGTATTATTATGACTGTAAGTGATGTATTGAAGTTGGATATCATGGCTGCTGTTGTATTATTATCGATCTATGCTCAAATATATTATCGCATGGTTCAAACATGTTCTTGTTTCTGTTTTCAAGTTCCTGATTTCGGTTTCTTGTTTTCATCTTCCTAGCTATTTTACACACACACACACACGCACACGCACACACACACACACGCACACACACACACGCACGCACACACACACACACACACGCACGCGCACGCACGCACGCACTAACCGCAAGTAAACAATACTTTCGCTCTCGCAGAGATTCCTGGAAGGTTTCCAAAAGTTTTGATATACTTGCACTACAGCTGCCGTTGGAAGCAATAAACTGGCGTGGGGTCCCCCCTTCCCCTCTCGCGGAAGCAGAACGGATCATGTCTTGCACCGAAACCATCAGTCCTCTTTGGCTCCTCTCTCGTGCCAGCTGGAACTCTTAACCCTTTACGTGCCGAGGGGAGACTGCGAACGAAATCGTTGCTTGCCAGTAGTTTTAATCAAAACTGCTCTTTTGTTCAAACGAAACAGTAATATTTTTTTAAAAAACAAAACAAGGTGCCCCCCTAAAAGACAGGTAGTGTACGCATAGTTAAGGGCCACTTTATATATATATATTCTGAAAAAACGTATCACAAATCCGTCCGAATTTACCGCGAAGTCATTAACACAGAAGTAACAAGGAAAATGTTAAGAGGAAATGATAGTAGTATTCGATGAATAACAATGAATGTTAATTAATATTAACGAGGTCTTTCTTGTAATCGGGGAAGCGGTAAAATTCTTAGAGTTTTAATTGCAGTTGACTGAAATATGTAAATCACTAATAAATACCCTTTGTTCTAAAGTTTACCGACATCTGTCGGTTCTTGTTTAACTCTTTCCTTTACCAATAATGCCAGCCCGGAGAAATTGTTCTGGCCAGTCTTTTGCAGTCACATCGTCCGCCCTTTCTGCCTTTTGCTTCGGGTCTTCGCCAAAAAATCGCTCCATAGATCTGTTCTTTGCACAATTAATTAATTACACTTCTACCTGCTCGTTGTTTTCGTGTCGTTGCATTTTAAAATACAGTTTAGTCAGTACTGTACTCTATATCGCTTACCTACCTACACTCATGGACATTCAACTGCAAAAGTCTATCACTGAATTTAAAAAGTTAAAGCTAAAACGTACTCAGTAAAATGATCTCAGTGGCTGTTTCAGAGCTGACTCCATCGTCTTAAGTTTCTTTCCTGCAGAAATAACATCGTTCCTTGCCTGATTAGGGATATCCTCGACGAGTATTTATCTTCTGGTCCTGCCAGCAGACAGGGGTCCTTGGTTGATATTCCCATTAGGATCATAACTGGGATCTGGCTTTGTTGGCCGGACCAAGTACCCAGGGCGCAGGGTTATCCTTCACTCCTAGAGACCTTGTCGTATTCCAGGAGGAGGGGAACACTTGGATTAACCTTTATTTTAACCCTATACCTCGCTAATACGCTAGAGTATAGTTGTTGTCACTTCGTCGTTCGTAGGTTTGTTCCAGTATTATTTCTTGCCTGGAAGTTAAGGTAAATCGGCTCGCGAACATTCCCAAGGGACAATTTTGGTCGAGGAAGTTTTGGTGTAGGATACTTTTACCGAAGTCCTATCCCACATCTGAACACGGAGGTCTATAGTAGGCTCTTTCGCCCGTGATGACGGAACGTGTGGAGCAACGATCTTGCATCAAGTTTTGCCAAAACCTTGGAGATACCCAAGCGGAAACAATTCGCAAAATTCAACAGGCTTTTGGTGATAATGCCATGGGTGTTAAGAATGGTACCACAGGTTCAAAGATGGCCGCACATCGGTGGAGAGTGACCAGTGTTCCTGGAGGCCGTCAACAAGACACAATGCAGTTGTTATCGAGAAAGTGCGGACCTTGAAAATGGAGGATCGTTGTTTGACGGTGCGGGAAATTGGTGACGAGGTTGGGATCTGTAAAGGTTCTGCACGTGCAATTTTAAAGGAGGATTTGGGCTTGCGCAGAGTGGCAGCGAAATTTGTGCCCAAGCTTCTTTCTCAGGAACAACAACAACTTCGTCTTGAGGTTGTGCAGGACCTGCTGGATACTGCCAACAGGGATCCTGAGTTCCAGAATGCCGTGATAACTGGAGATGAGACCTGGGTGTACGGGTACGACCCGGTAACCAAAGCTCAATCATCACAGTGGGAGCATCCAACGTCGCCAAGGTCCGGAGCAAAATGAAAGTGATGCTGTTTTCTTCGACTACCGAGGCGCTTTGCATCACGAATACGCACCAGAAGGACAAACAGTTACAAAGGAGTACTATCAGGAAGTTCTCCGATGTCTTCATGACCGGATCTGTGGGCCTCGCAAAACTGGCAGCTGCATCATGACAACACCCCGGCTCATTCGTCACAGCTGGTCCAAGGTTTCTTGGCAAAGAAAGGCATTTCACTCATTCGCCAGGCTCCCTTCTCTCCAGACATGGCTCCTTCTGACTTCTGGTTGTTCCCAAAAATGAAGATGCCACTGAAAGGCTCCTGCTTTGAGAGCCGAGAGGACATCACGCAGAATGCAACAGCGGAGCTGAGAGCCATTCAGGAAGAAGCATTCCAGACGTGCTCCAAACAGTGGAAGGATCACTGGGCTAAGTGTGTGGAGGCACAAGGGGCCTACTTAGAAGGGGATTAGCAATTGAACCCCACCAAGTACGTAACTCTCCCCCCCCAGCCTAAGGTCGGATACCTTTTCGACAGACCTCGTACATGCTAGAATTTCTCCCAGCCATTTAGTAATGTAAAAATAAGAAAAAAATGTAAAAAAGCAAATACCTAAGCGGGTGATAGTATCAAATTTCAAAAAAATTATCCCAAAGGAAAGATTATTCTTCTAATAATTAAAAAAAGCATTTCTTAAAATACGAATCTACGCCAGAGCGAGTTATAAATAGAATTAATTGCAGGCGGAAAATTGGTATGAACGAAATGGCTTAGACTTGAGCGCCTCAGTAGGCACCGACCCGAAAATCTTGGGGAAACAGGTGAATTGAGTTGACTCACCGCAAGGAAATCAATTCCGCTGTTATAAGTTTGAATTTCTCGTTAACAGAAAGAGATAAACCGAAATAGTTGGCACCACATGTTTTTGTTGGAAGAAAAAAAAATGAGGATTTTAGATTAACATTTAAAAAGGAAAAAAGTTTTTTTTTTCTCTGCGTAATAACATCCATGTGTGTGAGTGTCTGCATTTGTGGATGTAGTGTAGTTAGTTCCCATCGAGTTAAGATAACACAACTGACGCGATTAGACGGCGGGGGCAGGAATATTACACACGAACGGGGAATAAATATATTCACTGCTTTGGACTCCTATCAGCGCAAAAATGGCGCTACTGGATTAAGGGAGTTTGTCATAGTTTACTGAGTAATGTATAACATTTGTCCACCCGCGAACGATGTCTCCAGAAACGATTACAGACAATACTTATACAACTTCCTTTGGTTAAGCTGCTTGTACCTCTATTCTCTCTCTCCAAACGAAGACCGTCGGCAAGAGCGATAAATCCGGTTCTCTGTTTCCAGGACTTAACCGAAAAGTTAACTAAAATTCTAAAATAAAACAACAGACTTATTGCGACAATCTGTCTGTACGACTTCATTCCTGTCAATCGCGCTGTCGAACAACAGGCAATTTAATTCTTACCTACAACTGAGAGAAATGTAGAACAATCTAAAATACTATTATTTTATAAGATTATAAAGTAGGAACGTTTATAACATTTGAAAATACAAATTATTACACGATTATAAAAGGCGGACGTAGATAATAAAAGAAAGACAACTGAAAGATTATAAAATGGAGACGCTCATAAATTACTGAAATAGAAACTATTATAAGTTTATAAACAGAATTGCCAAAAACAGTTTTAAATAGAGACAGTTAAGAATGATAAAAGTGGGCTGCTCATAACAATTTAATATGGAAACCATCACGACATCGTGAAGTTGGGACGCTCATAGCAGTATAAAAATAGCAACAATTAGTAATTTAATACGATAATCTAAACGTGAACAGGATACCATCGGAAATCACTGTAAAAATGCTTGTACACTGGTGGTCATAATTACTGACTAACCAATGAATTATTTTCTAATTTATTCACAAACCCATTTTATCAGCGCTTATAGTTATATAAATATTAAATGTGTTATAAAATGATATATCGGTTTTTGCTAAAATATTTTAACAAAAGAAATATATGAAAACTATAAGTTAGATGCGAAAAAAAAGAGAAGGCTAAACATGGCAGTACATTTAAACAAGAAATCAAAATAAAATTTATATGCAATAATTTCGTTAGTCGGGGAAGTTTTTAGTTACAATCGTTTTCCGTAAAAAAAATCTGCACACCACAAAAATTAAGCAAATTTGAATAAGACGCAGAATGTTGGTAGAAAGGTGCGTACTATACTACACTCTAAAATATGCTACATATTATATTTAATATTATACTAGACTGCATGGTATAGGGTACTTTATTATATAATGATAAGTTCAAGGAAATCAATGTTCAACGTCATCAAAATTTAAAGCATTTTCTGGTTTCTTTTTCTTTTTTCCCAGCAGATGCAGTATGTCCCAGAATGAAGATGACACGGCTGATGTCACTAGCGATATTTTTTAACATCGTCATCCAGAAGGTTTTTACCGGGTCTGTGCTCGAGTGCCCGCCGGAGCTCCCATGCAAGTGCTCCCTGACGTTAGAAGACCTGACCAAGGATTACTTCCTGGTGGTGAACTGCTCGTCTCGGAACTTCACGTCTCTGCCCACGTTCAGGTTTTACGAAGGATCAAAGGTCGACACGATCCTGCTGGGCGACAACACGTTTCGGGAAGTGCCCGGAGATGCGTTCCCATCGCTGGACATCCGAAAAGTTGACCTCAGTCATAGCAAGAACCTTTCCGTCCACAGGCACGCCTTCAGATTAATACGGGGCTCCCTGGAGAAAATCACCTTGGAGAATGCGGGCTTCAGGTCTATGGAAAAGTTTGATTTCCTAAAGGGACTTCGACGCCTCTCGGAACTGCTGCTCGGATACAACGGCGGCTGGCCGGTTCGTTTCCCGGGAGGCGTTTTCCGCGACCTCGGACTGGTCTCGCTTCAGAAGCTGAGCCTGAAGTCGTGCGGCATCGTCAGCGTGGCGAGAGAAGCTTTCCGCGGGATAGAGGGTCTGACGGAGCTCGACATGTCCGCCAACTGCCTCGTGGCGGTCCCGCGGCCGCTGGAGCGGCTGACCAACCTACGAGAGCTGGTGCTGGACGCGAACCAGATCGACTCGTTACCGGCGGGGGCATTCCGGAGCATGCAGAAGCTGAGAAGGCTGCGCCTAGGGCTCAACAGAATAGACTCCGTTGGCGACATTCACGACGACGCCCTGACGGGGCTGGAAGCCTCGCTCCGGTTTCTCGACCTCAGCCGCAACGGCTTTGAGAGAGTCCCTAAGCGCGCGCTGCAAATCCTCGCCAACTTGGAGAGCTTGGACCTCTCCGGAAACCGGATTGTCAACCTCGAAGACGGCTCCTTCAACGGATCGTACCGCCTCAGGGTCCTCGACATCAGCGGAAACCCAGTAAAGTTCACCAAGTTCATGTTCAGGGACGTCGCGGACTCGTTGCAGACCCTGGCCATCAGGGACATGGAGTTGCCGTCCCTGCCCACCGAGCAGCTGAAGACCCTCAGGAGTCTTCGCGTCCTCGACGCGTCGGAGAACGCCATGGAGACGATCTGGGACGACTTTTTCCTCGGGATTCGCGCGAGGAGGCTGATCCTGCGGTCGATGGACATCCGCGAGGTTTCGCCCGGGTCCTTCCTCCGACTGAGGCGGCCGGTTGTCGTCGACCTGCACGGCAACCGGCTCCGGAACCTGGCCTTCGCCTCCCGCACCCCGCCCTGCACCTTCTACGCCCTCGACGTCTCCGAAAACCCCATCCGGTGCGACTGCGAGGTGGAGAGGATCGTTAATTCCGGTGTCGTGGAACGACTGACGGGCGGCTGCCGCCGCGGGGACGGGTTCAGCGCCTCGGACTTCTACGACAGCCGGCTCGTGAAGCTTCTGGAAGACCGGTGCGGGAAGTCACGGAGAATATTCTGCGACTGGCAGGCAAACCTGGCGATGGCGACCGCTTCCATTTCAACCCCTTTCGTTGCGACCTCGCTCTTCTTTCTGTACCGGCTTTCACGCTCTGGTGACGAATGGTGATTCAAGAAAGTTACTTTTATTATATCGTTTAGATTTATTACCGAAAACAACATCTAATTTATCTCCCATCCAGCAATCCAACGAGAAATGATCAAGGCGGGATAACTCCGGATCGTTTATCGTACTAATCCTACAGGTGACGTTATTGTAGAGTCCTTTAAATCAGTGGCGACGCGAACATTCGCTCCGCCCCGGAGGACACTGCTCCTGGCGCCCTCTATCTGCGCGAGGAAACACTACTCTCTAACACCTCCCCCCCACCACCAAAACACAAACACCAGGATCTACCACAACCCATCCCATCTCATCCGTCAACTCGGGATTCCATTTAAACCAACGAACCACCCACGCGCCACCTAGCGTAGAGTCAGAACGAAGCGAGATAACTTCTCAGATAGAAGCACGCGCCGACACCCCCCCAACACACACACACACACACACTTCCCGTTCCTGTATGAGCTCACCTCTAAATAAGCCAGGAGTTGCGCGGCAAACTGTATCGACTCGATGGCTAAAGTTTATCTGTTGATCGAAAGAATGGCCAAGTGGAGGAGTTTCGTGCTTCTTCTAGGCCTTTAGTCAAAGAGCTCCGACGACTATTTCCTCACACCCATCGCAACCCACCCCCGACAAGTGCCCTCCCGTGCGTCTACTTCGCCCCTATCAAATTACTTCGGACAGTTGGCTCTGTGCGCCCCAGAAAGGATAACAGCGCGTTTTGCCTCCCTGACCTCGCTCGCGATTTCGTTTCTAACCCTGTAGGATAGCAGAGAAGTGAGTTCCTCTTGGATGTGCTGTCTTATGGTAAATGGGGCGACGAGCGATGGGTTTTTTTTATAGAACTCTCGATAGATGGCGGGACCGTCATAAGTTTACTGCGTGATCGCTTAAAGAAAGGTTTTGTGTGGGACAAAGGCTCCATCATGTCAAAAAAAACAGATTTCTAAGAACCTCCTTATTTGCTTATCTAAGATTTCGCACACCCTGAACTTGTTCGTTCAGTACTCGCTCCATCCCTTTCCATTCGATGAATTACCTTCAACGGTCATGGATTTTCCTCGTGATTTTTCAGCTTCCCCATGTTCTTCCATCTGGAGAAACCGGATTCCCGATTCAAAGGCCGAACCTTGAATTTAATTGGCCGTATGAAAAACCTAAACAACAAAGCAGAACGAGACCCACTCTCTTCACTGGATATGTTAGCCACGTGCGTGGGTCTTGCTCTCCACTTTGTAGATCTTTGACGAACCAGTCTTTGGTCAACCCTCAGCTCTCTCTCTCATCCTGCGTCCCGGTGAGGATAGCACCTGCATTATTTTTTGATGGAGCAAGGTCGTCCACTCGATGAAAAACTAGCGCAACCACCGACATCCTTCTAAACTCGGAACAGCTGGTATTTTGCATCTGGATCTTCTTGCATCCACAATGTTTATTTCCAATTCTCCAGTTTCATTATCTCCTGATTTTGGCGAATCTTAACCATTACTCTTTATCATCGACTTTCTTACACTTTTTTTAAAAATATCTTTTCTACTCCCCAATAAACTCGATCTTTTCGCTTCTTTGCGCTCTCCATCATTAACACGAATGTCCTTCCGGCCATCTACAATGTGTGGTTTGATGCTTTCAGGTAAAGTCCAACTTTACAACGAGCGATAGCGATGTTGTAGGCCTACAGTCGACGACGACGCAGCGATATATTTTTGACGCCAATTTCAACGTAACAGCCAAGAAAATATAGTTACTTGCCATTAGTATGGAATCAAAAAGAAGAAATTATATTTAGAATTGCCAAGAAAAAAAACGTTTCTGGTACAATAAGGGTCGAACTCATCGTCGACGGGCTCCTGCAGTCGATGTTGTTGAGCGAGTTTGGACTTCCGAACGAGGTTCTTTCAATGGCATCGCATTCCGTAAAGATAAGTGGCCTGTTCTCTGTCGAGTCCTCCTCGTTACTGAGAGATGTTCGTCGAGCCGACAAACGGCCCGGTCCCCCCGACACCGTGGGCCCCAAGGACCCGGGAAGTCTCTCTCACGTCGGACACCAAGGAGATGTCGTACAGCTGTTTCACGCTATGGCGATCATCAGCGACAACTCTCCTCCGACCCCAGCCTGGGATCGAACCCGGTACAGGAGCAACGGTCCCCTTACGGAGCTAACCCGCTACCACCTGCCCCACCGGGCCGGTTGCTGCTGCTGTTCGTATCGTCTCCTGACTTTCCGCCACAAGTTTTACACGAAACTCTCTTAAGACGGGATAACTATATAGTTATCTCCAATACGATAAAGCAACTTTAAATCCCACACCTAATTTGATTTTTAATACGCCCAGAAAGATGATCCTGCCCCCTTAATTACAAATGGAGTTGTTGTGTGTGTGTTTTTAACAACGTAATTCGTGTCAATAAGCAATAACTCGGCGAAAGATGTGGAACTTTGGAAATTAGACCTCGAGTTTACATATCACCGGAAGTGAATTTTAATAGACCAAGTTTAAAAAAAAAACACAAAGAAAGAAGCTTAATAGAAGTAAATTGAATAAACACAATTTTGACGAACCAAAAAGTTGTAAAGGCTTGACTCCTGATTGTGACAGGTTATCTTCCGGCCTATTTGTACTCAAATGTTTTTTAGCACACATCTCGCCATCTTGCACAACTATGACGCGCGGATAAATTTGGAACAGAGCGACGCGAGACTAAGACGAACGCGGGCGAGGTTACCGTCTTGACCAGGAGAGCTATGGCGTCGCCCTGACTGTTTCAGAAGTGCAGGAGGTTCAGATGTCTAAGGGCTTCTTAAAATTATCGCCCGAGGCGGGTTATTATAAGGAAGCGTGCTGGTTGACATCGACTTCGGGTGTTGGGTTCGGCTGGAAATAAACGGAAAGGGTAGATAGATTTCTGGGACATCCTTGAGTTAGAAGTTTTATCGATTATCTAAAGTTGTCAAAACCCGATACAGGAAATGGTCAGTTGAATATCCGCCAGTGAGATACTACGATACAAGGCTCGGTCAGAACCCGGGCCCCACCCTCAATCACACGAACACAAGCAGAGCGAGGCATCTTGACTAAAGGTGACGCATACCTGAAAAGGGCAGTGCACAATCGTGACGCGAACTAAGCTGGTTGCAGCGCCCCCTGACGGTAAGCAGCCTTCGCTCCGTACCAGCCAACTTTAAAAGTATCGAAATTTAAGCTAACAATATAGGTAAGTTATTAGGGGAAAAAACCAACAACAGCGACATGCTTTTGGCTTTGAAGTTAATAAAGTGTATTTATTAACAGGCTCACGTCTTCTTTCCCTTTATTGTTTAGAAGAGACAATGACACTTAACCCGTAGCTGCTGTTTTGTATTCAAATACCCGAGCAACCGATACTCGGGATACAACCAGACATCGGTGGTCGTCAACACGAGTAAACGAGAGATAGCTTTCTGACAGTCAGCATCTTTAGCAGCATTACTCTCGCGGAATGTCTGTCAACTGATACTTCCGATTAGGTTTAAAAGCTCAAAAATTTACCTCTCACACACATACGGATCGAACGCATCCACAGTTACCTGGGACCTCTTCGCATCACTTGCATCGCGCAGAGACGAGCCCCAATGCGCTGCCGAATCTTTCCTGCGTCTATCAAGATGCCGAAGAGAAAAGTTCGTCGATCATTCTAACTCCCTACCGCGAGGCATCCTCCTCCACAGTCAGGGATGGGTGGACAAAAATGAGAAGAGTGCCTCGGAAGCTGTTAACTTTCACTCCTGAAACATTTACTGCCTCTGGCTCAAATGCTATTTGGAGTATACTGATGGGTGATGGAAATCGATGCCACACCGACGAGTTAGTGATCAATTTTCATCGATCATTAGCGTTATTCGTTCGTGTATCATGAAACCGAATTAGGCATGGCTTCGTTTGTATAATCTGGTAATGTCACATGGCGATCTTACTTATATTATTCAGAATTAAGTGTTCCTCCAAGCATTTTCAATATATAATTTTAAGCGGCGATCACATTGTTATCCTTTAGTATGTTGTGGATTCTTTATCAAGTTTTGAATAATATCCTCTTTGGCCTCTAGCGTGTCACAGAGTCTTAAACAAATTACGCCTTTCACCTGTAAATTCTTGAGAATAATCGACCATGGCACAATGAGATTATCGGATTAAGAATCCACGCTGCACTAACTTAGATAGGGAAAATAACAGTCGGGATATTACCAAAAGCCGCACCCCTGAGATTGGTGTCTGCAAGACTATTAAAATTCCGTAAATGCGTTTCATTTTTAACATTTGAATTTGAAATAAATGAAAAGCCACAAGTTTCGTTTCCTCTTTAACGAAAGGTCTTGCTGGGAACGGAAGCAGTTGCGGATTATGTCCCCTCACAGGAAGAGAAATCAGCACCGGAGACCTGCCGAATACTCTTCAGTGATTGGTCGTTCTGTGTCAGGTGGCGGACGGAGCGTGAAGACGAATGTAATAAATAAATAGAATTTGCGTTTATTCGAATACGTTCGGTTCTCCCCCCGCGAGAGTCTACCCGGCGATTGGCCCACTTAATATCCCACACTCTCTCCGAGGATTCCACGTGAAAGCCCAGACGGTTATCTTAATTCGGTTATTATCGAATTCCGTGGATTCCGCGAGCCGGATGACTCCCAAAGAATGCTACACGAGACCCTCGGCGGAAAGTGCCTGACCGAGGTCGGCTGTGTCGCCTGAACTAGTAGGGAAGGAGCAGTGGTTAGGGTTAGAAGGAATTCGTAACTGGCGTGAGCATTGGCAGATGAATCGGGGACGCGCAGGCCAAATAAACAAACAACAAAGGCCTCATCTTTCGTGAAAGCTGGACTTCCGTATTATTCCATAGATGTCGCTCCAATTCCTACTCGCGCATAATATACTTGCCATTCAGTAAAACAGCTTTATAAAACCTGTATGTTTCCCGCACCAGCCATCTTTCTCTTCTGACGTTATCAAGAGAATTCGAGAGGAGAGAGAGAGAGAGAGAGAGTGAGAGGAGAGCGAGATGGGGGAGAAAGAGAGAGAGAAGAGAGAGAGAGAGATGGAGATGGGAGAGGGAGAGAGAGATGGGGAGAGAAGAGAGAGAGAGAGAGATTGTGGGTGCATAATCTACGAGGAGACCGCGACGCCAAACGTTGTACGAAGTGCCGAATTGCTGATTTGATGACTGACGCTGATGGTATTTCTCTCTGGGTGTCCCGATCGGCCAAAGCTAAACAGACCGACCCGGGAAAGGCAAAACAATAAAAACAAAAACGTGCAAAGGTTTCTTAAGTGCAAAAGTATGTGGATTCTCAGCCAGAATACAGAATTCTCTCTCCCCCCCCCTCTTTCTCCCTCCCCTCTCTCTGTCTGAGATCAGCGCTTTCAGATAGCATCCGCTTTCTTGTGGATGAGTGCTGCGTAGTAGTCAGGTGGGCAGATCCCTCCCTCCTTACGCACGCAAAAGCACAATACTGTCACACCGGGAAGTATACGAATAACCGATAAGCATCAGAATCATTTCTGTGAACAGCTTTCCCATTATCCACCGCAGAACCAATAGTGGCAATAGCACTTCGTTAAGTTCTCCTTTATTATAAAGGAATTCCTTCTTTATAATGCCCTTCTAGAAAACATATAAAGAAGAATATTTCAAACCTCCTGATTGCGATTACGAGATATTCAGTTTACTCGTGGTATATAGCGAGAGAAAAAAAAAACCTTCGTTACTTCATCGTCAACGGGGTGATCCGCTGAACCAAGTTAACCGAATGATGCGGACTATAAATGCCTTCTTTCCCAATATTTGTATAAGAGTGGAAGCGATCAAAACCACCTGCAGGTTTCTTTTGAATAAGAGGCAGCCAGTAACAAACCCGTGGACTTCTTTAATAGATTAATTAAAAAAAAAAAACCACACTACCAACATAAACCGTCATATCCCGTTTAAATTATTGAATCTGTATTAGAAAATGATTATTCATCGATACTACAGAAATGTACACGTCTGTGTTTCAACGAGGGTAGTTAGATCATTGTTCGCCTCGCACAACTATGACGCAAACACTTTCCCACTCTCTCGGTGCACCACTTCCTGTAAGGGAGGCAACCCTGGTGGGGAATGAGGGTAGTGCAGTCTGAAACGTTACAATTCTACAATAAAACTGAGTCCAGTTCTTCTTCGCCTGAATCGGCCGATCCCTTCCCCATCTACGAGGTCTACACAGGAGGCCGTTCGTTGTGACGGCAGCAGTTTTAACTTTCTAAGTTTTTCGTGTTCCCAGCGTCTATGAATAGCGCTGTCTGGTTTTTACACCTGGGTAACTGAGGGGAAAGTTACCTCTCTTATTTAGGAATTCTTGGGGGCTGCAGGAAGTTTGCGTCTCAAAAGTAATACAGAAAGCAGAAACGATGAGTAGAAATCTGACGATCCGAGTTATCCAGCCCGAATGCCTTTCTCTCTCTCTCTCCGCTCTCTCTCTCCACTCTCTCTCCGATCTCTCTCCCTCTCCTCCTCTCTCTCTCTCTCTCTCTCTCTCTCTCTCTCTCTCTCTCTTTGGTAAATCAGATTTTCTTTGAGAATTTTGAGTAACGCGATACGGCACGAAACAATTCGCTGGAAAGATCCCATAGTTTTTCACAATCATCATGAAAACGGGAACAGTTAATGCCAGGAGAGAGAGAGAGAGAGAGAGAGAGAGAGAGAGAGAGAGAGAGAGAGAGAGAGAGAATAGATATAGAGAGAGGATGGAGAGGGAGGGAGGGATATATATATATATATAGAGAGAGAGAGGATGGAGAGAGAGTGTATATAGAGGATGGAGAGGGAGAGAAAGAGAGAGAGAGAGAGAGGGGAGAGAGAGAGAGAGGATGGAGAGGAGAGAAAGAAGAGAGCGAGAGAGAGAGGAATGGTCGCGAGGTCGCTGTCGTGGTTATGTTCGGTAACATTTTGGAAAAGTCGGAGTGGAGGAAGGGAATGACATCTTAATTGGAGAATTAAAACCGATTGTCTCGTGTCAGCAAAGAGCGAAGTAGCGTGGGAAAGTTTCGGTGTGAGGTACAGCACCATCGGGAGACAGGGTGATTGCGGTCCCTCCCCCGGGAGGGGGAGACGAAGAGAGGGAAAGGCAGCAGAGTAAGGAACCACGTCAACTAATTTAGCAGACGGGATCCGCCGAAAGATCTGTTGGGTTAGTCAGGCTGTACCGGGAGATAAACGCATCAGAGAGGAGAAAGAGACGCCGCTTATTGAAGCAGGTTCAATACCGGAAATAACGGAATTCTGAATTTCACAGATAAGAGGTAATATATACGTGTGTGTGTGTGTGTGGTGTGTGGGTGTGTGTGTGTGTTCTCAGCACTGTATAAGAATTTTCTGTCTGATAGCTGGGTGTTCGTACTCACGGCATTCGATTTTGCTTTGTTTTATGGGGAAAAGACTTTTTTTTTTTAAACCGAAACAAGTAATAATTAAAAGAAAGTTAAATTATTTCTGGATTTATAAATAATTAGATCAGATAGAAATTAGTGGAACGGACTTTGAATATAAAAAAGTGGGGAGTTAGAAGAAAGTTCTGCGTTCATTCGAACCCGAGCTTCATCATCCATCAGCTAAGTAAAGATTTCCAACTTTAAATTAACTCTTCCACGACCTTTCATCTCTTTACTCAAACCCGCGTATTTTTTTTGTCCCTTTTCCATCTCCGATGTAAAAGAAAAAAAAAATATTATATCATCTTCGAGATCTCTCTCTGTTATGACGTCATATCTATGTATATATACCGACGTCGTCTCTCTCTGTTATGACGTCATATCTCTCTATGTACTGACGTCGCCTCTCTCTGTTATGACGTCATATCTCTATGTATATATACCGACGTCATCTCTCTGTTATGACGTCATATCTCTATGTATATATATACTGTCGTCGTCTCTCTCTGTTATGACGTCATATCTCTCTATGTACTGACGTCGCCTCTCTCTGTTATGATGTAATATCTCTATGTATATATACCGACGTCGTCTCTCTCTCTGTTATGACGTCATATCTCTATGCATATATATACTGACGTCGTCTCTCTCTGTTATGACGTCATATCTCTCTATGTACTGACGTCGCCTCTCTCTGTTATGACGTAATATCTCTATGTATATATACCGACGTCGTCTCTCTCTCTGTTATGACGTCATATCTCTCTATGTACTGACATCGTCTCTTTCTGTTATGACATCATATCTATGTATATACTGACGTCGTCTCTCTCTGTTATGACATCATATCTCTCTCTATGTACTGACGTCGCCTCTCTCTGTTATGACGTCATATCTCTATGTATATGTATCGACGTCGTCGTCTCTCTCTCTGTTATGACGTCATATCTCTATGCATATATATACTGACGTCGTCTCTCTCTGTTATGACGTCATATCTCTTTGTATATGTACCGACGTCGTCTCTCTCTCTGTTATGACATCATATCTCTATGTATATGTACTGACGTCGTCTCTCTCTCTCTGTTATGACATCATATCTCTATGTATATGTACTGACGTCGACTCTCTCTCTGTTAATACATCATATCTCTCTCTCGCCTCCTCTCTCTCTCTCTCTCTCATCTCCCTTCCGCTCTCTCTCCTTCCTCACTCTCCTTCTCATCTCTCCTCTCTCCCTCTCCCTCTCTCTCTCCTCCCCTCTCTGTACTGACGTCATTTATTCTTTCTCTCAATCTCTCTCTCACTCTCTCTCTCTCTCTCTCCGCTCTCTCTCATCTCTCTCTCGCTCTCTCGCGAGAGCTGATTATCTTACGGAGATTATTAACAAAGTTATCAAATTATCGTAGAGACATGCGTCTTGTCGCCTGTATCAGTACTTTTGTAGGATTTTTCACGGCCTTCCCCCCCCCCGTTTTTGAGGGTACGATTAGGTAAAATTCGCACAGGTGTGTGGAAACTCGTGTTCAAAGTTTTGACAAGCGTGTGATATTATTAAAGCGACAAGTGTCACGGGAAATTAATCTGAAACTTTTTTTGGTTGTTGTTGAATTTAAGCAAATTTAGTACTGCTTTACACTATTATTATTTATTATTATTATTATTATTATTATTATTATTATTATTATTATTATTATTATTATTATAGTATTATTATATTATTATCGCGAACTATTTAAAAGCCGGGTTAAAGAGAATCCAATCACGCCTTAGGCCTTTGGGTATATATCTTCATATATACAACAGCAACAACAAAATCTTTCAATACCAGCAATTTTAAGTAAATGATCGGGAGGACAGTTTAAGGGGAAAAACTGACGAAAATTGTTTCTTAAAGTTCGATTCTTTATCGGATTAAATTATTACGTCACACAAATCGTGACTCAATAAAACAACAATCTGTCACAGGTAATTTTGGAAAAAACTATCATTTCAAATGAACTCTGAGCTGTAGCTGGAACTTTGCGCTTGGATATCTGATAGCGGCGTTACTTTCAATTTAGCCTAACAAGAATCTGTCACGTGTTCAGTTAATGAAACGTTCGGCTGATGGCGACAAATGGTTGCGGATCGTTCGACTGGGCTGCCGGATTAACAGCGACCGATAGGTGACTGAAACCGCCATCTTCTAAATCGATCGTTAGGGGGAGGGGGGCGTATGGGTCATAAGATAACTGAACCCGCACCCACTGGAGCCGAGAGGTGAGTCGACCGGATACCTGGGCGGCCTCTTCTGGAGTCCGCGCAGATTTGTGAGAGTTCGTTAAAAAAAAAAAAAAAAATCCACGTTTACGAACTGAAAATAGAGTTTCTGAATAAATTCCCCGCTAACCCCAAAATCTCGTATTAAGGTACCACCTCGCGTGGAGTAGAGAGATTTGAGACAAGTCGGTCTACGAGCCGCGCGGTCTCACGCAGAGACAGAGGAGGGGATGCAACAGGTCGGTTGCCAACCGGATTTGCGAGACTTTTGCGAGACCGTAACGGCCTGATCTAGGTCCGGGAAGAAGCGCCACCTGGCCCTAGCCCTGCAGTTGAGCGCCCTCCCCTTCATTTATGACCAACCTCGGCGCCAAGGCTCCCATCGGTCGATGGACCTTTTATAGCTTTCCGCTTTTCTGTCAGCATTTCTCCGATTTTCCAGTTTTCATTTAAATTACTTTAACCCTCCCTGGATGATTAACGTTTCTCGCCTTATCCGTTTACTTCCCTTTGTTCCGATTTTTCAGTTAAAATTCTGGAAACCTGAGCTACCCACGTCGAGGCGCGCGCCCAGTTGTCTGCCTTAGGATCGGATCGGAGCAAAGTCTGACATGAGTTACTCCCCCCTGAAAACTGCATTATTCGAGTTGTACTTTCTACAGTTGATGCAAGGCTTT